>OZ035831.1:1427375-1504875 GCA_964034765.1 Knipowitschia caucasica
CGACCTACAACACCCGCCTCCCCCGCTCTCTGATTGGTCGGAGGGGATTCAGCCGAGGAAACTGCAGCCACTAGGATCAGACCCAGACGTACATGTAGGAAATGACCATGGACCAGAGTTTACACATGGTAAGACCAGACGTACATGTAGGAAATGATCATGGACCAGAGTTTACACATGGTAAGACCAGACGTACATGTAGGAAATGACCATGGACCAGAGTTTACACATGGTAAGACCAGACGTACATGTAGGAAATGATTATGGACCAGAGTTTACACATGGTAAGACCAGACGTACATGTAGGAAATGACCATGGACCAGAGTTTACACATGGTAAGACCAGACGTACATGTAGGAAATGACCATGGACCAGAGTTTACACATGGTAAGACCAGACGTACATGTAGGAAATGATTATGGACCAGAGTTTACACATGGTAAGACCAGACGTACATGTAGGACATGATTATGGACCAGAGTTTACACATGGTAAGACCAGACGTACATGTAGGACATGATCATGGACCAGAGTTTACACATGGTAAGACCAGACGTACATGTAGGAAATGATCATGGACCAGAGTTTACACATGGTAAGACCAGACGTACATGTAGGAAATGATTATGGACCAGAGTTTACACATGGTAAGACCAGACGTACATGTAGGACATGATCATGGACCAGAGTTTACACATGGTAAGACCAGACGTACATGTAGGAAATGATCATGGACCAGAGTTTACACATGGTAAGACCAGACGTACATGTAGGAAATGATCACGGACCAGAGTTTACACATGGTAAGACCAGACGTACATGTAGGAAATGATCATGGACCAGAGTTTACACATGGTAAGACCAGACGTACATGTAGGAAATGATCATGGACCAGAGTTTACACATGGTAAGACCAGACGCACATGTAGGAAATGATCATGGACCAGAGTTTACACATGGTAAGACCAGACGTACATCTGAGTGGCTCTGACTAGTTTTCTCTAAAGATGTCTAACTTGCCCGACCAGAAGAGCCCCCTGAGCCCTCCCAGCCTCTCCTTCTAATCAACTGCATGAAGCTATTTTCTCCTAAAGCCGTTTTCTTCCGTAACTTTAGTCGATTGGTGAATCAGAAGTTAACAAAATCGTAACAGTACATTTGGATGCTCCCCGTGTCCACAGCTTTAGCCAGTTCTGCTCCATTCTCCTGGTTTTGTGGCGTGTCGAGGCTTTTCTCTCCTCTTTGTGTGTTCGAGTGGTCACGATGCATGCTTTCTGTGTGTGTGTGTGTGTGTGTGTGTGTGTGTGTGTGTGTGTGTGTGTGTGTGTGCATGTGTGTGTGTGTGTGTGTGTGCGTGTTACGTAAGGGATAATGTATAGCCTACAGGTCATTATCGGAAAATAAGTACCGACAGGGCGAAGCGGACCCCGACGCGCAGCGGAGGGGTCTGCTTCCGCCCTGAAGGTACTTATTTTCCGATAATGACCTGTATGCTATACATTATCCCGCTTATTATACTGCTTTGTACCAACTTAACACACAAAATAAACTTCAGATCACTTTTATGAATGCCAAAAGTTTATTTAATGACAACAAATAAAGTAGTCCCAAAAAGTTTTCCCGTTGCTCGGCAACCGCGGGCAACAGTTAGGCTGGCAACTTCCAAACTAGAACTCTCTGGAACTGCATGAAAACTGAACAAAGAATTCTGAACATCAGCGGTGAGTGACCCATACATAAACCTAACCTAAATCCATAATTCGATCCTCTGCAAATGTGTCCGAAAATGTGCCGGTATCTTAAAATGTGCCGGTATCTACTTCCGGGTTTTTCGGGATCGCCTTTTCTCGCATTACATCAGTGTTTTTGTCATGAAAACGTAAACGAAAAATTCTGAAAACTTCCGTGCACTTGTATTAAGACTGGATATGTATAATTCACTCTCCGATAAACATTTCATTGCGTTGATTGATTGGCATTTGCGTTTATTGAGCGGCCAGAACTACTTCCGGGTTTTTCACGATCGCTTTTTGACGCAGAGAAATAGTATTTTTGTCATAAAGACAAGACCAGAAAATTCTGAAAATTTCCGTGCACGTGTGTGAAGAATGTATATGTATAAGTATTCTCCGATTAACATTTAAGTGTGTTGATTGAGCGTGGCTAGCTCAGGAGTGGCCGGAACTACTTGCGGAGTTATCCACGCATTTGAAAGACAAGCAGAGAGTGCGTTGCCATGGGCAGCGGTCATTATTGTTTTGAGAGGTCCGTTATAGAAAATAATGACCGGTAGAACGTTTTGAAATTACATTCAAATCAATAGCGAACTATCTAAATGACGTCACTAAGACACGCCCCCGCCGCCTGTCAACTCCCGCCCACATGTTTCGGACAAACACTGCCGAAATGAATCAAATACCACTTGTCACTTTAGACGAAAATGATAAACCAGGGGCAAAATTCCACCATCAAACCATCAGGGATCATAGTGTAGACCAATTATAACGTTGGCTTGAATGTCGTGGTCTTCCAGTAACTGGTAGACGGTTTGAATTGATAAAAAGATAATGGTGAGGATTATGCTAACATTATCTAGTCATTTAAATTGCAATGCTAGCGCCTTCTTTGTTTGTTTTGCTGTGATTAACTTCCATTTATCAAGTTGTTTTTGCACTATCCACTTTGTAATTAGTTTGATCATTAGTTAGCTACAGTCAGCTGATATTATAATAAATCCATGATCACAACGGGTTACGCCACTGTCTCTGAGAGAGAAACTATCGGAGCTAGCCACACTCAGTAAACGCAAATGACAATCAATCAACACATTTAAATGTTAATGGGAGAATACATTATACACATTCATAACACAAGCGCACGGAGGTTTTCAGAATTAACTGTTCAAGTTTTCATGACAAAAATACTTTTTTAATGCGACTAAAGCGATCGCTTTTAGGTTAACTATCCTCACTGTTACTCGCCTGCCACGGGAAAACCTTTGGGAACTATTTTCTTTGCACTCATTAAATAAACCTTTCGGCATGAGTAGTGAATGGCGTTTATTTTGTGTGTTCAATTGGTACAAAGCCGTATAATAAGCAGACACAAAGTTGAAAAAAATCCCTCTCATCTTTCTTC
This sequence comes from Knipowitschia caucasica, assembly GCA_964034765.1. Taxonomy (NCBI): domain Eukaryota; kingdom Metazoa; phylum Chordata; class Actinopteri; order Gobiiformes; family Gobiidae; genus Knipowitschia; species Knipowitschia caucasica. Next base: position 1,430,515 of record OZ035831.1, read on the forward strand.
AGGTGTGAGAATTGTATACATTCTGGATTAGGACAAACAATACTAATATGGATTGATGGGGGTAGAGGGTGTAAAGAGAAAGTTTGTGCTAACTACATTCAGAAGAGCTCAGACGGACCTGATACAGCGGTCCAGGTCCAGTCCCAGCTAAACGTAGCTAGGACTGGATCTGGATGCTCCACAGTTGGTCCAGCGAAGTGTTTTGAAAAAACATGTGCCCTTTTTAACCTTTTCATGAGAGAAATTCTGCTGACCACAAGCACCCACCTGGTCTGATCTGGTCCTGGTCTGGTCCTGGTCTGGTCCGATGTTGTGGTTTAACGAACGGGTTGAATGTTACTTTCATATAGTCCTTTTCAGAGTATCTGAAATCGCTCCGACAAGCACCATAACTGCAGTGTTTTGTTGTCACCATGATTCAATGATTTAGCCCAAATAAATACACACGCCTATGAGGAGAACACAGTAGAACTCAACGAGTCGTACACAATGTTTGTCCGAAACATGCGCAGTCATCGGAGCTATTTTTAGCACATTTCGGAAACCGGACAGTGCCCTATTGAGCGTTCTCCTGCTGCTGTGAGGAGCTGTATAATAAAGTGGTTACAGAATAGACCACATGGGAGCATATATCATGAGAGATACGCCATGACTTTCTCTGAGGTCAAGTTTTGGGCTGTTCTCCCGACAACTGTTATGGTTTAGGTATCTTTTTCCATAAAAACACAGATTCTAAACGCTCTGAGGTCTGTATGTATACTGAGACAGAGGTCTGTGTGTATACTGAGACAGAGGTCTGTATGTATACTGAGACAGAGGTCTGTATGTATACTGAGACAGAGGTCTGTATGTATACTGAGACAGAGGTCTGTATGTATACTGAGACAGAGGTCTGTATGTATACTGAGACAGAGGTCTGTATGTATACTGAGACAGAGGTCTGTATGTATACTGAGACAGGAGAGGTCTGTATGTATACTGAGACAGAGGTCTGTATGTATACTGAGACAGAGGTCTGTATGTATACTGAGACAGAGGTCTGTATGTATACTGAGACAGGAGAGGTCTGTATGTATACTGAGACAGAGAGGTCTGTATGTATACTGAGACAAGACGGCCATAATACATTTATTTCAATACTAATCTAATGTTAAGTCCCAGTTCAGTTCCCGTTTCAAAGAGAAATTCCCATTACTATTGACGCCAGAGAGATAATAACCACAATTTCACAACAAGAGCAGACCTGTACCAGAGGGAACACACTTTTTCCCCCCCACACACACACACATGCCCACACACACACACACACACACACACACACACACACACACACACACACACACACACCCACATGCCCCACACACACACACACACACACACACACACATGCCCCACACACACACACGTTTAGGCCCTAACTATAGAGAACTGATATAGTCCATATGCACCGCACTGTCTTATCTCACTGTCATTCCCTTTCTCTTCAGCTGGGGCCATTTTTCAATTTCACCAATTTCTGCTCAGATAGCCACCTTCATATCTCCTGAGCGCACACACACAGACACACACACACACACAGACACACACACAGACACTGGGACATATAGGATTTCTGTTACATGGCCTCTTGGGTGGCGGGGGTGACTGCAGGGGTGACTGCGGGGGGGGGTAGATTTGACTCAGAGGGAGACCACAACAGAAGCAGTATTATTGTGTCTGTATCTGAAAGCAAAGACCTGGTCCAAGCTGTATTACATTATTGATGGTGTTTTCATACCGGTGACTTCTGTAGACTGTCTCTGTGTAGATTTGGGTTCATCGAATTCAATGTAGAAGAGTGTATAAATCATGTATTAGTCCATATCTGGATCCGGGGGGAGCTACCAGGGGAGCTACCATCCCGTTCTCAAAGCACCAGGCCTTCATGGTCCTCCTGCTGGTGGTGGGTCCGACTGGAGAATGGCTTTGGTCGTTCAGCGGGGGCTTCAGGCAGAGTGGGGTTAAGTGTCTTGCCCAACAGAAGCAGACTTCAGTGGGAGCAGGTGAGATAGGTTGAGGGGGGATTGAACCCAAAACCTTTAGGTTCAATGGTCTATGCCATACTACAGTCTGTGGGTTTGGACTCACAGCTTGATTAGCATTATTTAGAGCCCAGGGACGCAGGGGAGATTTGAGTATGAGAGAGAGAGACTATGATAAAGAGGTGCAGGGAGAGAGAGAGTGAGAGAGTGAGTGTGAGTGAGAGCGAGACAGAGTGTGTGAGAGAGAGAGAGAGATAGAGACTTACTGTAGTGTGAGAGAGAGTGTGTGAGAGAGAGAGATAGAGACTTACTGTAGTGTGAGAGAGAGTGTGTGAGAGAGAGAGATAGAGACTTACTGTAGTGTGAGAGAGAGTGTGTGAGAGAGAGAGAGAGAGATAGAGACTTACTGTAGTGTGAGAGAGTGTGTGTGTGAGAGAGAGAGAGAAATAGAGACTTACTGTAGTGTGAGAGAGAGTGTGTGAGAGAGTGACAGAGTATGAGAGAGAGAGATAGAGACTTACTGTAGTGTGAGAGAGAGTGTGTGAGAGAGAGAGATAGAGACTTACTGAGGTGTGAGAGAGAGTGTGTGAGAGAGAGAGATAGAGACTTACTGTAGTGTGAGAGAGAGTGTGTGAGAGAGAGACAGAGAGAGTATGAGAGAGAGAGATAGAGACTTACTGTAGTGTGAGAGAGTGTGTGTGTGAGAGAGAGAGAGAGAGAGAGAGTATAGAGAGAAGAGATAGAGACTTACTGTAGTGTGAGAGAGAGTGTGTGAGAGAGAGACAGAGAGAGTATGAGAGAGAGAGATAGAGACTTACTGTAGTGTGAGAGAGAGAGTGTGTGAGAGAGAGACAGAGAGAGTATGAGAGAGAGAGATAGAGACTTACTGTAGTGTGAGAGAGGACAGAGAGAGTATGAGAGATGAGCGAGAGAGAGAGATAGAGACTTACTGTAGTGTGAGAGAGAGTGTGTGAGAGAGAGACAGAGAGAGTATGAGAGAGAGAGATAGAGACTTACTGTAGTGTGAGAGAGTGTGTGTGGAGAGAGAGAGAGAGAGAGAGGGAGAGATGAACTGAGATGAGAGAGAGAGATAGAGACTTACTGTAGTGTGAGAGAGAGTGTGAGAGAGAGAGAGAGAGTATGAGAGAGAGAGATAGAGACTTACGTAGTGTGAAGATGTGTGGAGAGAGAGAGAGATAGAGATACTGTGTGTGAGAGAGAGTGTGTGAGAGAGAGAAGAGAGAGTAGTATAGAGAGAGAGAGAGAGAGAGACTTACTGTAGTGTGAGAGAGGAAGAGAGAGAGAGAGAGAGAGAGAGAGGTATGAGAGAGAGAGATAGAGACTTACTGTAGTGTGAGAGAGAGTGTGTGAGAGAGAGACAGAGAGAGTATGAGAGAGAGAGATAGAGACTTACTGTAGTGTGAGAGAGTGTGTGTGTGAGAGAGAGAGAGAGAGAGAGTATGAGAGAGAGAGATAGAGACTTACTGTAGTGTGAGAGAGAGTGTGTGTGAGAGAGAGACAGAGAGAGTATGAGAGAGAGAGATAGAGACTACTGTAGTGTGAGAGAGTGTGTGTGGGAGAGAGAGATGAGAGAGAGAGATAGAGACTTACTGTAGTGTGAGAGAGAGTGTGTGAGAGAGAGACAGAGAGAGTATGAGAGAGAGAGATAGAGACTTACTGTAGTGTGAGAGAGAGTTACTGTAGTGTGAGACAGATAGAGAGAGTGTGTGTGAGAGAGAGAGAGAGAGAGAGAGAGAGAGTATGAGAGAGAGAGATAGAGACTTACTGTAGTGTGAGAGAGAGTGTGTGAGAGAGAGAGAGAGAGAGTAGAGAGGAGAGAGAGATACTTACTGTAGTGTGAGAGAGAGAGACAGAGAGAGAGAGATATGAGTAGTGTGAGAGTGGGTGGAGAGAGAGAGAGAGATGAGAGAGAGAGATAGAGACTACTGTAGTGTGAGAGAGTGTGTGTGAGAGAGAGAGAGAGAGAGAGAGAGAGAGTATGAGAGAGAGAGATAGAGACTTACTGTAGTGTGAGAGAGAGAGAGAGAGTATGAGAGAGAGAGATAGAGACTTACTGTAGTGTGAGAGAGAGTGTGTGAGAGAGATACAGAGAGAGAGAGAGTGCGAGAGAGATAGACTTACTGTAGTGTGAGAGAGTGAGTGTAAGAGAGAGAGAGAGAGTATGAGAGAGAGATATAGACTTACTGTAGTGTGAGAGAGAGTGTATGAGAGAGAGAGAGAGAGAGTGAGAGAGAGATACTTACTGTAGTGTGAGAGAGAGACAGAGAGAGTATGAGAGATGAGCGTATGAGAGAGAGATAGAGACATACTGTAGTGTGAGAGAGTGAGTGTGAGAGAGAGTGAGAGAGTATGAGAGAGAGAGAGAGATAGAGACTTACTGTAGTGTGAGAGAGAGTGTGTGTGAGAGAGAGAGAGAGAGAGAGAGAGAGTGCGAGAGAGATAGACTTACTGTAGTGTGAGAGAGTGAGTGTGAGAGAGATACTTACTGAGTGTGAGAGAGAGACAGAGAGAGTATGAGAGAGATAGAGACTTACTGTAGTGTGAGAGAGAGAGTGTGAGAGAGAGAGAGAGAGAGAGAGAGAGAGAGTGAGAGAGAGATACTTACTGTAGTGTGAGAGAGTGAGTGAGAGAGAGAGAGAGAGCAGAGAGAGAGTGGATTAGAGTCAGAGTGAAGAGGTTTTCTCTGCAGCCTGCAGCTTCACTTCATTAGCAGCAGTTAAACAGATCTTATGTTTCTCTCCTCAGACCCACACGAGACAGCGAGGACGACGAGGACGACGAGAAGAGAGGCAAAGGCTGCGCTCTCCAGGTGCGGCTACACACGGCAAACACAGACACACGGCAAAGACACACACAGCAAAGACACACACAGCAAAGACACACACAGCAAAGACACACAAGGCAAAGACACACACTCCACACACTAAAAGCCCCATTCACACTGAGCAAAAACACTGAGATTTCCCCCCAAAAAACCTTCCTTCCGCACTGGTACACTACAGCTGTAAGTTAGTATTAGCATTAGCATTAGCATTAGCACTACTACCACAACCTGGGATTATACCACGCCCCGGTGATCCAAGATGGCGTCCTTTTCAAATCAGTGGCGCATGTTTCACCATATGGACCGAGAGATTAGAGGAACTCGGCCGTATTTGGGCATTGTCTGGTCCTCCCGGTTCTGCCCAGTGGACGAGCTCCTATGATGCTTTGCGCTGAATAAGTGTTTGTGGCTCTCATGCACGTGCACAGAGAGGCTCGGCCACGCTTTGACCAATCAGAGCAGTTCATCAGGGCAGGAGTCAGACCGGGAAGGAAAGGAGCAGAGTTTGTGGCAGTAAAGTGTGGATTTACAGAAAACTGAAAGATTTCAGAAGAAAAAAAGTTCAGGATGACAAGGAAGAGAAAAATCCCACAAAAGCTGTAGGTTCTCTGTCAGGTTCTCTGTCAGGTTCTCTGTCAGGTTCTCTGTCAGCTGAGGTCGAGCTGTTATAGTTTACATTGAGTTTTATGGGGAACATGTATGGGTAGCCCACATGAATTTAGTCTGGTTCAGTCTGGTTTAGTCTGCAGTCCGCGAGAATCCCCCGAGCACATGGTTCTTCAGCTCCAAACTGTAATACCCTATCCAGTTATTATAATAGATCCAGTTATTATAATAGATCCAGTTATTATAATAGATCCAGTTATTATAATAGATCCAGTTATTATAATAGATCCAGTTATTATAATAGATCCAGTTATTATAATAGATCCAGTTATTATAATAGATCCAGTTATTATAATAGATCCAGTTATTATCATAGATCCAGTTATTATAATAGATCCATGGACTATACATCTGTCCCTTTTGATAATTTTGTCTCAAACTCAATTTCTCTAATTCTTCTCTCTAATTTCTCTCTCTCTGGCCTCTCTATGGTCTCTCTCTGGTCTCTCTCTGGTCTCTCTCTGGTCTCTCTCTGGTCTCTCTCTGGTCTCTCTCTGGTCTCTCTCTGGTCTCTTTCTGGTCTCTCTCTGGTCTCTTTCTGGTCTCTCTCTGGTCTCTCTCTGGTCTCTCTCTGGTCTCTCTCTGGTCTCTCTCTGGTCTCTCTATGGTCTCTCTCTGGTCTCTCTCTGGTCTCTCTCTGGTCTCTCTCTGGCCTCTCTATGGTCTCTCTCTGGTCTCTCTCTGGTCTCTCTCTGGTCTCTCTCTGGTCTCTCTCTGGTCTCTCTCTGGTCTCTCTCTGGTCTCTCTCTGGTCTCTCTCTGGCCTCTCTATGGTCTCTCTCTGGTCTCTCTCTGGTTTCTCTCTGGTCTCTCTCTGGTCTCTCTCTGGTCTCTCTCTGGTTTCTCTCTGGTCTCTCTCTGGTCTCTCTCTGGTCGACTGGATAAAGTTTTCTAAAGCCGGGTCTAAACAACACGCCTGCATGTCTCCTCTCCACAGTACCAGTACGCCTTGGTGAGGGTCCTGACTCATTTCGTAGCGGAGTCTTCGGACCCCGGCGGAGAGATGGTCCACATGCTGGGATCGGACTGGCAGGCAGACATCACACAACTGGTCCTGGATCAGCTGAAGGTCTGAGCAAAGTCTGTGTTGTTTAAAGCTCAGGTACCGGACTGAGGCTGTAGACCCAGGACTGAGGCTGTAGATCCTGGACTGAGGCTGTAGACCCAGGACTGAGGCTGTAGACCCAGGACTGATGCTGTAGACCCAGGACTGAGGCTGTAATTCCAGGACTGAGGCTGTAGACCCAGGACTGAGGCTGTAGATCCAGGACTGAGGCTGTAGACCCAGGACTGAGGCTGTAGACCCAGGACTGATGCTGTAGACCCAGGACTGAGGCTGTAGATTCATGACTGAAGCTGTAGATCCAGGACTGAGGCTGTAGATCCTGGACTGAGGCTGTAGACCCAGGACTGAGGCTGTAGATCCAGGACTGAGGCTGTAGATCCTGGACTGAGTCTGTAGACCCAGGACTGAGGCTGTAATTCCAGGACTGAGGCTGTAGACCCAAGACTGAGGCTGTAGATCCAGGACTGAGGCTGTAGATCAAGGACTGAGTCTGTAGACCCAGGACTGAGGCTGTAATTCCAGGACTGAGGCTGTAGACCCAGGACTAAGGCTGTAGATCCAGGACTGAGGCTGTAGACCCAGGACTGAGGCTGTAGATCAAGGACTGAAGCCGTAGACCCAGGACTGAGGCTGTAGACCCAGGACTGAGTCTGTAGACCCAAGGACTGAGGCTGTAGATCCAGAACTGAGGCTGTAGACCCAGGACTGAGGCTGTAGACCCAGGACAAAGTCAATCTTCCGTTCTGTGTTATTTCCAGGTGGAGAAACCTCACATCGCCAAACTGATCGACGGCAGAGTCCTGGTGGGACGCGATCTTGGCATGACCACGATCCAGGTACAGCCCCAACACACACACCTCAATTCTCCCAAAAATATTAGATTTATACTTATATTTTAACTGGGACGATGCACATTCATGAACATTTCTGTATAACACACTGAGCTCCACATCTTGTTGTCACGGTAACCTCTGGGCACGCAGTAATTATGACTTTAACTCTACATTTCTGCACCGAGGGACGAATGAAGGATCTGTTCATTAATCTTAATCTCTTTATCTAAAAACACCCAGAGCAGAGTTTGATTGGTCTGAGTTTGAAAAGTGTAATTGCAGAAATACATTTATACATACACTTTCTCTCTCGGTGGAAAATGTGTCAAAAAGTTGTGTTTTTTGAGCTGCAACCGTGACGTTTTGTTATCGGCTCAAGAAGAACGGATACGTTATTTGTGTGGCGCTAAAGTAGAGCTGGGGTTTCACAAAACGTCTTGGAAAATGGAAATGGTCAGACTTTCAAGGTAGAGTAGGGTAGGGTAGGGTAGAGTAGAGTAGAGTAGAGTAGACTAGACTAGACTAGACTAGACTAGACTAGACTAGAGTAGACTAGAGTAGACTAGAGTAGGGTAGGGTAGGGTTATGTTGAGTACAGTTTGGTAGAGTAGAGTAGAGTAGGGTAGAGTAGAGTAGAGTAGAGTAGGGTTATGTTGAGTACAGTTTGGTAGAGTAGAGTAGAGTAGGGTTAAGTAGAGTAGAGTAGAGTAGGGTTAAGTAGAGTAGAGTAGAGTAGGGTTATGTTGAGTAGAGTAGAGTAGAGTAGGGTTATGTTGAGTACAGTTTGGTAGAGTAGAGTAGAGTAGGGTTAAGTAGAGTAGAGTAGAGTAGGGTTAAGTAGAGTAGAGTAGGGTTATGTTGAGTACAGTTTGGTAGAGTAGAGTAGAGTAGAGTAGGAAGTAGAGTAGTAGTAGAGTAGAGTAGAGTAGAGTAGAGTAGAGTAGGTAGAGTAGAGTAGAGTAGAGTAGAGTAGAGTAGAGTAGAGTAGAGTAGGGTTATGTTATGTTGAGTACAGTTTGGTAGAGTAGAGTAGAGTATAGGGTAGGTAGGTAGGGTCGGGTCGAGTCGAGTCGAGTAGGGTTATGTTGAGTAGAGTAGAGTAGAGTAGGGTAGGGTAGGGTAGGGTAGGGTAGAGTAGAGTAGAGTAGGGTAGGGTAGGGTAGGGTAGGGTAGGGTAGAGTAGAGTAGAGTAGAGTAGAGTAGAGTAGAGTAGAGTAGAGTAGAGTAGGGTTATGTTATGTTGAGTACAGTTTGGTAGAGTAGAGTAGAGTAGGTTCTCCTGTTTCGTAGCTCGTTAGCTTCCATTAGCCTCTGATTAGCTTCGACATCTCACCGCCGTGTTCTGCCGTCACACAGACTGCAACAGGACCTGCTCTGGCCTTTGGCATTTACATAGACACAGACAGAGGAAGGGGAGGGAGAGGGGGGAGGGGAGGAGAGGAGGGAGGAGAGAGAAGAGAGAGGTGAAGAGAGAGGGGAGAGAAGAGAGGGAGAAAGAAAGAGGGAGAAAAAAGGAGAAAGGAGAGAGAGAAGAGAGAGGAGTGAGTGGAGAGAGAAGAGAGGAGAGGAGAGGGCAAGGGAATGGAGAGAAAGGAGAGAGGAGTGGGGGGGAGAGAGACAAGAGACAGGAGAAGGGTGAGAAAAAAGGAGAAAGGAGAGAGAGAAGAGAGGGGAGAGTGAAGAGGAGAGAGAAGAGAAAGAGAGAGAAGAGAAAGAGAGAGAAGAGACAGTCAAAATGTTCTCAAATTAAGAACAGAATCTTTGACCATTGTTTCCGTCTCTCTCTCCGCTGTGCTCCATGCTCCCTCCAAAAGTCGGAGAGTTCTATTTCATCCTTCCTGACCGCCAGAGGCGGTGCTTAAGCACTGGATGATCATCCTCGCGCATGCACAGATCGAGAGTCAAATAACAACAAAGTCACCCGTGACCTCCGGTAGCTCACGCGAGAGTCTATAAAGCCACGTGACACCGGAAGCACAGTCCCTTTTCACTTTCTCGCATGCAGGTTGTATGAGTCTGGCTGAAGCTAACTGATAGCTGTTTGTGCCTGTTGTTCGCGCCGCTTGCTGCGTGTAGCCCCGTGACTGCTCGTCGGTCGGTGCTGCGAGTTTCTCGCCCTCCGTGGGCTGCGCAAGCCGCGCTGCTTGCCTCTGGTGAGTGTTTGTTTTGCTTATTCGCCGTGACTTGCGCTCGGTTGTTTTTCGTTACTTCTTATAATTGAGGGGTTACTAGTGGCGTTTCTGCTCGACCCGACCCTGTTATCTGGCTGTTTACCTGCGCGTATTCAGAGTGTGTTTGGTGGGTTACCAGTGGCGTTCTGCTCGACCTGACCCTGTGTCTTGTTAATTACCTTGTTAATTATTTGTTAATTTCTGTCGGTCACTGGTGGCGTGTCTGCTCGACCTGACCCTGTTGAATTGGCTGTTGCCTGCGCGTGTTCCACGTGTTTCTGCGGGTTGTAAGTGGCGTCTCTGCTCGCACTACCCTACTATATTGGTTGTTCCCTGCACGTGTACGGCGTTCGGTGGGTCACTAGTGGCGTCTCTGCTCGACCTGACCTTGCTGTATTGGTTGTTCCCGGCACGTGTACGCGTTCGGTGGGTCACTAGTGGCGTCTCTGCTCGACCTGACCCTGCTGTATTGGTTGTTCCCTGAACCTGTGAGGCGTTCGGTGGGTCACTAGTGGCGTCTCTGCTCGACCTGACCCTACCGGGAGTGCCCCTGTACTTGGCGGCGACTGCTCCTGCGCGTTAGCTCGCTGGGATGCTTGAGCCGTTGGCCTGCCAGTCCTGTCTGGCCCCGATGCAGCAGGACGATGGCCATGTGCTGTGTCCCTCCTGTCTGGGTGTGGGCCACCTGCGGGAGGCGCTAACCGAGCGTGCATGTCCCGATTGTGCGGTAATGCCCTGGCCGGTGCGCGTGGCCCGCCTGTCGGCCCTGGACGGACATTTCAGTGGCGATTCTGGGGACTGTGAGTCTGCCCTGTTGGTTGACCGACCCCCTGGTCGCAAACGTGAGGGCGCCCGGGGTGATGACCCTCCGCGGAAGAAGTCGAAGTCCTCTGGTCGCGGGGTTCTGACTTCGAAGGTCGATTCGCTTTCTGTGGAGTTGGCTCAGTTGCGGACCCTCCTTCATGACCTTCAGGCTGGTACTGGCCAGTCGGTGGCCCGACCGGTCTCGGTCCCTTTGTCGGTGTGCGATGAGGATGATGCTCTCTCGGTGGCGGCATCTGACACACATTTTCGGCCGGGCTCTGATGTTCTGAGCTCCAGGGTCTCGGAGTCTGGTTCGGTGGGTTCTGTCGGGTCTCTGTCGGTTTCCGATGAGCCCGTGACTGCGGCGATCCGAACGGCTCTGGCGCATTTGAAGCTGGATGTGCCTCAGTGCGATGCGGGGCCCTCGAGTGCCTTCTTTCGCCGCCAGTCTGCGTCCTCGGGGTTCTCTGTTCCTCCTTCGGCGGAATATGTCAAGGAGCTACATGCCTGTTGGACTGACACGAGGGTTTTTTCTAGGCCCAATTCGGACGGTCGGGCCCTGGCTTCTATGCAGGCGCCTGACAAAGTTGGCCTGGGGCATATGCCGGCGGTGGAGCCTGCCATTGCCTCCTTGATTGTACACCCTGAAGAGGCTCTGCGCACTAATGCCCGGTGCCCTCGGCCGCAGTGTCGGGCCACAGATGACCTGCTCTGCAAGGCCTATGACATGGGGCCCGGGGCCGCATTGGGAACTCCCTGTCTCATCTGCTGTTGGGGCTGTCCGCTTCTCTGGAGGCTGTCACATTGGACCAGTCCACGCAGGGGATGGTGGATGCTTCCTTGCAGGCTTTTGCCTTCATGTCTAGGGAACTGGGGCGTCTCCTCTCTACGCTGGTTCAGACTCGCCGCCAGGTGTGGTTGGCGCAGTCCCCTCTCTCCGAGGCCAGCCGCAGAGTGTTGAGGAGCGTTCCTGTGCTCCCTGGAGAGCTGTTTGGCTCGGCTGCCATTGCGGCTCTGGAGCGCACGGTCCAGGCCACTCAGACCCGGCAGCAGTTGGTGGGACTGCACAGGCATCCCCCGCGTGCGTCCGCTTCTGCTGCCCCTGTGCGCGGGCGGGTGGCCCCGCCCCGGAGTTTTTCTGTGCCCCGGACGGTGGATGGGCCGTCGGCTCATGGGGCTCGGCGGGGGAACTTTCCCCCGGCTCAGGCTCCACTGCGTCCCAGTCGTCGCCCCCCCAGGCCCGCTAAAGGCCGGGGTGCCCTCCGGTGAGGCGCCGGGGCCGGTGGTGGGACGGTTTACCCCGGGACAACTTGGTTACTGGAGGGCCCAATCCCCCGATGCATGGGTTGTGGCCACTTTGTCCGTGGGGTATCGTCTCCAGTTCCGCCGCCGGCCTCCTGTTCCCGGCCGGGTCCTTGTGACTGTCATCCAGGACCCGGTCAGGGCGCAGGCACTTGTCCGGGAGATTCGTACTCTACTGGACAAGGATGCCATCGTGCCTGTCGACCCCCTGCTGGATCCAGGGGGCTTTTATTCCCGTTATTTCTTGTACCGAAAAAGACCGGCGACTTGCGACCGGTCTTGGACCTGAGGCGTCTGAATGTTTTCTTGAAGGTCCTCCCTTTCAAGATGTTGCGTGTCCGGCAGGTCCTCCAGGCGGTGTCCCCTGGGGACTGGTTCACGTCGATAGACCTGAAGGACACCTACTTTCACGTCCCGATTGCTCCTCAGCATTGCCGGTTCCTGCGTTTTGCCTTTCAGGGGAGGCACTTCCAGTTCAGGGTGCTTCCCTTCGGCCTCTCGCTCTCTCCTCGGGTCTTTACGAGATGCGTGGCGGCGGCTCTTTCCCCGTTGCAGGCCAGGGGGTTGAGGATCCTGCCCTATCTGGACGATTGGCTGATCTGTGCCCCCACTCGCGAGCAGTCTCTGCGGGATACGCAGGCTGTGATAGAGCACGTGACCAGGTTGGGTCTGCGAGTGAACCTGGCAAAGAGCAATGTGGTGCCGTCTCAGCAGGCTTTGTTCCTGGGCATGGCTCTGGATTCCCTGTCTATGTCCGCCCGCCCCTCGCCTCGACGTGTCGGGGACATTCGGGCGTTGCTCCCGGGCTTCCGTCGAGGACGGTCGCTCCCTTACCTGGCGTTCCTCAGGCTCCTGGGCATGCTGATTGCAGCCTCGTCTGTGGTCCCCCTGGGTCTTTTGTCCTTGCGCCCGCTGCAGATGTGGCTCAATGGCCTGGGGCTGGACCCGGCCAATCCTGTTCACAGACGTCGGCGGTTACTGGTGTCTCCTCGGTGTATGGAGTCACTGTCCCGGTGGCGCGACGAGGCGTTTGTGCTGACGGGCGTCGCGCTGGGTCCCCTGCCGTCCCGCCGTGAGGTGGTGCATACGGACGCGTCCCTGACAGGGTGGGGCGCAACGTGGCAGGGGCGTGCGGTTCAGGGCGTCTGGCCGGTGCGGCAGAGGGGGCTCCATATCAACGTCCTGGAGCTCCTGGCCGTTCAGCTTGCGCTGCGCCATTTCCTGCCGGTCTTGCGGGGGCGGCATGTGTTGGTGCGGTCGGACAACACCAGTGTGGTCTATTTCATCAACCACCAGGGGGGAACTCGGTCGGAGTGCTTGCTGGCAGTGGCACGAGGGCTGTTGACTTGGGCCTATCCCCGTCTTGCGGGTTTGACCGCGATGCACATCCCAGGGACTCTGAATGTGTCGGCGGATTTCCTGTCGCGCCACATTTCGCTGCCGGGCGAGTGGCGGCTACACCCGGAGGTAGTGGTCTCCATTTGGGGGTTGTTCGGCCGGGCGAGGGTGGATCTCTTTGCCTCTCAGGGAACGACTCATTGCCCGCTGTGGTTCTCCCTGTTGGAGTCCACCGGTCCCCTTGGTCAAGACGCGCTGGCTCACGACTGGCCCAGGGTTCTGCTGTACGCGTTCCCGCCGTTCCCTCTGATCCATCAGACGCTGCTCCGGGTCCTTCAGGAGGGCCACAGGATGATACTGGTGGCCCCGTATTGGCCGGGGAGGACATGGTTTCCCTTGCTGCTCAGGCTCTGCTGCGGCTTGGCGAGACCCCTTCCCTCCAGGCGGGATCTCCTGTCTCAACTGGGGGGCCGGCTTCTCCATCCGGACCCCGGCCGCCTGCGGCTTTGGGTGTGGCACCTCCGGGGACCGGTTTAGCGTTTACAGCCTATACTGGAGAGGTTGGCCGCACCATGTGCAATGCCCGGGCTCTGTCCACACGCCGGCTGTATTCCTGTAAGTGGAACGTGTTCGACGGGTGGTGTCGTGGCAGGGGACTCGACCCGCGTCTCTGCTCGGTGACGTCCATACTGACCTTCCTTCAAGAACTGCTCAGTAAAGGCCGTTCTCCGTCCACCCTGAAGGTATACGTTGCTGCGATTTCGTGTGGGCACGCTGGGTTTGGTGGGACTAGTGTCGGTCGTGTTACTGACGTTTCACTGTTTTTGAAAGGTGCCCGCCGGTTGCACCCGCCCTGTCGTCCTGTGGTGCCGGCTTGGGACCTCTCGGTTGTCCTTGATGCCCTGCGTTCCCCGCCATTTGAGCCTTTGGGGGAGATTGCCCTCAAGTGGCTGTCTATGAAGACAGCGTTTCTCCTGGCTATGGCCTCCGGACGGCGGGTGAGTGAACTCCATGCTCTGTCGGTGACCGAGGCCTGTTGTCGTTGGCATCCTGACGGCTCGGGTGTGTCTATGTGGCCGGATGTGTCCTTTGTCCCGAAGGTGTCTTCTGGTCGGTATGACGGGCCCCTTCAGTTGGCCCGTTTTGGTTCTGGTGAGCCCCCTGACCCTCTGTGCCCGGTTCGTGCACTGGAGGTGTACATTCGCTCCACGGCCTCGATAAGGCGTTCAGACGCCCTGTTTGTCTGCTGCGCCGGCCCTCGCGTTGGTCGGGCTCTGTCCAAGCAGCGTCTCTCCCACTGGGTCGTGGGGGTTGTGACAGAGGCCTATGCCTTGCGGGGGCTGCCGTTACCGCCTGGGGTGAGGTGCCATTCTACGAGGGGCATGTCAACTTCGTGGGCTGCTGTGAGTGGTGTGTCGTTGGACGTCATCTGTGCGGCGGGCGTCATGGTCGTCCCCAAGCACCTTCGCCAGGTTTTATCGGGTTAATGTTGCCGCCCCGCACCCCCTGCAGGGGGTTCTGCGGCGCCGCTCATCCGTTTCACAGTAAGGTGAGGTTCTGGTTGGTTTCCTCGTGACCTTGCTGATATTCGTCATCCAGTGCTTAAGCACCGCCTCTGGCGGTCAGGAAGGATGAAATAGAACGAGAGTTACGACTGTAACTACGGTTCTATGAATCCTGGATGACCGCCAGAGCGCCCGGTCCCTCGGAATCCTTGTGCAAGAAAGGTTCTAGGGACTGTGCTTCCGGTGTCACGTGGCTTTATAGACTCTCGCGTGAGCTACCGGAGGTCACGGGTGACTTTGTTGTTATTTGACTCTCGATCTGTGCATGCGCGAGGATGATCATCCAGTGCTTAAGCACCGCCTCTGGCGGTCATCCAGGATTCATAGAACCGTAGTTACAGTCGTAACTCTCGTTTTCACCGCGACAACAATCCTCCCGCATGAGTCGACAGGCATCAGTTTGCAGTTTTGACATTTCAATTTCTCCCCCTCCCTCCCCTCCCTCCCCCCTCGCCTCCCCCCCTCTCCCCCTCCCTCCCTCCGTCTCCCGGACCAATCCCGCTCCTGTCAATCTCTGCGTTTTTCGGAGGTTGTGGATTGACTTTGACGTTGAGGCTGGAGAGATTTTCTTTGTGCGGGCATCAAAGGCGTCGGTCTGGGCTGTCAGTGGGAGGAGCCTAATCGGTGTCGGCGGCGTGCGAGAGCGAGACGTCCGCTTCCATTTGTCAGCGCCGCGTCCGTCTGACACTTCCACATTTATTCTTCCTGTTCGACATATTCCCACATTTTATTCTCTGACTGTTCTGTCATCTCCGTGTGTGAGGTGTGGGTCTGAGGCTGTGTCTGTTCTGACGGAGCATTGACCTGAATCTAAGACAACGGCTGTGGTCTCTGAGGAGGGCAGGAAGAGAGAGACTACAGAGAGACCAGAGAGAGACCAGAGAGAGACTAGAGAGAGACCAGAGAGAGACCAGAGAGAGACCAGAGAGAGACCAGAGAGAGACCAGAGAGAGACCAGAGAGAGACCAGAGAGAGACTAGAGAGAGACCAGAGAGAGACTAGAGACAGACTAGAGAGAGACCAGAGAGAGACCAGAGAGAGACCAGAGAGAGACCAGAGAGAGACCAGAGAGAGACCAGAGAGAGACCAGAGAGAGAGACCAGAGAGAGAGACCAGAGAGAGAGACCAGAGAGAGAGACCAGAGAGAGGGACCAGAGAGACCTTGTGAAGTTGATGATTTGTCCAAAACAGATCAGAGAATCAAACGATTCGAGTATGGTGGCTGAATGGTTAGCACTCTCGCCTCTCAGCAAGAAGGTCCTGGGTTTGAATCCCGGTCGGAACAGGGCCTTTCTGAGTGGAATTTGCATGTTCTCCCCGTGTCTGCGTAAGTTTCCTCCGGGTGCTCCGCACAATAGGTCTGAATGTAAATGAGAGAGTGTTGGGTCAGAGGCTTTGATGGTCCAGTGTGTTCTGGACTCGTTTCTGTCAACACCGTGTGTGGAAGGATTGGAACATTATCTGACTCTGAACATTGTAAAGCACTTTGGGTCTGTACCTTGGTCTGTAAAATGCGCTATATAAATAAACATTACTTACATAAAATGCAACACATATGAGCCATTGGTTCATAAGGGACTGTTGGGACTCTCCTTCCACTCTCCTGCATCGAAAAGAAACCACTGAAAAACTCAAAAAGATTGAAAAACCTTGAGGGAGACTTATACAGAGAGAGAGGGATCTGAAGCACCGGCTGTAGACCGAGGACTGAGGCTGTAGATCCAGGACTGAGGCTGTAGACCGAGGACTGAGGATGTTGACCGAGGACTGAAGCTGTAGACCGAGGACTGAGGCTGTAGATCCAGGACTGAGGCTGTAGACCGAGGACTGAGGATGTTGACCGAGGACTGAGGCTGTAGACCGAGGACTGAGGCTGTAGACCGAGGACTGAGGCTGTAGATCCAGGACTGAGGCTGTAGACCGAGGACTGAGGCTGTAGATCCAGGACTGAGGCTGTAGACCGAGGACTGAGGCTGTAGACCGAGGACTGAGGCTGTAGACCGAGGACTGAGGCTGTAGATCCAGGACTGAGGCTGTAGATCCAGGACTGAGGCTGTAGACCCAGGACTGAGGCTGTAGATCCAGGACTGAGGCTGTAGACCGAGGACTGAGGCTGTAGACCCAGGACTGAGGCTGTAGACCGAGGACTGAGGCTGTAGACCCAGGACTGAGGCTGTAGACCCAGGCCCAAAGTCTCAAAAGTCTGAGTAAAAGCAGTTCATTTCCAGTTCCTCAAATAGATTCATTTTTGACCATTTAGAGCTTGCGTCTGATGAAATAAAAGTTTTCCGTTTCTTTCCGGTCCTTTCCTCTCAGACATATTCTAAAACGTCCTTCTGAAATTGTAGGCAACATACTTTTAAATAAACGGTTTTTATTATTCTAGAGAATGTCCTCCTCCCCTGCCACTCCAAATAATAATAATGAAAATATATGTATTAAGTACAGAAGAGGTCGTCATGGTTACTCAGACCTCCTCATGCAGATTATTATTGTTAGAATACTAGCAGGAAGTACAAGTTACCCAGAATGCACCGTTATTGACCTTAATGGCATAAAAAAAAAATTTCGGTCCTATTTACGGCTTTGTTCTCTGGATGAATTGTCTCAGTTTTACTGAAAAAAATGGATTTAAAATGAGGTATAACAGAAGGATTTAAAACTACATCGTCTGAAGTTTATCCAGTAGTTATTGAATTGTTTTTTTTAAATGTTTATCATGTGCTTTTCTTGTGAGATGCGTGTTGGCCTTGGTCCTTGAAGGCGCTATATGAATAAATTAGCTGAATACGTCGTGTGTTTCCAGGTTCTGTCTCCGCTGTCGGACTCCATCTTGGCCGAAAAGACCATCACCGTGTTGGACGACAAGGTGAGACCAGAGAGAGACCAGAGAGAGACCAGAGAGAGACTAGAGAGAGACCAGAGAGAGACTAGAGAAAGACTAGAGAGAGACTAGAGAGAGACCAGAGAGAGACCAGAGAGAGACTAGAGAGAGACCAGAGAGACTAGAGAGAGACCAGAGAGAGACTAGAGAGAGACCAGAGAGAGAATAGAGAGAGACCAGAGAGAGACCAGAGAGAGACCAGAGAGAGACCAGAGAGAGACCAGAGAGAGACCAGAGAGAGAGACCAGAGAGAGACCAGAGAGAGACCAGAGAGAAAGACCAGAGAGAGACCAGAGAGAGACCAGAGAGAGACCAGAGAGAGACCAGAGAGAGACCAGAGAGAGACCAGAGAGAGACCAGAGTGAGACCAGAGAGAGACCAGAGAGAGACCAGAGAGAGACCAGAGAGAGAGACCAGAGAGAGACCAGAGAGAGACCAGAGAGAGAGACCAGAGAGAGAGACCAGAGATAGACCAGAGAGAGAACAGAGAGAGGCCAGAGTGAGACCAGAGAGAGAACAGAGAGAGACCAGAGAGAGAGACCAGAGAGAGACCAGAGAGAGAGACCAGAGAGAGACCAGAGAGAGACCAGAGAAAGACCAGAGAGAGAGACCAGAGAGAGACCAGAGAGAGAGACCAGAGAGAGACCAGAGAAAGACCAGAGAGAGACCAGAGAGAAACCAGAGAGAAAGACCAGAGAGAGAGACCAGAGAGAGAGATCAGAGAGAGACCAGAGAGAGACCAGAGAGAGAGTTGTGTGTCTGTAACATGTTGTGTGTCCGTGCAGGTGACCATCTCGGACATGGGAGTGCAGGTGGTGTCGTCTCTGTCTCTGAGTCTGAGTTCAAGTCCAGGAAACATCAGAGCCATTCAGCTGACCGCCACCGCCACGGAGCTGCTGAACGCACACAAGCAGGTACACAACACACACACACACACACACACACACACACACACCGCCACGGAGCTGCTGTACGCACACAAGCAGGTACACAACACACACACACCGCCACTGAGCTGCTGCACGCACACAAGCAGGTACACAACATACACACACACACACACCGCCACGGAGCTGCTGTACGCACACAAACACGTACACAACACACACACACACACCGCCACGGAGCTGCTGTACGCACACAAGCAGGTACACAACACACACACACACACCGCCACCGCCATGGAGCTGCTGTACGCACACAAGCAGGTACACAACACACACACTGTGTGCTGCTGGTTCATACAAAAGTAAATAAAAATGTCTTATCTAAGACCTGTTTGGCACAGTGCTTGGTCCATTTATTCAGACCAGAGAGACCAGAGAGAGACCAGAGAGAGACCAGAGAGAGACCAGAGAGACCAGAGAGAGACCAGAGAGAGACCAGAGAGACCAGAGAGAGACCGGAGAGAGACCAGAGAGACCAGAGAGAGACCAGAGAGAGACCAGAGAGTGACCAGAGAGAGACCAGAGAGAGACCAGAGAGAGACCAGAGAGAGACCAGAGAGAGACCAGAGAGAGACCAGAGAGAGACCAGAGAGTGACCAGAGAGTAACCAGAGAGAGACCAGAGAGTGACCAGAGAGAGACCAGAGAGAGACTAGAGAGAGACTAGAGAGAGACCAGAGAGAGACCAGAGAGAGACCAGAGAGAGACTAGAGAGAGACCAGAGAGAGACTAGAGAGAGACCAGAGAGAGACTAGAGAGTGACCAGAGAGAGACTAGAGAGTGACCAGAGAGAGACTAGAGAGAGACCAGAGAGAGACTAGAGAGAGACCAGAGAGAGACTAGAGAGTGACCAGAGAGAGACCAGAGAGAGACCAGAGAGAGACCAGAGAGAGACCAGAGAGAGACCAGAGAGAGACCAGAGAGTGACCAGAGAGAGACTAGAGAGTGACCAGAGAGAGACCAGAGAGAGACTAGAGAGTGACCAGAGAGACCAGAGAGAGACCAGAGAGAGACCAGAGAGAGACCAGAGAGAGACCAGAGAGAGACCAGAGAGAGACTAGAGAGTGACCAGAGAGACTAGAGAGAGACCAGAGAGAGACCAGAGAGAGACCACATCAGGTCCAGTCCCTCTCTGTTGGACGCAGCTCTCACAGTCTTCCCCTGGAGCAGACGGAGCATAATTGTGTTTTTTGGTATCGTTATAATCTTCTGTAATCGCTGTGGTCTGAGTCACTGTCACTGCCGGCACGTTGGACTTCTTCAGGATTGGGATAATTACTGTTTATTTTCCGATAAGTCCATGAATCCACACGCTCTGCAGTTTGTTTCTACATTTAAGATTCAGTAGAAGAAGAAACAATGGTTCTTTAAAAGTTCTTAAAACATATACTACATTTTTGTTTATGTTTTATATTTGCTCTGACTTCATCTGGCTCAAAGGATAGACTTTTACTGGGACTCTGAGGAGCACAGGGACTGGCCTCCTGCTGGGACTCTGAGGAGCACAGGGACCGGCCTCCTGCTGGGACTCTGAGGAGCACAGGGACTGGCCTCCTGCTGGGACTCTGAGGAGCACAGGGACTGGTCTCCTGCTGGGACTCTGAGGAGCACAGGGACTGGCCTCCTGCTGGGACTCTGAGGAGCACAGGGACTGGCCTCCTGCTGGGACTCTGAGGAGCACAGGGACTGGCCTCCTGCTGGGACTCTGAGGAGCACAGGGACTGGCCTCCTGCTGGGACTCTGAGGAGCACAGGGACTGGCCTCCTGCTGGGACTCTGAGGAGGAGCACAGGGACTGGCCTCCTGCAGGGACTCTGAGGAGCACAGGGACTGGCCTCCTGCTGGTCCCAGAGTCAGGACTACAAATGGAAGGGCTGCATTTCAGATTTATGTGGCTAAAACAGTTGATTCCACCTCACGGCCTTTCTGAGTGGAGTTTGCGTGTTCTCCCCGTGTTCTTTCCTCCAGGTGCTCCGGTTCCCCTGCCACTAAAACATGTACAAGTGTCTCCTGCAGGGTGTGGAGTCAGACTAATGTGCACAACAGTTATAAAAGCGCTTTGTGACTCTGTGAAAGGAGCAATATAAATACTTACAATATAATATAAACATACAAGCTTCTTACTGAAAACAAGGAGACAGGCTTCGCTCTCTCTCCTCTCCTCTCTCTCTTCCCTCTCTCCTCTCTCTACTCACTCCTCTCTCCCCTCTCTTCTCTCTCTCTTCTCTCTCTCCTCTCTCTTCTCTCTCTCTTCTCTCTCTCCTCTCTCCCCTCTCTTCTCTCTCCCCTCTCTTCTCTCTCTCTCCTCTCTCTCCTCTCTCTTCTCACTCCTCTCTCCCCTCTCTGGTCTCTCTCCCCTCTCTTCTCTCTCTCTCCTCTCTCTTCTCACTCCTCTCTCCCCTCTCTTCTCTCTCTCTCTCCTCTATCTCCTCTCTCTTCTCTCCCCTCTCTGCTCTTCTCTGACACTCTTCAAACCCCTGTTAAAACCACTCAAGGACTGTACCCACTCTTATTCACTGTTATTCAATAAACTTGTCTCTGTCTCTCCTGTATGAACTGTGCCATACAGAAAAACATGTCTGTCTCTCCTGTATGAACTGTGCCATACAGATAAACATGTCTGTCTCTCTCCTGTATGAACTGTGCCATACAGAAAAACATGTCTGTCTCTCTCCTGTATGAACTGTGCCATACAGATAAACATGTCTGTCTCTCCTGTATGAACTGTGCCATACAGATAAACATGTCTGTCTCTCCTGTATGAACTGTGCCATACAGATAAACATGTCTGTCTCTCTCCTGTATGAACTGTGCCATACAGATAAACATGTCTGTCTCTCCTGTATGAACTGTGCCATACAGATAAACGTGTCTGTCTCTCCTGTATGAACTGTGCCATACAGATAAACATGTCTGTCTCTCCTGTATGAACTGTGCCATACAGATAAACATGTCTGTCTCTCTCGTATGAACTGTGCCATACAGATAAACATGTCTGTCTCTCCTGTATGAACTGTGCCGTACAGATAAACATGTCTGTCTCTCTCGTATGAACTGTGCCATACAGATAAACATGTCTGTCTCTCTCCTGTATGAACTGTGCCATACAGATAAACGTGTCTGTCTCTCTCCTGTATGAACTGTGCCATACAGATAAACATGTCTGTCTCTCCTGTATGAACTGTGCCATACAGATAAACATGTCTGTCTCTCCTGTATGAACTGTGCCATACAGATAAACGTGTCTGTCTCTCCTGTATGAACTGTGCCATACAGATAAACATGTCTGTCTCTCCTGTATGAACTGTGCCATACAGATAAACATGTCTGTCTCTCTCGTATGAACTGTGCCATACAGATAAACATGTCTGTCTCTCCTGTATGAACTGTGCCATACAGATAAACATGTCTGTCTCTCCTGTATGAACTGTGCCATACAGATAAACATGTCTGTCTCTCTCGTATGAACTGTGCCATACAGATAAACGTGTCTGTCTCTCTCCTGTATGAACTGTGCCATACAGATAAACATGTCTGTCTCTCCTGTATGAACTGTGCCATACAGATAAACATGTCTGTCTCTCCTGTATGAACTGTGCCATACAGATAAACGTGTCTGTCTCTCCTGCAGGAGGCCTTGATCAGTGTGTGGATCCAGTACAGCGACGGTTCAGTGACTCCCCTCGACATCTACGACCCCAAAGACTTCCTGCTCACCGCGGTCTCCATGGACGAGGGCGTGGTCTCCGTCAACAACATGGTACCAGCGTCAGGGAGCATGGACCAGGGACCTGTGGACCATCAGTCAGACTGGGATAGGAACCACATGGTCACTATTAGCAAAGACAGCATTTATTTAAGTTCTTTGCAACAATAAAAAAAAGTGACGAAAAGAAGTAAAACACCATTTGAATCTGTGAAAAACATTTTCACAATTTCAAAGTTTATTTTGAAAATGTGTTATAGGGAGAAGTATCTTTTGTCTCTCTCTGTGGTCCCTTTCTGGTTCCTCTCTAGTCCCTCTAGTCTCTCTCTGTGGTCTCTCTCTCTGGTCTCTCTCTAGTCTCTCTCTGGTCTCTCTCTAGTCTCTCTCTCTGGTCTCTCTCTAGTCTCTCTCTGGTCTCTCTCTAGTCTCTCTCTGGTCTCTCTCTAGTCTCTCTCTAGTCTCTCTCTGGTCTCTCTCTAGTCTCTCTCTCTGGTCTCTCTCTAGTCTCTCTCTGGTCTCTCTCTAGTCTCTCTCTAGTCTCTCTCTGGTCTCTCTCTAGTCTCTCTCTGGTCTAAGGTTGCTCTCGTTGGTCTCTTTCTGATTGATCTATGGTCTCTCTTTTTCTCTGGTCTCTCTCTCTGGTCTCTCTCTGGTCTCTCTCTGGTCTCTCTCTAGTCTCTCTCTCTCTGGTCTGTGGTTGCTCTCGTTGGTCTCTTTCTGATTGATCTATGGTCTCTCTTTCTCTCTGGTCTCTCTCTCTGGTCTCTCTCTAGTCTCTCTCTCTGGTCTCTCTCTAGTCTCTCTCTCGTCCCTCTCTGGTCTCTCTCTAGTCTCTCTCTGGTCTGTGGTTGCTCTCGTTGGTCTCTTTCTGATTGATCTATGGTCTCTCTCTGGTTTCTCTCCAAGGTCTCTCTCTGGTCGCTTTCTGGTCTCTCTCTTTACTCTCTCTCTGGTCTCTCTCTTTAGTCTCTCTCTTGTTTCTCTCTCTGGTCTTTGGTTTTGTAGTCGGCAGAAGTATCATTTTCTCATATCATTTAAACAAACCATCAGAATGTGTTGCACAAGAACGAAGTGACTTTAGGCTGCCATTTCTCAGCCAATCAGCAGAGAGCGCAAGGTGTGAGGTCATGACTGTCAGGGCTCTATGTATTAGTACGCAATAAAACCATGACGCCAGACCAGACCCACATGAAAACAGCCTTAACCCTCCCTCCCCCCTCCTCTCCCCCAGGAGCAGCACTGGCCAGTGGTGGTGGCAGAGGGCGACGGCCAGGGGGCGCTGTTGCGTGTGGAGATGGTGATTTCGGAGACGTGTCAGAAGTCAAAGAGGAAGAGCGTGCTGGCGTCTGGAGTGGGGAACGTCCTGGTGAAGATGGGAGCCAAGCCCGAGCCCAGAGGAGGTCCAGGCCGAGGCCGGACCGAGGACAGCACCGTGGACAACCTCACCAGCGACCAGAGGAACCGCGACGGAGAGTGGAGAGCCAACAGCGTGGCAGAGGAGCGGGAGGAGGGCGCCATGAGGAAGGTTAGCTAGCTGTTCTATGTTACACACTGCAAAAAATGATATATGAGGTAATAAATGCTTGAATCCAGTGGTTTTTACCTCAATTTGAGTACAGAGAAGAGAGACCAGAGAGAGAGAGAGAGAGAGACCAGAGAGAGACCAGAGACAAGAGACAAGAGAGAGAGACCAGAGAGACCAGAGAGAGATCAGAGAAGGAGACCAGAGACCAGAGAGAGGGATCACAAAGAGAGACCAGAGATAGACCCAAAAAGGACCAGCAAGCGAGACCAGAGAGAGAGACCGGATTCTCCAATGGGAAAAAGCCATTTAGTCTAATTCAAGAACCGTTGCTTTATTTTCTCATTCCAAGGGAGACATTTCTTGTATTTTTTTTATTTATTTTTTTATCATTTTGTTTGTTCCCATTGGAGAATCTTGTTTTAAGGCTCAGTCAGAATGTGTTAGGATTAAGACACATTTTGCCAAAATGTAGCATTTTTTGGATCAGGGAATAGAAAAGAGCAGAATAAAGAAGCAAGTATAAAATCTTCATTTATTGTTTCTAATAAATCTTTGTGACTGTGCCGTCCCCAGTTCAGCACCACGACCAAGAGCACGGTGACACAGCGGTCCTCTGGGGGGGGGAAGGCCGGCCGTGGGGGGGGTCCAGGGCAGGCGGCTGAACCAGGGAACCCAGCCCAGGTGGAGGTGCCCAGGCCTGGAGGCAGTGAGCTGGGGCACCCCAACCGCGGCCTCTCCGACCTGGAGATCGGCATGTATGCTCTGCTGGGGGTCTTCTGTCTGGCCATCCTCGTCTTCCTCATCAACTGTGTCAGCTTTGCATTCAGGTAAACGTCCGGTGTGGGCGGGTCCCGGCTCAAAAATTTCCAAAATGACGTGCGCTGACTTGCTGCAGTACCACCCCGGGCCTGTGGGGGGGGACCCGGAATAAGATTTATTCAATGCTAATGTATAGCATCTTCTTACCTCTCAAAAACGGCTTTACAGGATGGTCCAAAAGTTGGCTCTTGGTCCAAAGCTACATTCCAGATCCTATCGATGTTGAGAGGGGAGGAGTTTTTTTTTGGACCAGTCTAGTTGAGCCGCTGTGGACTTTTGAAGGCACTCGTCAAATGAATGGGGCTCGTGCAGCTGACGCATGCACAGATGCGGTATTTCCATAGACTGTAAATATTAACGGACGTAGTCACGCCTATCTCCCCCGTTCTAACTAATGTGCCACAACTTTTGCCGTCTATGGGCAGTTTCAAAATGACCGCGGGGGCTGGAAAATGTAAAAAAAAATGTATCTTCGCATGTGTCAGCTGCACGAGTCCCATTCATTTGACGAGTGCCTTCTGAAGTCCACAGCGACTAAACTAGACTGGTCCAGAGCACCCCCCTCAGCATTGACACACACGTTTTCGAGAAGTAAGAAGATGCTTTATGTTAGCAATGAATAATTCTTGTTCCGGGTCCACCCCCACAGCGCACGTCATTTTGGACATTTTTGAGCCAAGACCCGCTCAGACTGGTTTTTTCACAGTCTATGGTTTATACGGACCCAGGGGGAATGATAATTAGATACAGTACATAACACAGAGTACATAACTTTAGCATTGGTTTAAAGCATTGACTGTATAAAGATGGACAATGCTAACCCGCTAACTGACTAACCCTCTAAATAACTGAAAAATAAACTCTAGCTCAGTAGCCTCTTGTGTCACACTCGACACTTTGGGCTTCAAAAATCTGGTTTAGCGCTTTCTGTCATCCTGGTGTTTATATTGGGATAATGTCTTCAGTGTTGACCAATCAGACGCCTTCAGACTTCAAAAACTCCAGCTTGCCTTAGCAACCCTGTTAGCATCACGTTCGTTAGCATCTGCCCCCGTTATATCGGCAAACACTGCGGTGATGTCAGCTCTCCGTCTGTCCGCTCCTGATTTATTTAAATTATTTATGTATTTCAAACATGCACGAAATGTACAAACAATTATTCACATAAAAATAATGATTAAAGCAAACAAGAAAATCTGTGTATTGTTTGAAAAGGGATTAGAAACAAAAATATGATTGTTATCCAACCCCCTCCCAGCCATTCAGACACATATTACAATACTATACAAATACAAGGATCAATTCAACACACACACACACACACACACACACACACACACACACACACACTCGTGGTCTATGTTTTCTTGCAGTCCATAAAACAGTCCATAATTCCGAGTTTGTGTGTTTCTGCTGCAGGTACCGTCACAAGCAGGTGCCGGTGCTGGAGGCCGGAGGAAACATGAACCACGCCCACGACTGGGTCTGGCTGGGCACCGAGGGCGACATCCTGGCGGACCACAGCGACCAGTGCCCCGCCCGCCTGCCAGACGAGT
Source organism: Knipowitschia caucasica (assembly GCA_964034765.1). Taxonomy (NCBI): domain Eukaryota; kingdom Metazoa; phylum Chordata; class Actinopteri; order Gobiiformes; family Gobiidae; genus Knipowitschia; species Knipowitschia caucasica. The sequence continues at coordinate 1,456,560 of OZ035831.1, forward strand.
GCACCACCATCATCGACCGCACCGAGGGCACCTACGAGGAGAGCAAGTACCTCCTGAACGGACAGGACAACAACCTGATGATGGGGCCGGGGGCAGGCATGGGCTCTGGCATGGGCTCTGGCATGGGCTCCGGCATGGGCTCTGGCATGGGCTCTGGCATGGGCTCTGGCATGGGCTCTGGCATGGGCTCCGGCATGGGCTCTGGCATGGGCTCTGGCATGGGCTCTGGCATGGGCTCTGGCATGGGCTCTGGCATGGGCTCTGGCATGGGCTCCGGCATGGGCTCCGGCATGGGCTCCGGCATGGGCACTCTCCCCGGCGGCTCCAGCGTGGCGGGCGGTCACCGTGGTCTCGCTCACAGACAGACTCTCCCTCGGTCGGGTCCAGAGCAGCAGCGTCAGTGCGGCAGCAAAGACGGGCACCTCAGTAACTCCCCTCGAGCCGCCGCCGCCGCCGCAGCTGCCGCGAAACGCAAACGTGTGAAGTTCACGTCTTTCGCCACCGTCCTCCCCAACGACAGCAGCGGGGTGTACGCCAACACGACCGGCCTGGTGCCCAACGGCGAGGACGACATCAAGTGGGTGTGCCAAGACGTGGACCTGAGCCAGTCTGAAATCAGGAGCTACATGGAGCGCCTACAGGACAATCTGTGATGTCAGAGCCAGCGGGGGTCGGGGGGAGACGGAGGACCAGGAATTCACCCGTAATGCCTTTGACATGGACGGAGGCAGACGACCGGTTACAGAATCACAGGGTTCACCTCAGAATTAACGAGAGATCGACTGATTTGAACGGTTGGCAGATAAACAGTTGTGATTGAAAGCTCGGCCAAAATCTCACCTAACTATTAATCTAAAACACAGTCAGTAATAATTCATTTTTACAGAATAACTGAATCCATAAACCAGTCTAGAGCCGTGGTTCTCAACTGGAAAGGTGTGGACAAATGAGGCCAAACAAGCACTGGATTTAGTTCATAGATTGTAAAATACTGTATATTTTTACAAATAATTTTTTAAGCGTTGAATAAATGCAATGCTAATTTCAAGGATAAACAGCAACCGAGGAAATAGACATAAAGCAATCCTGACTATTTTACCTATGGTTTTGTTTCCCCTTCATTTTAGTATAAAAACTTGCACATTTCGGAAAAGTACTTTCTTAAATCATAAGCAGGGCCCCAAAAAAGGCCAACTAGCACGTTGCTAATTGCTAACTTTAGTCGCAGACTTTTAAATTCTGCAAAATCTTTAAACTCGACTGGTCAATCAACCCCAGAAAACCAGTGTCAGTCGACCTCTAATATTACCCACGATTGTTTGATTTGTGCGAATTCTTTCAGGGGAAAATCGTAAATAACCGAGGAATGAACGCGAGTTAGTTTTGTGTTGTGGTGTTAGCGTACCGGCGGGTGAAGCGGCCATTTTAAACTCTCGACAAAGGTAGTCTCCACAAACCATTCCCGTTCCCTGCCAGCGTCATGGACTTCTGTTTGGACGCGTTTAGTTTCCCGCTCCGCCGACACCTCTGTTTGACCTGGCATTCCACCCGCGGCTGAGCAAAGAGACCGCGCGCCGCTGCTAGCATTGCGCGGTGAGCGGAACGGCGGCACCTCTCGCTCCCCTGAACCCACCACCACCGGTTCAACTTGCACAACTGAAAAACAGGCAGAAACAAGGACCATATAAAGGCGTACGTCCTGCTTTTTCAGACCAACGATGAGCCAATGACAGCAGTCTCTCCTTGTTTGGTTTCGTTTTGTTCGGACGACGGCGCAGTGACAGTTTTTCAAAATGTCTGCCCGGATTTCCGATAAAAGACGATGCTACTGTTCAATACCTAATAACTCAGAACTCTACGACCGTCTGTCTTTGCCGAACTTTTTATAAGTATACTCCCCTTTAAGTTTTCCTTTTTACAAATGGCAATGCACTGCAAAGAAGAAACAAGGGACAAGAGCTGGATTTAAGCTAATTTGAATTTCAAGCTATTTTCTATGGTTTTACTGCTTCCAAATGTCATGGACAAAGTCTCGGACAAACGCCAGAACATATACAAAAATCACAATAACAGAATATTTACTCAATCTAAATGTAATCATTCAACGGGAGCCAAAAGCCACTCTTACTTATTGGCCATTAATCAATTATAATGGGACTATTTCGTATTTAATTTAATGTTTTAGAATTTTAAATAATATCTTAAGTGGAAAATATATGGTGAAATAAGTGGGAATGGTCAAAAATGCTTTCTTCCTGCAACTCCCTCTGCTACCACCAGAGGGAGGAGTTAGTATGTTGGTATATTTACAATCGATTCTCTAAAGTGTGAGAGCTGGCGAAAAGTTCTGTGACTTCTTTGAACACGGCAAGGCTCCGGCTGGTCAGGGTGGTAGATGTAGACCGAGACCAGAGTTCAGACCGGTTTGGGAGCAACGTTGAAAAAAACTCGGCCGTTGCTACTGACAACCTTTTTCTCTCTCTGGTCTCTCTCTCTCTGGCCTTTCTGTCTCTGGTCTCTCTCTCTGGTCTCTCTCTGGTCTCTCTCTCCGGTCTCTCTTTCCAGACTCTCTCTCTGGTCTCTCTCTCTGGCCTCTCTCTTGGGTCTCTCTCTCCATCTCTCTCTGGTCTCTCTTTCCAGACTCTCTCTCTGGGGTCTCTCTCTCTGGTCTCTCTCTCTCTGGTCTCTCTTTCCAGACTCTCTCTCTGGGGTCTCTCTCTCTGGTCTCTCTCTCTCTGGTCTCTCTCTCTGGCCTCTCTCTCTGGGGTCTCTCTCTCTGGTCTCTCTTTCCAGACTCTCTCTCTGGTCTCTCTCTCTGGTCTCTCTTTCCAGACTCTCTCTCTGGTCTCTCTCTGGTCTCTCTCTCTGGGGTCTCTCTCTCTGGTCTCTCTCTCTGGGGTCTCTCTCTCTGGTCTCTCTTTCCAGACTCTCTCTCTGGTCTCTCTCGCTGGTCTCTCTCTGGTCTCTCTCTCTGGTCTCTCTCTCTGGTCTCTCTCTCTGGTCTCTCTCTCTGGTCTCTCTCTCTGGCCTCTCTCTCTGGTCTCTCTCTCTGGTCTCTCTCTCTGGTCTCTCTCTCTGGTCTCTCTCTGGTCTCTCTCTCTGGTCTCTCTCTCTGGTCTCTCTCTCTGGCCTCTCTCTCTGGTCTCTCTCTCTGGTCTCTCTCTCTGGTCTCTCTCTCTGGTCTCTCTCTGGTCTCTCTTTCTGGTCTCTCTCTGGTCTCTCTCTCTGGCCTCTCTCTCTGGTCTCTCTCTCTGGTCTCTCTCTCTGGTCTCTCTCTCTGGGGTCTCTCTCTCTGGTCTCTCTCTCTGGGGTCTCTCTCTCTGGTCTCTCTTTCCAGACTCTCTCTCTGGTCTCTCTCGCTGGTCTCTCTCTGGTCTCCCTCTCTGGTCTCTCTCTCTTGTCTCTCTCTCTGGTCTCTCTCTCTGGTCTCTCTCTCTGGTCTCTCTCTCTGGTCTCTCTCTCTGGCCTCTCTCTCTGGTCTCTCTCTCTGGTCTCTCTCTCTGGTCTCTCTCTCTGGCCTCTATCCCTGGTCTCTCTCTCCAGTCTCTCTCTCCCTCTGGTCTCTCTTTGGTTGTGATGTCACCACACAGTTACAGAAACAAAAAGCAGCAAAATGCGAACTTAAATCAGAACTAAACAATTTTTACTTGTACCAAATCTAAACCCAGGTATAATTCTCATTACTAAAGCCACCTTATTCATCGTCTTTCTTTGCAGTGCATCTCCTCCTTTCCACGTAGAAAAGCATTTTATTTTTTAGAGAATATTAAAAGGATTTTAAGAATATATTCTGTTGCTCCTATAAATCTATTTATTTAAAGAAGCCGCGAGGGTGAGCGGACGACGAACACTCACCTCCAATAACAAACTCAGGTGACGAGGGACGAGCCGCCGACGGGAGCTGGCTGGATGATTGTTCAGATTGCAATATTTATTTATAAGTGTGAATCAGAGTACACTGTATGTTGTAAATAAATAAACTTGCTTCAAAAGTGCGTGTGGCTAACGGCTAACAGCTAACGGCTAACAGCTAACGGCTAACAGCTAACGGCTAACAGCTAACGGCGAACAGCTAACGGTCACCGGTCGACCACATAGCGACAGGTTTTGTACATTTTACAGACAACACACACATCACACGATACAAGTGGTATTATCGGTTATTTTTATAGACATACGGTTGTTTTTGAAGTGCTAGTATCTGTGCAGGGTATAAACGAGTACGAATGGATCCACAATCATAGCTGGAAACACACTCGTAGAGCGCAGACCTCCGCCAAGAGGATCACCTGCAAAATCAAATGAGTTTCTGAACCGTGCTAAAAAACCTTCTGTGTTTATGTGTGAACCATAGACCATACTGTACATAAAAGGATGATGCTAACACGCTAGCTCAATGAAGCCCAACAGGGAAGTGCTCCTGGACGAAGTTTAGCTCAGACTCTCTCTGACTCCTTTTTAATTTACATGCAAAACTAAACTCACAAAACACTTTGGGATAAAAAAATAAATAATCAGATATTAGCCATATAAGGATTGACCAATCAGATGCCTTCAGTCAGAGGGGAAACTCTAGCTTGCCTTAGCGACCGTCTTAGCAACCTGTCTGCCTCTGTTATGGCCCATAGCTAACGCCGTCGGAACAAATTCCCATATAAGGAAATTGGCTCCAGCTAGCTTATGTTCAAATCTGCTTCTTCCGCATTAAGGCTAACGCTGTGGTGATGTCACACTGCGTCAGTCCTCTCCAAAAATACATCGTACGGGAACGACAACTGGAAAACCCACAGATTTATATTAGCTGGCTTTGGAAAGGCAGTTTAAAACGGAAGAAGTGGAAAAGATGACTCCAAGTAAACATCTATAACTTTAGCAAAACAAAGAAGAGAGTGTAAAATCTTGGACGTTAGCATAGGTGTTAGCATAACAAAGAAGCAGGCGTAAAATCTTGGACGTTAGCATAGGTGTTAGCATATTAAAGAAGCAAGAATAAAATCTCGGAAGTTAGATTAATAAAGACGCAAGTGTAAGTATAAAACAGTGAATTTTATAATCCTCCCATGGCTCTTTTCCGTTCTGCTGCAGACAAACAAACTGACAGACAGACAGACAAACCCAGGTGAAAACACAACCTTTGGCGGAGGTAATCAAACCCGAGACTGAAACAAAAGAGAAGCCTTTAGTTTTCTTGTTAATCTAGAGTCGTTCTAAATATGTATTTAAAGAACATATAATGGTGTACGCTCAAGGGTCCGGATCAGCAGAATACCCCCATCTACTGGCGGAAACAGGAACTGACTTATTTGGTTAATAATCAAACCTAAAATACGGCTCCAACTTTCTCGCTATTGTGAAGAGAGTGACTGGACTGAAGAATGTCCCTGACCGAGTTTACGGACAATACTTTAGTTTGAAATCAGATTGTTCACAGATTTGACGACAGAGCATTGAGACAGAAGGGGCGGGGGGATGTGTTTGTATTGGTTGATCCCCAAAAGTGACTGATCTTAGTGTGGATGGAGCTAAACACAACTCCAGGTCTGTTTTTGATGTTGTAACATGGTTTAAAAGCTCAAACATCTTCTGTCTCTTTTAACGCAATAAAAATATGATTTCATCTCTTATCGCCTTCACTGTTATCACTGGAAAATGTACAGGTTATCTGGGACAGGGGGAAACCGGAGCACCTGGAGGAAACCTATATGCAAGCACAAGAAGATCAGAACAAAGTGAGAGCGCTGCCAAGTCTTGACACTGTGCCCAATAAATAGTTGAATAGAGAAAAGCGGTGACTCTTAAAGGTACAGAGGAGGATTTTCCCAAATGTTAGGAAAGAACCGCCTTTTATAACAGGTCTCACATGTCACCAGAATGATTGACACTCAGGAGGACCAATAGTCTAAGTAAGTAAGTAATATTTATTTATATAGCGCCTTTCACAGACCAGAGTCAAAGCGGTTTGCAATTGTGGGTCTCTCACTGCACACAGAGATGGGGGCGGGGCCAGAGCAGGAGGAGCATATCAGACCTATTGTACATGTTTTAGTGGTAGGAGAAACCAGAGCAGACACGGGGAGAACATGCAAACTCCACTCAGAGAGGCCATGTTCCGAGCGGCATTCGAACCCAGGACCTTCTTACTGAGAAGCAGGAAAGTCTGCTAACCACACAGAGGTGTCCAAACTTTTTACTAAGAGGACCACTTTAGTTCACCAGACTTGTCCATGGGCCAACTGAAAACAGGAAACGTCCCAATTTGAACCAGAAAGTTGGGGATGAATAATGAATAATGAGGTGTGAAGTTGGCTGAATGACAACTAAAAAGGTACTTCAGTTTATCTCAAAAGGTACTTCAGTTTATCTCAAAAGGTACTTCAGTTTATCTCAAAAGGTACTTCAGTTTTTCTAAAAGGTACTTCAGTTTTTCTCAAAAGGTACTTCAGTTTTTCTAAAAGGTACTTCAGTTTTTCTCAAAAAGTACTTCAGTTTTTCTAAAATGTACTTCAGTTTTTCTAAAAGGTACTTCAGTTTATCTCAAAAGGTACTTCAGTTTATCTAAAAGGTACTTGAGTTTATCTCAAAAGGTACAGTTTATCTCAAAAGGTACTTCAGTTTATCTAAAAGGTACTTCAGTTTTTCTAAAAGGTACTTCAGTTTATCTCAAAAGGTACTTCAGTTTATCTAAAAGGTACTTGAGTTTATCTCAAAAGGTACAGTTTATCTCAAAAGGTACTTCAGTTTATCTAAAAGGTACTTCAGTTTTTCTCAAAAGGTACTTCAGTTTATCTAAAAGGTACTTCAGTTTTTCTAAAAGGTACTTCAGTTTTTCTAAAAGGTACTTCAGTTTTTCTAAAAAGGTACTTCAGTTTATCTAAAAGGTACTTGAGTTTATCTCAAAAGGTACAGTTTATCTCAAAATGTACTTCAGTTTATCTCAAAAGGTACTTCAGTTTTTCTAAAAGGTACTTCAGTTTTTCTAAAAAAGGTACTTCAGTTTTTCTAAAAGGTACTTCAGTTTATCTCAAAAGGTACAGTTTATCTCAAAAGGTACTTCAGTTTATCTCAAAAGGTACTTCAGTTTATCTCAAAAGGTACTTCAGTTCATCTAAGAGGTACTTCAGTTTTTCTAAAAGGTACTTCAGTTTTTCTAAAAAGGTACTTCAGTTTATCTAACAGGTACTTCAGTTTTGACACAATGGAAAACAAATGTAAGTATAAACATATAAATGGAAGGTTCTGAGATTCACAATGAGGTGAAACATTTCTCTGTTGGCAGCACATAGTACTTTGTGAAAGGCAGAGGGCCACAACATGACACCGCGGGCCGCACTTAGCCCTCGGGCCTTGGTTTGGACACGCCTGGTCTAGATGGAAAAAGAAAATCCTCCCACATACCTTTAATATTTACAGCCTATGCTTTTAATATTACAGCTAAAGTCTCAATAAATATAAGGAAATATGTTCTCAATTCAAAAAGCACCAAAATAATAATAATAATAATAATAATAATTGCTTTGTAGCAGAAGGAAAATGTGTTTATGAAGCACCATTGATGCAGAAGACAGACTTTAATGAATCAGGGGTTTTCTCAGAGGACTTTACAAAGTTGTCGATTCGCCAACAACAGATCAGAGAATCAATAAGTTCAAACTCAGGAAATGCAAGGATCAAAAACACATCGAGCCGTTGGTCCAAAAGGGGCTTAGACCAAAGTACAAAAATGTTAATAAATGTCGAGTGTCCGAAACTGGCTCCTCTCGTCATGGAGAAGCAGCGGCTCTACTCCGAGCTCCTCTCTGTAAGGGAACGTCCAGCCAATCTGCAGACTGGACTCATGTGGAGCTTGTAGTCCTTTTGGTCATTATCCGAGGATTGTGACCAGAGGTGACAGGAGGGACGGAGACTGAGCGGTAAATAGAGAGCTCTGACTGCAGACGCTGCTCCCTTTTCACCACAACACTGCACACGCTGCATTGATCCGTCTGTCAGTCTGTCGCTCCAGGTCATAAAGTTGATTGTCATAGTTGTCCGCACACTGTCGACCACTCTCTTTTATCACAGAACACACACATGAAAAGTGCCCCCTCTGTCTTTGAACACAACACAAAAATGTATTTGAATGTAAGTTCTATTTTGTGTCCGAGGCCACAGCTCAGTCTGTCTTTTGTAGTAATCATGATAATGATATCTATTTCCGTGGGAGCACAGTGATGACAGCTTTTCCCTGACCTCCTCCAAACAGCCGCACTGCTCTGGTCCATTACGGTAAATAACACATCTGTCTGCAAAGGTTTGAGTTGTGTGGGATCAGAACAAACTCCAAAATGTCTGCCTCTGGTCTCTCCAAGATGTCTGCCCCTGGTCTCTCCAAGATGTCTGCCCCTGGTCTCTCCAAGATGTCTGCCCTGGTCTCTCCAAGATGTCTGCCTCTGGTCTCTCCAAGATGTCTGCCTCTGGTCTCTCCAAGATGTCTGCTCCTGGACTCTCCAAGATGTCAGCCCTGGTCTCTCCAAGATGTCTGCCTCTGGTCTTCTCTCCAAGATGTCTGCCTCTGGTCTCTCCAAGATGTCAGCCCTGGTCTCTCCAAGATGTCTGCCTCTGGTCTCCTCTCCAAGATGTCTGCTCATTCAGATCCATGTCCTGTTCTCATTCGTTCGCTCACTCGTTCTCGCACCATGAACATCCCAAACATTACCAGAAGTGACGTGTTCTGGTCAGTTCTGGTTCACTGGTCTGATGCAGCAAGTGCAGTGTCTCTACTGCAGGACCAGAGGAACATTTGCAATATCTGACCAATCAGAGAGAGAGGCCAGAGAGACCAGAACAAGACCAGAGTGAGACTAGAGAGAGACAAGAGTAACCAGAGCTAGGTCAGAGAGAGAGAGAGACCAGAGAGAGGGACCGGAGAGAGACCAGAGAGACGTACCAGAGAGAAGTACCAGAGAGAGACCTGAGAGAGAGACCAGAGAGAGGGACCAGAGATAGACCAGACAGAGCAAGAGAACATATAGAGATAGAGTAGAGTAGAATAGAGTGTGGCTGGTGGATACAGGGCTTAAAGTAAAAGTATAAATCTTTGCGAAAGACAGAACCGACTGTTTTCAGAGCAAGAGAAACCAGAGATTACTGCACTTTAGTAATTTTTAGTCAAGTTACAGACCGCGCCCTTAATCCATCTGCCCTCCGTCCCATCCGTCCATCCGCAGCATGAGTGATGCTAAACTTCTGGGTGTACTTGGCCTGGGTGCTCTCTCTCAGCCTCTGACAGGACGTCCTCCTCTCTCTGCTCGCCTCCTAATGCAGTCGTTGGTTCACATTAGCGTTGGTTCACATTAGCGTTGGTTTGTGTCCGTCCCACACTGCTGTGATTTACAGCTCTGATCAAATACATATTGCCAAACGAGTGAGTCGTGCAACCTTTCATTTGCACGCCGTGTTCACCCAACTCACAAACTCGACACGCTACATTAACAAGAGGAATGGCTGTCGGAGAGCGAGCCAAGAGAGGAGAGAGGAGAGAATAGAGCCGGGAGCGGAGAGCAAAGAGAGGAGAGAGGAGAGAGAGGAGAGAGCTGAAAGAGGAGAACAAAGAGAGAAGAGAGCAGAGAGCTGGGAGCTGAGGGAAGAGAGCAGAGAAAGAAGAGAGAGCACAGAGAGGAGAGAAGAGAGCAGAAAGAAAGGGAGATAAGAGAGAGCAAAGAGAGAGCACAGAGAGCTGGGAGCTGAGAGGAGAGAGAGAAATACCAGGGAAAGAGATCAGAAAAGAGACCAGAGAGAGAGACCTGTGAAAGAGACCAGCAGAGAGACCAGAGAGAGAGATCAGTGAGAGAGACCAGCAGAGAGACCAGAGAAAGAGATCAGTGAGAGAGGCCAGTGAGAGAGACCAGCAGAGAGACCAGAGAAGGAGACCAGAGAGTTAGAGGCCAGAGAGAGAGACCATTGAGAGGGACCAGAGAGAGACACCAGCGAGAGCGACCAGAGAGAGAGAGACCAGCGAGAGAGACCAGAGAGAGAGACCAGAGAGAGAGAGACCAGCGAGAGAGACCAGAGAGAGAGACCAGAGAGAGAGAGACCAGCGAGAGAGACCAGAGAGAGAGACCAGAGAGAGAGAGACCAGCGAGAGAGACCAGAGAGAGACACCAGCGAGAGCGACCAGAGAGAGAGAGACCAGCGAGAGAGAGACCAGCGAGAGAGAGACCAGTGAGAGAGACCAGCGAGAGCGACCAGAGAGAGACACCAGCGAGAGCGACCAGAGAGAGAGAGACCAGCGAGAGAGACCAGAGAGAGACACCAGCGAGAGCGACCAGAGAGAGAGAGACCAGCGAGAGAGAGACCAGTGAGAGAGACCAGTGAGAGAGACCAGAGAGAGAGAAACCAGCGAGAGAGAGACCAGTGAGAGAGACCAGTGAGAGAGACCAGAGAGAGAGAGACCAGCGAGAGAGACCAGAGTGTCCTCCTCAGACACAGATAGACAGCAGTGTTGCAGTAGTTTGATGAAGTAGATTTATAGTCGACACGTCTCAGAGAATGACTTCCAGCTCCTGTAATGGTCACTTGTTTATCTGGAGCGATACCTTTCCTCCATCGCTCTCTCTCTCCATCGTCTCCTGCTTTAATTGCATTTGTATTTTGTTATTTCCAAACGACAGACGACGTTGTAAGAGAGCTGTCTCCATTAGGAAGCACTTACGGCTCGAGGCTTATCGTCGGCTCTGAAGTGATGGATTGTCCTTTGGTTTGATGCAATGCAGCAGCTGAGAACGTCACGAGACCGTCTGATCACACTCTAGCTCTGAATGTGGGGTTTCTCAGTCTGATTCTGGGCCAGAGAGAGAGAGAGGCTGGAGAGAGAGGTCAGAGAGAGAGGTCAGAGAGAGAGAGGTCAGAGAGAGAGAGGTCAGAGAGAGAGAGGTTAGAGAGAGAGGTCAGAGAGAGAGGCCAGAGAGAGAGAGAGGCCAGAGAGAGAGGTCAGAGAGAGAGAGGTCAGAGAGAGAGAGGTCAGAGAGAGAGAGGTCAGAGAGAGAGAGGTCAGAGAGAGAGAGGTTAGAGAGAGAGGTCAGAGAGAGAGGCCAGAGAGAGAGAGAGGCCAGAGAGAGAGGTTAGAGAGAGAGGTCAGAGAGAGAGGCCAGAGAGAGAGAGAGGCCAGAGAGAGAGGTCAGAGAGAGAGAGGTTAGAGAGAGAGAGGTCAGAGAGAGAGAGGTCAGAGAGAGAGAGGTTAGAGAGAGAGGTCAGAGAGAGAGGCCAGAGAGAGAGAGAGGCCAGAGAGAGAGGTTAGAGAGAGAGGTCAGAGAGAGAGGCCAGAGAGAGAGGTCAGAGAGAGAGAGAGGCCAGAGAGAGAGAGAGGTCAGAGAGAGAGGCCAGAGAGAGAGAGGCCAGAGAGAGAGGACAGAGAGAGAGAGAGGCCAGAGAGAGAGAGGACAGAGAGAGAGGCCAGAGAGAGAGAGGCCAGAGAGAGAGGACAGAGAGAGAGAGGCCAGAGTGAGAGAGGCCAGAGAGAGAGAGAGGCCAGAGAGAGAGGTCAAAGAGAGAGAGGCCAGAGAGAGAGGCCAGAGAGAGAGGTCAGGGAGAGAAAGGTCAGAGAGAGAGAGGCCAGAGAGAGAGAGGTCAGAGAGAGAGAGGCCAGAGAGAGAGAGGACAGAGAGAGAGGTTAGAGAGAGAGAGTGCAGAGAGAGAGACCAGAGAGAGAAGTTAGAAAGAGAGAGACCAGAGAGGGGACCAGAGAGAGAGAGGACAGAGAGAGAAGTCAGAGAGAGAGCGCCCAGAAAGAGCGGAGAGAGGTCCGAGAGAGAGAGACCGGAGAGAGACAGGTCAGAGCGAGAGAGTGCAGAGAGAGAGAGAGGTCAGAGAAAGAGAGAGAGCAGAGAGAGAGAGGTCAGAGAGAGACCAGAGAGAGACCAGATAGAGAACAGTAAGAGAGACCAAAGAGAGAGAGAGAGAGACCAACGAGAAACGAGAGAGAGACTTTTGAATCTGGAAGAGGGTGTGGAGGTTGCCGGTGTGAAGCCAGCTCTCTGTAAAGACAATAACGAAGTCCATGTAGCAGCTGTGACACACATTTAACACCTACAGAGTAAAACATGGACCTAATCATTGCGTATTCATGTTGCGTGTTTGTAAATACACATTGTTTGCCTGCTCCCTGGTTTTGTGCGACCAGTATTTTCTAAACGACGTGATGCAAACTCAGTCATGGTATTCAGCAAACTAACATCAGTCACTATAGTCACTGTACATGGAGCTCCAGCCGCTCCCTTCACACCGGCTGAGGAATGGGAGCTGCAGAAATGGGCTCATTACTTGTTGCATACACAAACACACACAGACGCACACTCACACACACACACAGAGACGCACACACCGGCTGCAGGAGGCTTCCACATCCACAGCAATTAGCTCCTGGGTCTGTGCTAGCTCCTGGATGTGCCCGGCTCACAGTGGCAGGGTCAGGGCACAAAGAAAAAAAGTCCCATTATTTCTGATCGAGTCCCGCTCATCGTCAAGCGCCAAGTGCCAATCGTCCGGAGAGAGGTGAGGCGCGAGTGCTAACCGTGGCCTCGCCCTCGCCGTGACGCTCAGGGCCGAGGCTGCTCCCATGGTAAAGGAGACCAGTCCAACTATTCCACATTTCAGAGACGGGTTTTCATGTTTGACTGCTCTGTTCCTCTGAAAACCAAACCAACACTGGGAGGGAGCGCTAATGACAACGTTGCGGCGGTTAAAAGAGACTTGTGTCACGGTATTAATACAGCTATGTCTGAAAAATACTACAAAAAAAGCACGTGCAGAACGAGTCTGTAGACTACATTTCCCATGATCCTTTGCGACACAGTGGAGAGCTTTGAAGATACTTGTTTGAAAGATGCTATTTAAGGACATTTATTATCATTTCTGTCTCCAATGAGTTTTTTATTATTGCATGTCCTGTGTTTTATTCAGATCCCGTCAGACCTCTGAAGCTAAGCAGGGAAGGGCCTGGTTAGTACTGTGATGGGAGACCTCTGGGAACATCTCGTGCCTCAGTGGGTCGGCTGTAAAGTGCCAAACTGTGGTTGTGTCCTGAGGCAAGACACTTCCCCCACATTAGAATGAGTCTATCCTGGTCTTACCATGTGTAAACTCTGGTCCATGATCATTTCCTACATGTACGTCTGGTCTTACCATGTGTAAACTCTGGTCCATGGAGAATGTTATAGTAAAATAATCTGTTCTGGTTCAATCCAAATATCAAGAAACTGAAGCCGGAGCAAGAGGAATGTTTAGTAAATGTCACTGAAGCAAAGATGTTGTGGCTCTACTCCCCACGGGCTCCGTTAGTGGCAAAGGAGATGGCTAAAGCTAGGCTAATGCTAAGGCTAGGCTAAATGCTACAGCTAGGCTAAATGCTAAATACCTTACTTAGCATTTATATTCGTCACGGTAAACTCAGATCCAATAATTTCAGTTCAAGTTAACGCTTCCCAATGTTTAACGGAACAGACCTTATTACGAAATGAAATGAGTACCATGGTGTGGTAAGACCACAATACAACAGTAATCATCACGAAGGACTTTGGAAAGCTGTCGATTCACCAACGAAGATCAGAGAATCAAACAGTTCAAACACAGGAAATGCAACGATAAAAACACAGATGCAGTTGGATAAAAAGACAATTACATTTGACTTTTACACAACTGTTTTCTGTTGAAACAAACATCATGGATTATTTATGGATGATAAAAGTTAGCTCCCCGGCTCTGAGCACATCAATACAGGCTTTCCCCACGTCGCCGGAACATTGGCGGCGGCGCAGTGAGAGACGTGGAGAGAAACCCTGGGATTTCAGATCTCAAACTGGGCCGTGGTGGACCAGAGGAAGCAGTGGGAGCTGAAATCAACAACAGCAGCAGGAGACGGCCGCGGGGATCTGAAGCTGCTTCCTTTATCGTCTACCTCCGACTGAAGCGCCGCCTCTGTTTACTGCCCACGATTACGAACAGAGAGGGTGAGGGGGGGAGGGTGAGGGTGGGGGGGGGGGGGGGGGGGGGGGGGGGGGTATGCATGAGGCCTATGAGCCGTGAGGTCTGCGAGAGTCTGGAGAAAGAGATAAAGAGACAGAGGGACCAGAGAGGGATCTGAAAGAATCCAGAGAAAGACCAGAGAGAGAGAGACCAAGGAGAGACCAGAGAGACACAAGAGAGAGATCAGAGAGAAACTAGATAGAGGGACCAAAGAGAGAGACGAGCGAAAGTCCAGAGAGATAGATCAGAGAGGGTCTAGAGAGAGTCCAAAGAGAGAGACTAGAGAAACACCAGCACCAGAGTGTTTACTGCCTGCCATAACGTACGGCGGGTGTGGGGGGGGAGTCTGAGGGGGGAGGGTGATGGGGGAGGTTTACGTGAGGCTTATGAGCCGTGAGGTCTGCCAGAGTCTCACATGAACACTTTATTGACGATTGTGATGTTTCCTGGAGAGACTCAGACGAGTTCAACCCTGGAGCAAGAGACCTGAATGTGAGCTTAAATAGATGAACGGATGGAGAGAGAGAGAGAGAGAGAGAGAGAGAGAGAGAGAGAAAGACCAGAGAGAGAGATATAAAAGAGAGAGATTTATAGGAGAGAAACTGGAGAGAGCCCAGGGACAAGCCAGATAGGGTCTAGAGGGAGAATCCAGAGAGAGAGAGATCAGAAAGAGTTCAAAAAGAGACCAAAGAGAGACCAGAAAGAGTCCGGGAAGAGTCCAGAAAGAGAGTCCAGGGAGAGTCCAAAGAGAGAGACCAGAGAGAGGGACATTTCTTTCCACCTCCAGGCCTTTCTGTGTGGAGTTTGCAGGTTTTTCTCTGGGTGCTCCGGTTTCGCTTACCACTGAAAGCATGTACAATCGGTCCGACTGTAGTGATTGAAGGGATGACTACAGCCTCAGTCCTGGGTCTACAGCCTCAGTCCTGGGTCTACAGCCTCAGTCCTGGGTCTACAGCCTCAGTCCTGGGTCTACAGCCTCAGTCCTGGATCTACAGCCTCAGTCCTGGGTCTACAGCCTCAGTCCTGGATCTACAGCCTCAGTCCTGGATCTACAGCCTCAGTCCTGGGTCTACAGCCTCAGTCCTGGATCTACAGCCTCACTGAGGTTGTAGACCCAGGACTGAGACTATAGAGCTGAGGTTGGTCGCAGGAAGTGATTGGATAAAAGAGAACAGGGACACATTTTAACCTTACACATTTCCAGCAGTCGGATGGTTATATTTTCTCATTTGGTCCACAAAAAATAATCTATTCGTACGTGTTCGGGCACATGGATGTACAGTCGTAGTGATAAAGTAACATGAGGCTGAAACACAGAGATAGTAACCCAGAAACGTGCTGAAGACAAACAAGCCGGAGCAGGTTTGGGACAGCGCTGTCGGAGTGAGACCCGAGCCATCCTTCCACAGCAGCAGCAGCAGGACCCCCGACAGGACCCCCGGCAGGACCTCCCGCGGGACCAGGGCCCATCCACACATCAATAACACCAGGACTGAATCCAGAGGAGAAGGAGGGAGAGACCGGCACGAGCAAGAAAAAAGCAATTCTCACCAGGAGCAGCGCGGAGACTGGAATCCGTAACATCTGTCTGTGAGACCACCCGGGTCCACGAAGACTGGAGCAGGATTCTAAATGAAATCTGTGGTGGAGCAGAGAAATGTGGGTTTTTATATACATTAAAGTTTATATTTATTTGCACTAGAGTTTACAGAAATACATGTTTGCACGTTTTATTTGTTTCTTTAAAAAGCCACAGATGAGAGGCTTAATGATTTGTTTTGATGTACTTAATATTCACTAATCTTCCTTGTGTGTGCCGTGGATCAAGGACTGAGGCTGTAGATCCAGAACTGAGGCTGTGGACCCAGGACTGAGGCTGTATCTACAGCCTCGGTCCTGGGTCTACAGCCTCAGTCCTGGATCAACATTCTCAGTCCTGGATCTACAGCCCCTGGCGAGACCGGTGGCAGACATCTTGGAGAGACCAAGAGCAGACATCTTGGAGATACCTGAGGCAGACATCTTGGAGATACCTGAGGCAGACATCTTGGAGAGACCAGAGGCTTTGGGAAACTCCAGCTTGCCTTCTCAACCTTGATAACAACACATCTGTCCCTGTTACAACCCAAAGCTAATCTTGTTTGTACAAATGTCCATGTAAGGAAATTTGCTCAAGCTAGCTTATGCTCAAACCGGCTTCTTCACACATTTAGGCTTACACTACAGCAACCCCATCACTCAGTCGGTCCACTCCTAACTGTCTGTGATCTGGACCCGGACCCCTGAGCTCCCCTCTCTCCTCAGGCCTCGCTCTGGTCCCGGGCCTCTGACAGTAGAGTTATGGGCGGATAATTGCAGCTTCAGCTCTGGACCTGGGACCGTGAGCCTCTCTCGGCGCCAAACTACATTTTGGAAAGCAACCAGCGGAACTGATTCAACTTGTTATTTCCACCCGGCTCGCTCTCCCGCCGTCAGCTGCTCCGTTCATTCTGTTCATTTGGAGCCAATTTTGGGATCTTTCATTTCTTCCATTGTAACAGTTTCAATCTCTTTGTAAATGGATTTCTGCTTTTGTGTGGCTTTGTGTGAGCGACCGAAAAGGGCAAAGTCGTAGAGTTTGTGTTTAAGAGAGACACGTATCTGATGAACAGAGAATCAATGACACAAGTGCCTCATTGTTCTGTATTTAGAGCATTTGAAATCAATCTATGACAATATTTACTGATTTATGGCCCTAAATTACAACAATAGTTTTCTCTTAGGACTTGGAAGTTGAATCAAGAAACAAAAGATTGAATCGAATCAGTTTGAACAAAGGAAATGTATTAATAACAAACACAAGAAGCCATTGGTCCATAAAGAGGACGACCACTGTCCAGAAATATTCATAAAAGTCTGTACGTCCCGGATCAAGGCCTCTTCTTAGAATCTCCTGTTTCTGTGAGGAAGGACTGAGAGACGGATCCACTCCCACGGATGGATCCAGGACTGAGGCTGTAGACCCAGGACTGAGGCTGTAGATTGGCGTCTCGCTTCTGTCATCACCGTGTGGAAAGAGATAATGGCGCTCCAAAACATTGTAAAGCCTCAGTCCTGGGTCTACAGCCTCAGTCCTGGGTCTACAGCCTCAGTCCTGGGTCTACAGCCTCAGTCCTGGATCTACAGCCTCAGTCCTGGATCTACAGCCTCAGTCCTGGGTCTACAGCCTCAGTCCTGGATCTACAGCCTCAGTCCTGGGTCTACAGCCTCAGTCCTGGGTCTACAGCCTCAGTCCTGGGTCTACCGCCTCAGTCCTGGGTCTACAGCCTCAGTCCTGGGTCTACAGCCTCAGTCCTGGGTCTACAGCCTCAGTCCTGGGTCTACAGCCTCAGTCCTGGATCTACAGCCTCAGTCCTGTTCAAAATAAACAACTGTTCTCTCACTTGTTTTCGTCGTTGGCTTTTTCTGTAAACTTTTCTTCCGTTGAGGAAAAGTTCTATTTGAGAAAGCAGCCGTGCTTATAAATCATCAGATTTGTTTTGCGGCAGCAGAACGGACAAAGAAAATGTGTTTCAGATGAAGAAAAGATTGACGAAAGTGAATGTGGGGCTGCAGAGAGAGGCTCACCGTTCTGCAGAGCTCTGACTGTGGCTCGGCCTGGAATTAAAGCTGGGATACTTGTTTTTAAAAGAAAGAGCCTTCACTTTGACCCTTTGAGCTGAGAGCTGATTGGCTGAGCTTTCCTTCACTTTTCCTTGTGACGGAGACCAGAAATACAGAAAACTAGAGGTAGAAGCATCCTGGTTCCTTGTAGATCTCTGAGCTTCTCACATGGTCTGGGTCTGCTTCAAAGTGGATGGATTTCAGAGGGAGGGGCCTTGTAAAAAATATCCTTGTATGTGATTGGATAAACCACTTGTCTGTTTTCTTGAATGACGTCTTCCTTCAACCACTCACATTGAAGCACACGACTCCCGTGGGTTGCCAAATGCCGGCAAGATTTTCCAGCTCAAAACCCGCAAGAATGCCCAAAAAAAAAACCTAATGCACTAAACTTAGACTGTCATGATTCTGTTTATTGTCTTTCTGTTTATTTATTACCTACAAGTCTCTTGAAAAAAGTATGCGGGAAACCACCCAACCTGGCAACCCTGCTGCATAGTGTTGTAAACAGGAACACTTAAACCAGTGCTTAAACCACACTTTACACGAATAATTGACTCTTAAAACACACATTTAACAACATGGAACCATCAACATGGAACCATCAACATGGAACCATCAACATCTCGCCTCAAATATCATTAAAAGGGACATCTGCGTCTTGTTTTAACTGTAGACCCAGGACTGAGGCTGTAGACCCAGGACTGAGGCTGTAGACCCAGGACTGAGGCTGTAGATCCAGGACTGAGGCTGTAGATCCAGGACTGAGGCTGTAGACCCAGGACTGAGGCTGTAGATCCAGGACTGAGGCTGTAGATCCAGGACTGAGGCTGTAGACCCAGGACTGAGGCTGTAGACCCAGGACTGAGGCTGTAGACCCAAGACTGAGGCTGTAGATCCAGGACTGAGGCTGTAGACCCAGGACTGAGACTGTAGACCCAGGACTGAGGCTGTAGATCCAGGACTGAGGCTGTAGATCCAGGACTGAGGCTGTAGATCCAGGACTGAGGCTGTAGATCCAGGACTGAGGCTGTAGATCCATGACTGAGACTGTAGATCCAGGACTGAGGCTGTAGATCCAGGACTGAGGCTGTAGATCCAGGACTGAGGCTGTAGACCCAGGACTGAGGCTGTAGACCCAAGACTGAGGCTGTAGATCCAGGACTGAGGCTGTAGATCCAGGACTGAGGCTGTAGACCCAGGACTGAGGCTGTAGACCCAGGACTGAGGCAGTAGACCCAGCACTGAGGCTGTAGACCCAGGACTGAGGCTGTAGATCCAGGACTGAGGCTGTAGATCCAAGACTGAGGCTGTAGATCCTGGACTGAGGCGGTAGATCTAGGACTGAGGCTGTAGACCCAGGACTGAGGCTGTAGATCCAGGACTGAGGCTGTAGATCCAGGACTGAGACTGTAAACCCAGGACTGAGGCTGTAGATCCAGGACTGAGGCTGTAGATCTAGGACTGAGGCTGTAGATCCAGGACTGAGGCTGTAGACCCAGGACTGAGGCTGTAGACCCAGGACTGAGGCTGTAGACCCAGGACTGAGGCTGTAGACCCAGGACTGAGGCTGTAGACCCAGGACTGAGGCTGTAGACCCAGGACTGAGGCTGTAGACCCAGGACTGAGGCTGTAGACCCAGGACTGAGGCTGTAGATCTAGGACTGAGGCTGTAGATCCAGGACTGAGGCTGTAGACCCAGGACTGAGGCTGTAGACCCAGGACTGAGGCTGTAGACCCAGGACTGAGGCTGTAGACCCAGGACTGAGGCTGTAGACCCAGGACTGAGGCTGTAGACCCAGGACTGAGGCTGTAGACCCAGGACTGAGGCTGTAGATCCAAGTCTGAGATAGTATTCTAACAACAGTGGCTCTTGATAAACCAGATTCCTGTTCACTGTCTATAGTACACACCGCCCCAACTGCTCCCGCTGATGTCGGCTGTCGTTGTGTCCTTGGGCAAGACACTTGGCCCCACGTTGCCTGAAGCCCCCGCTGAAAGACCAAGGCTGTTTCACCACTGACAGAGCAGCCATCTTCCTGTGGACTCACCCCCTGCAGAGGATCAGAGGGACTGGTGCTATGAGCATTGGGTGGCAGCTCTCATTGCCACCCCCCTGACCCAGAAATGGACTTTAAAGGGCTTGAAAATGAAATGAAATGAATGTATATAGTGTTTGCACTTTGGGAGTAAACAATGAATACAGATACACTTCCAACGTTTCCTGTTTGATTCTTACTAATGCAAGACTAATCTAAACTACTAAACTAAACTAAATCACTAAAACAAGGGAAAAGTACTGGCTTCTGCACATTGATAGAATGATGAGTTTAACTTTAACAAAAGTTGCTTCAAAGTGTTATGAAATCTCACACTAACTCCACAACAAACTAATATTCACATTAAAGCTGGAGAGAGTTTCAACCTTAAACTGTGTCTTTTTCCCCAAATTGAAATCCTTCACTTTCTCCTTTTGCCTTCTTCACTCCACGGAACATTTCAAAGGGATTTTTCATTTGCAAAACGAATCCAAACTCTCTCAGAGGCAGCGACGCTCAGACCGGACACACACGCACACACACACACACACACACACACACACACACATGCACGCACAGACACACACAGAACACACACAGACACACACACACACGCACACACACACACACACACAGCGACCGCATCCGAACAAGAAAAAGGAAATGATTTTGTGTTTCTGCTCGAACACAAAGAGTCCATGTTCGGAGACGGAGCGGATCTGGACCGACTCAAGACAAGGATAGGATTGTGTTTACTTGCATGTGTGTCGGTGTGTGTTACTATAATCATTCAATTCAATGTATTTGTGTCATAATAATGTATATACAGCAGCAGTATCTCGGGGTCTTGTTCACGAGTGAGGGAAGAATGGAGCGTGAGATTGACAGGCGGATCGGTGCAGCGTGCGCAGTGATGCGGTCGCTGTATCGGACCGTTATGGTGAAGAGGGAGCTGAGCCGAAAGGCAAAGCTCTCGATTTACCGGTCAATCTTCGTTCCCTCCCTCACCTATGGTCATGAACTTTGGGTAATGACCGAAAGAACGAGATCGCGGATACAAGCGGTCGAAATGAGCTTCCGCCGCAGAGTGGTTGGGCGCTCCCTTAGAGATAGGGTGAGGAGCTCAGTCACACGGGAGGAGCTCGGAGTAGAGCTGCTGCTTCTCCACGTCGAGAGGAACCAGTTGAGGTGGCTCGGGCATCTGTTCAGGATGCCTCCTGGACGCCTCCCTGGGGAGGTGTTCCGGGCACGTCCCACCGGGAGGAGGCTCCGGGGAAGACCCAGGACACGCTGGAGGGACTATGTCTCTCAGCTGGCCTGGGAACGCCTTGGGGTCCCCCCGGACGAGCTGGAGGAAGTGCGTGTGGATAGGGAAGTCTGGGCGTCTCTGCTTAGACTGCTGCCCCCGCGACCCGGCAACGGATGAAGCGTTAGAAAAAGGAATGGAATGTATATATATTTGTATTGCGCTTTTCACGACACTCCGAGAAAACTACTGCTGTGATCTAGGGCTATACAAACAAATACATAAAATTGGATTTAATTCAATTTTGATAACGTTTGAATCTTGATTTATTTAAGGACAATTTGCAGTTGCATTAAAAATATGCTGCTCCTGATTTAGCACAAGCTACTTTCTATCTGTAGTCCTTGACAATACAATCATGATACTGTCCAGTTCAAAATAGAAGTGCAAGTTACTAAAATACATACTAAAATAAAGTTGACCAAGATACATAATAATTACAGTTTGCAGCGATGTATAAAGTGATTCTGATCAGTTTTATCAAAGCTGTGGCAGTGGTGGTAACGCCGGGGTTTTTTTTATGAAGGATTGTCAAAGCCTGATTATATAAAAGAGAAAACAGGAGAATCTTTTGAAGACAGTTTGGTTTTGGACCGTCTCCTTCTCAAACCCTGAGAGGTTCTATTCTCTGGGTCCAGGTGACTGATGTCCGCGCTCCACAAAGGACTATTGTGTTTTATCGATCTGCTTCTTCTTCTTCTTCTTCTGCAGCTCCATGAGTCACAGTCGCCCTGAGACCAGACTCTGCAGGACTAACATCGTCCGCTAGTGTCTGTTCATTTTGATCATTTACTCTTGTGAAATGTTGGGGTCGTGTCCTCGCAGTGGACGTGGAAGAGGAGGAGACAATACCATCTTGTGGCAGAAGTGGGAAACTGCATTCAACTTTATGAATGTGTAGCGCGCGGACGGTTAAAAAAAATGTCAATCAATCAAATCAACTTGAATCAGACTCTCGGCCCATTTGAAACAGACCCAGACCCAGACCCAGACAGACCCAGACACACAACAATGAACAAACAAACAGTTTTGCAGCTGAACCGGTGTCTCCACATCTTGGACTGACATCGAGTGTCTCTGAACCCGGAGCTCGTCAGCACTGATGATACTTCATTGTCTGATTTGTTGAGTCGGTCGATAAAAAATGTCCTCGGTGTTCCCTCGTGAGGTCCCAAACTGCTCAGACGCACTGGTCCATCGTGGCTTTCCCAAACACACCTCTTTCTTTGCTCAAAAACGTCATGGGGTCTCTTTTATAGTAAGACTTCAACAGATTTAACAGTTAAACAGTAAAAAGGTGGCTACACCAGGTTTGGCACGGTGCTACTTTCCATCTGTTCCTTCCTGAGGGGGCGTGGTCAGCTGATGTTACTTCCGGAGGGGGCGTGGCCAGCTGATGTTTTACTTCCTGAGAGGGCGTGGTCAGCTGATGTTACTTCCTGAGGGGGCGTGGTCAGCTGATGTTACTTCCTGAGGGGGGCGTGGCCAGCTGATGTTACTTCCTGGGGGGGCGTGGTCAGCTGATGTTACTTCCTGAGGGGGCGTGGTCAGCTGAATTACTTCCTGAGGGGGCGTGGCCAGCTGATGTTACTTCCTGAGGGGGCGTGGCCAGCTGATGTTACTTCCTGAGGGGGCGTGGTCAGCTGATGTTACTTCCTGAGGGTGCGTGGTCAGCTGATGTTACTTCCTGAGGGGGCGTGGTCAGCTGAATTTACTTCTTGAGGGGGCGTGGTCAGCTGAATTTACTTCCTGAGGAGGGCTCTCTCTCCTGGTGCTCTCTGGAGGAGTGTGTCCTACATGTGCGACAGGAAAAAGACCCCCTCGTCCCGGTTGATGCCAAGGCTGTGTATGTGCTTTTGTTTCTTAGTGAAACAAAGATTGAGGCCAGTCCCTGTGCTCCTCAGAGTTGGTTCAGATGGCACAGATGTACTTGTGCGAGACCTTGAAGAGACTGCTTTTAGAGGTGCTTTAAAGTCTATTCTCTGAGCCACAGGAAGCGGAGACCTGAGACCAGGACTAATATGATGGTACTTCCTGATTCTAGTCAGGACGAACTGTTCAAATGAACGGCTTGTGCTCTTCAGAGCATGGGACTTCACGTGCGCTGACATATCAGAGGAACTCGGCTATATTTGGGCATCATCTAGTCCTCTCGGTTCTGTGCTGTGGACGAGCTCCCATGATGCATTGCGCCAAATATGCGTGTGTGGCTGTCATGCACGAGCACAGTAGGTTCTCTGTCAGGTTCTCTGTCAGGTTCTCTGTCAGGTTGTCTGTCAGCTGAGGTCGAGCCGTTTAATTTACATTGAGTTATATGGAACTTCTTTCTGGGTAGCCCTCGTGATTTTAGTCTGCAGTACCACGGGCGCCCCCTGTGGTCATGGGTGGGACAGCTATAAGATTGTAAAACCCTATCCAGTTATTATTATAGATCCATGGTCAAGACTAATGTGATGGTACTTCCTTGTTATAGTCAGGACTCGAGCTGCAGAGTTTATCTACTGGAGACAAAAGCAGGACAAGAATCTCTCTCTGCTTTAAACTCTATATCATTACATTCAGTTAAAAATATAAATAGTGTTTGTAGAAGAGTCAGAGAGAGAGAGAACTGAGACAATGCACCGGCGTGAATAATGGCCGCTCAGAGTTAAGGCTTTAATCGATGCTGGATGAATATTCATGGTTTAGGGGGGGGGAGGGGGCGGGGCCAGACATGCACTTCCTGCTGGGATCGATGGCGGAGGGCAGCGAGGGCGCGGCTTAGCGACGAAACACGCCATCGCAAAGTCACCACAAGTTTGTTCCGACACCAGCAACGTTTTTGACGAAGATCAGCAAGAAATCTACATGTTTGAGATTTCAGTCTGGAAGTGTGTTTACTCTCTGTGTGTGTCTCTTTGATCTCCCCCTGTTGTTGTTAGTATCTCTCTCTGTGTGTAAACATTGCACTAGAACCTTGCATTTCTCCGCGGTCCTCTGCTCTGTGTCACTCATGTGTAGCCTCTGTCAGATTCCTGGCTAAGTCCCGGCTCATCCCTCCGTCGCCGGGATGCTAACGGGCTAATTACGGAATACATGGGCCGTCACAGGCGTCTAATCCACGCTCTCATTCACTTTGGCCCATTAGCGATCCCGGGGGATTACTGTAACAATCGCACCTCCCCGCGCCTTTGATGCTGCGCCAGGATTAGCATTCACATATACGGCGCTTTCTCGGGGACCGCGGCTGTCAGTGAGAGAGCGGCAAGAGAAAAGAGGAAAGTAAAAGTTGTCAAATCTACATTAAAGAGAGCGTCAAAAGAGAGAGGAGAGGAGTCTGAAGTGTGGGAGCAGAGAGGCAGCTTTGTACTGATGGTTCTGGAAGCTGCAGAGAAGAGGATTTCAGCGTTTTAGCAGTATGTATATTTGGTTAGAGAGAGAGAGAGACCAGAGAGAGAGAAACCAGAGAGAGGCCTGAGAGAGTGAGACCAGAGAGAGAGAAACCAGAGAGAGACCAGAGAGAGAGAAACCAGAGAGAGTGAGACCAGAGAGAGAGAAACCAGAGAGAGTGAGACCAGAGAGAGATAAACCAGAGAGAGTGAAACCAGAGAGAGACCAGACGGAGAGAGACCAAAGAGAGACCAGAGAGAGAGAAACCAGAGAGAGTGAGACCAGAGAGAGACAAACCAGAGAGAGATGCCTGAGAGAGACCGGAGAGAGACCAGGGAGAGACCAGAGAGAGAGAGACTAGAGAGAGAGGCCAGAGAGAGACCAGGGAGAGACTAGAGAGAGTGAGACCAGAGAGAGACAAACCAGAGAGAGAGACCCTTGAGAGACCAGAGAGAGGAACAAGAGAGAGAGAACAGAGAGAGACACACCGGAGAGAGGGACCATAGAGAGACCTGAGAGAGACCAGAGAGAGACTGTAATAACCGTGACTTTGTCCACAGCAAAGACACTTCCTGTTGGACTCCGATGGCGTGAAGGCGTCAGAATCCATCGTCACGACAACAGTGTCATTCAGCACAGAACAGAGAGAACAGTCTGCAGCTCCTCCACACACAGCTCAGTCACAAATTTACTCACTTCTCCTTTAAATCAACTCCACTCGATGTATGTGACTGTGCAGGACCATGGGGAGTGACTGTGCAGGACCATGGGGAGTAACTGTGCAGGACCATGGGGAGTAACTGTGCAGGACCATGGGGAGTGACTGTGCAGGACCATGGGGAGTAACTGTGCAGGACCATGGGGAGTGACTGTGCAGGACCATGGGGAGTAACTGTGCAGGACCATGGGGAGTAACTGTGCAGGACCATGGGGAGTAACTGTGCAGGACCATGGGGAGTGACTGTGCAGGACCATGGGGAGGAACCAGGACATCAGTAACAAGGACGTATGTACATTAGTCTCTGCGTGTTTTAATCAGCAGCTCTTTAAAGTCCAGATAACTACTGTTGTGATTTAGGATTGGCCTCCTGCTGGGACTCTGAGCACAGGGACTGACCTCCTTCTGGGACTCTGAGGAGCACAGGGACTGACCTCCTTCTGGGACTCTGAGGAGCACAGGGACTGGCCTCCTTCTGGGACTCTGAGGAGCACAGGGACTGGCCTCCTGCTGGGACTCTGAGCACAGGGACTGACCTCCTTCTGGGACTCTGAGGAGCACAGGGACTGGCCTCCTTCTGGGACTTTGAGGAGCACAGGGACTGGCCTCCTGCTGGGGCACTGAGGAGCACAGGGACTGGCCTCCTGCTGGGACTCTGAGGAGCACAGGGACTGGCCTCCTGCTGGGACTCTGAGGAGTACAGGGACTGGACTCCTGCTGGGACTCTGAGGAGCACAGGGACTGACCTCCTGCTGGGACTCTGAGGAGCACAGGGACTGACCTCTTGCTGGGACTCTGAGGAGCACAGGGACTGGCCTCCTGCTGGGACTCATAATGGCTTATGAGTAATCTTGATTTAAATAATCCATATTTATAAAATATTTGGGGGCGACAGTAGCTCAGTTGGTAGAGCATTGGCCTTCAGGTCGTGGGTTCAATTCCCACCTCCACACCTTCTTCACGACTCCCACTGATGACTGCTGTCGTTGTGTCCTTGGGCAAGACACTTAACCCCACTTTGCCCAAAGCCCCCACTGAAGATCAAGGCTATGCTCACAGTCAGAGAGCAGCCGTCCTCCTGTGGACTCACCACCTGCAGAGGGTCAGTGAGGGGCTGGTGCTATGAGACTTGGGGGGCATCTCTGACTGCCACCCCCCTGACCCAGAAATGGATTCAAGGGTAGAAAATGGATGGATGGATGGATATTTATGAAAATAATAATAATATTGTTCACCTTTTCAAAAACCAGTCACAAAACATCTGTCTCTCAATCTACTCAGAGATGGATCAGGTCAGTGACCCTCTTTCTCTGGTCTCTTTATGGTCTCTTTCTTTTGTATCTCTCTGGTCTCTCTCTGGTCTCTCTCTGGTCTCTCTCCGGTCTCTCTATTGTCTCTCTCTAGTCTCTCTCTGGTCTCTTTCTGGTCTCTCTCTGGTCTCTCTCCGGTCTCTCTATGGTCTCTCTCTAGTCTCTCTCTGGTCTCTCTATGGTCTCTCTCTAGTCTCTCTCTGGTCTCTCTCTGGTCTCTCTCTGGTCTCTCTCTGGTCTCTCTCTGCTCTGGTCTTTCTCTAGTCTCACTCTGGTCTCTCTCTGGTCTCTCTCAGGTCTCTCTCTGGTCTCTCTCTGGTCTCTCTCTGGTCTCTCTCTATCTCTCTCTGGTCTCTCTCTGGTCTCTCTCTGGTCTTTCTCTAGTCTCACTCTGGTCTCTGGTCTCTCTCTGGTCTCTTTCTGGTCTTTCTCTAGTCTCACTCTGGTCTCTCTCTGGTCTCTCTCACGTCTCTCTCTGGTCTCTCTCTGGTCTCTCTCTCTGGTCTCTGTCTCTGGTCTCTCTCAGGTCTCTCTCTGGTCTCTCTCTCTGGTGTCTCTCTCTGGTCTCTCTCTGGTCTCTCTTTAATCAGTCAAACAGAGACAAGCCGTCAAAAACGAACAGCTGTTTTGCAAAGAAGAATAAGCTTGGGATCCATATGAGGAATGGGCTCTGGGGTTTCTCTCACACACAGCTGTATTGAAATGATGTCTCGCTCCGGCCTCCGCTCTCCGTCTCGGGGATAGTTTCATTTTTATCGTCGCTCAGTGATTTATTGGACGCTGAGATTCTATTCGTCATTTGACACGAGGCGAGCGCCGCAGAAAACCACCGTGGACTGGAGCGAACGCAACTCTGCTGTTTCTACTTTCAGAGAGAGAGAGAGAGAGAGAGGGTGAGAGAAAAGAGAGCAGAGAGCGAGAGAGAGAGGGAGAGAGAGAGAGGGGGAGAGAGGAGAGAGAGAGAGAAAGAGCAGAGAGAGAGAGAGCAGAGAGAGAGACCAGAGAGAGAGACCAAAGAGAGAGGGAGAGAGCACAGAGAGAGAGAGTGAGAGGGTGAGAGAAAAGAGAGCAGAGAGCGAGAGAGAGAGAGGGCGACAGAGAGAGAGAGCAGAGAGAGAAAGAGCAGAGAGAGAGAGAGCAGAGTGAGAGACCAGAGAGAGACAGGGAGAGAGAGAAGGAGAAAGAGAGAGAGCAGAGTGAGAGACCCGAGAGAGAGCAGGGAGAGGGAGAGAGAGTAGGAAGATAGAGACCAGAAAGAGACAAGAGGGAGAGAGCAGAGAGAGAGAGAGAACACACAGAAAGATACCAGCGAGAGAGAGAGAGACAAAAGAAAGACAAGAGAGAGAGAGTAGATAGAGACCAGAGAGGGACTCCCTCCTTCCTCTCCCTCTCTCTTCTCCCTCTCTCCTCTCTCTCTCTCTCCTTTCCCTCTCCCTCTCCCTCTCCCTCTCCCCCTATCCTCCCTCCTCCCCTCTCTCCTCTCTCTCTCTCTCCTCTCTCTCTCCTCTCCCTCTCCCTCTCCCTCTCTCTTCCCCTCCTCCCCTCCTCCCCTCTCCTCTCCCTCTCTCCTCTCCCTCTGTAACGATGCTAGTTACAGGAGCTGTGTGTGTCTCCATCTGTCTCTGAGCTGCAGCTTGTTTCCCATAAACCTGCAGCTGGACGATAAAAGAAGCAACTGGAGAAACAAACACAAACATTCTCCACCACAGACTCACAGCCACCTCACCTGCTTGCCCCGGGGCAGCTGTGACTACAGCCAAGGTCACAGTCAGACAGCCACCTCCCCTGCTCGCCCCGGGGCAGCTGTGGCTATACGCCAAGGTCACACTCAGACAGAAACATGAGTCAGGTGAGAGAGAGCGACCAGAGAGAGAGAGACACCAGAGAGAGAGAAGAGACCAGAGAGAGAGAAGAGACCAGAGACTAGGGAGAGACCAGAGAGAGACCAGAGAGAGACTAGAGAGAGGCCAGAGAGAGAGACCAGAGAGAAAGAGACATGACAGAGAGACCAGAGAGAGAGATCAGAGAGAGACCTGAGAGAGAGACCAGAGAGAGACTAGAGAGAGACCAGAGAGAGACCAGAGAGAGACCAGAGAGAGACCAGAGAGAGACCAGAGAGAGACTAGAGAGAGACCTGAGAGAGGGATTACAGGGAATGATCAGAGTGGTCTCTCTCTCTGGTCTGTGTCTCTTCTCTCTCTTTCTGGTCTCTTTCTAGACCCTTTCTAGTCTCTCTCTCTCTCTGGCTTCTCTGTGGTCTCTCTGTGGTCTCTCTCTGGTCTGTCTCTCTTATCTCTCTTTCTGGTCTCTCTCTCTCAGTGTCTCTCTCATGAACATCACACTTCACTTTCAGTCCAGATCAAATGTTGACAAACCTGATGAATGCACCTGTTGTTTCTTCTATACTTTTTCAAGATTCTTTGGATCATTTTTCCGTCCTCTGCCTCGTCCATCCCCTCCCCCTACCCCTCCCCCTCCCCCTCTGCGGCGGGGGATGATGGCGCCCGGACCCCCGCTATCAGGAACGAGGTAATTGAGCTTTTTATTCTGAAAAAGTGGACATCTGTTTTGTTTGAAGCCGTGGTGTTTGTGTGAATGTGGTATGTTCCACTCTCTGGCTCCGCTTCACTCGCCCTCGCTCTTTGGACACGGAGCCAGAGCACGCTTCAAAGTCAAACACCGCGGACGCAAAACCGAGAGAGAAAAAGTAAATACTGGTGGAGTAAAAGTTAGTTTTCCGAGCGGGAGACACTCGACAGAACTGGAGAGGCCACTTCCACCGACGGAGAAGCGACCTTGGAGAGACCAGAAGGACACCGAGCGGAGAAAGAGAGACCAGAAGGACACTCGAGCGGAGAGAGAGAGACCAGAAGGACACTCGAGCGGAGAGACAGAGACCAGAAGGACACTCGAGCAGAGAGAGAGAGACCAGAAGGACACCGAGCGGAGAAAGAGAGACCAGAAGGACACTTGAGCAGAGAAAGAGACCAGCGGGACACTCGAGCAGAGAGAGAGAGACCAGAAGGACACTCGAGCAGAGAGAGAGAGACCAGAAGGACACTCGAGCAGAGAGAGAGAGACCAGAAGGACACTTGAGCAGAGAGAGAGAGACCAGAAGGACACTCGAGCAGAGAGAGAGAGACCAGAAGGACACTCGAGCAGAGTGAGAGAGAACGGAAGGACACTCGAGCGGAGAGAGAGAGACCAGAAGGACACTCGAACGGAAAGAGAGAGACCAGAAGGACACTCGAGCAGAGAGAGAGACCAGAAGGACACTTTAGCGGAGAAAGAGAGACCAGAAGGACACTCGAGCAGAGAGAGAGACCAGAAGGACACTCGAGCAGAGAGAGACCAGAAGGACACTCGAGCGGAGAGAGAGAAACCAGAAGGACACTCGAGCAGAGAGAGTGACCAGAAGGACACTCGAGCAGAGAGAGAGAGACCAGAAGGACACTTGAGCGGAGAGAGAGACCAGAAGGACACTCGAGCAGAGAGAGAGAGACCAGAAGGACACTTGAGCGGAGAGAGAGACCAGAAGGACACTCGAGCAGAGAGAGAGAGACCAGAAGGACACTCGAGCGGAGAGAGAGAGACCAGAAGGACACTCGAGCAGAGAGAGACCAGAAGGACACTCGAGCGGAGAGAGAGACCAGAAGGACACTCGAGCAGAGAGAGAGAGACCAGACACTCGAGCAGAGAGAGAGAGACCAGAAGGACACTCGAGCAGAGTGAGAGAGACCAGAAGGACAGTCGAGCGGAGAAAGAGAGACCAGAAGGACACTCGAACGGAAAGAGAGAGACCAGAAGGACACTCGAGCAGAGAGAGAGACCAGAAGGACACTTTAGCGGAGAAAGAGAGACCAGAAGGACACTCGAGCAGAGAGAGAGACCAGAAGGACACTCGAGCAGAGAGAGACCAGAAGGACACTCGAGCGGAGAGAGAGAAACCAGAAGGACACTCGAGCAGAGAGAGAGACCAGAAGGACACTCGAGCAGAGAGAGAGAGACCAGAAGGACACTTGAGCGGAGAGAGAGACCAGAAGGACACTCGAGCAGAGAGAGAGAGACCAGAAGGACACTCGAGCGGAGAGAGAGACCAGAAGGACACTCGAGCAGAGAGAGAGAGACCAGAAGGACACTCGAGCAGAGAGAGAGAGACCAGAAGGACAGTCGAGCAGAGAGAGAGACCAGAAGGAGACTCGAGCGGAGAGAGAGAAACCAGAAGGACACTCGAGCAGAGAGAGTGACCAGAAGGAGACTCGAGCAGAGAGAGAGAGACCAGAAGGACACTCGAGCGGAGAGAGAGAAACCAGAAGGACACTCGAGCGGAGAGAGACACCAGAAGGACACTCGAGCAGAGAGAGAGAGACCAGAAGGACACTCGAGCAGAGAGAGAGAGACCAGAAGGACACTTGAGCAGAGAGAGAGAGACCAGAAGGACACTCGAGCAGAGAGAGAGAGACCAGAAGGACACTCAAGCGGAGAGAGAGAGACCAGAAGGACAGTCGAGCAGAGAGAGAGACCAGAAGGAGACTCAAGCAGAGAGAGAGCGGCTCTGAAGTGTTTTTACATCAAATAAAACTGTAATTACAGTTTGATGGTGTCAAAGCTCCCTGGAATCCGGAGCACCTGGAGGAAACCTATGCAAGAAAACTCCACACAGAAAGTGTTGTCTCTCTCTCTGGTCTCTCGCTCTATTACTCTGTCTATACCCTATATTTAGTCTCTCTCTCTAGTTCCTCTCTCTAGACCCTCTCTCTTTAGTCTCTTTCTAGGTTTCTCTCTTTAGTCTCTCTCTCTGGTCTCTCCTTCTGGTCTCTCTCTCTCCCTCTCTCTACTCTCTCCAGTCTATGGTCCTTCTCTCTCTCTAGTCTCTCTCTAGTCCCTCTCTCTAGTCTCTCTTTCTGGTCTCTCTCTAGTTTCTCTCTGGTCTCTCTTTCTGGTCTCTCTCTCTCCCTCTCTCTACTCTCTCCAGTCTCTCTATGGTCTCGCTCTAGTCCCTCTCTCCACTCTCTCTCTAGTCTCTTTCTGGTCTCTCTCTGGTCTCTCTGGTCTCTCTTTCTGGTCTCTCTCTGGTCTCCCTCCCTCTCTCTAGTCTCTCTCTAGTCTCTCTCTGGTCTATCTCTAGTTCCTCTCTCTACTCTCTCTCTCTAGTCTCTCTCTGGACACTCTCCAGTCTCTTTATGGTCCTTCTCTCTCTCTACTCTCTCTCTAGTCTCTCTCTGGTCTCTCTTTGGTCTCTCTCTAGTCTCTCTCTAGTCTCTCTCTGGTCTCTCTCTAGTCTCTCTCTGGTCTCTCTCTAGTCTCTCTCTGGTCTTCTCTCTCTCTAGTCTCTCTCTAGTCTCTCTCTGGTCTTCTCTCTCTCTAGTCTCTCTCCAGTCTCTTTATGGTCCTTCTCTCTCTCTAGTCTCTCTCTCTAGTCTCTCTCTAGTCTCTCTCTAGTCTCTCTCCAGTCTCTTTATGGTCCTTCTCTCTCTCTAGTCTCTCTCTCTTTATTCTCTCTCTCTCTGACTCCCAGTGACTCACACACACCATTCTGAATTCACAAATGTTTTTTTGGCCGTGTTTCTGGACGCCACTTCTTCATGTAAGCGAGCAGAACCCACCTGCTCGCTGGCTCCGCTCTCAAACGGCTCCCCCTGGAGGATAATCAGGACAAAATGAAACAACATCATACGGCAGATTTTCCTGGGCACCTCTCGGGCCCCGGGAGCCTCTCGGGACGTCGGGACCTGAGCGATGGAGCCTCCTGAAATCGCAGATATTTTCTAATCAACGCTCTTCCCTTGAACGTGCCTTTATCCTCCACGGACCAATTAAAAGTCTCCCCTCGTTTCCTGGTTTGTGTAAAGTTGCCGCGGTGACAGATGGCCCGGTGCAGACAATGGGAGCGCCGGTTCTTGGCAGCGGCTCAGAGAGAGTCCGGACTTTTCTGATCAGACGCAGAACAAGATGCGTTAGACGGTTCCATTCGTTTCCAGGCGGTTTTCTAAAGTTTAGCCACGCGAGAGAACGAGGGGCCTCCACTCTGCTCTGCTCCTGCTGTCGGACAAATTGATCTGTATTTTTGGCTCTCACTTTGTGTCTGTTGCTAAAAATAACACTGTTTTATTGATAAAGTCTCCACAGAAAGAAGCTAATGCGATGTACTGTAGTAAGAGTTTATGAGTAGAACACGGTTTATTCACAAGAAAACTCAAAATGTATTAAATAAGCAAAGATCGAAGACACAATCCTTCAGTTGTTTCAGCTAAAATAACTGTTTTTAACCTCGGTTTTTCAGAGAAGAAGCCTGTCTCACGTTTTCAGGAAGACAGTTCCAGATTTTTAGCTAAATGAATCTGAAACGCTGCCTCCCCAGTCCCTGTGCTCCGCAGAGCCCCAGCAGGAGGCCAGTCCCTGTGCTCCTCAGAGTCCCAGCAGGAGGCCAGTCCCTGTGCTCCTCAGAGTCCCAGCAGGAGGCCAGTCCCTGTGCTCCTCAGAGTCCCAGCAGGAGGCCAGTCCCTGTGCTCCTCACTCAATAGTCTCAGCAGGAGGCCAGTCCCTGTGCTCCTCCTCAGAGTCCCAGCAGGAGGCCAGTCCCTGTGCTCCTCAGAGTCCCAGCAGGAGGCCAGTCCCTGTGCTCCTCAGAGTCCCAGCAGGAGGCCAGTCCCTGTGCTCCTCAGAATTGGTTCTTCTGTCAACAAAATGTCACAGATGTACTTTGGTGTGAGGCCGAGGAGAGACTCAACAATGGATCTCTCATTTTAGAGCTCTAGACCTTGTTGTAGTTCTGTCCCCTTTAATTTATAAACACAGAACAGTAGATATGGGATTCATGACCTACTGTATTTTAATATGGGTCAATGTGGGTCTCCCCGAGGTTTCTCACTTTCTTCTCACTGTTTCTTTATTTTAAATGGTTCCTTGTCGATGCAGGAGGATCTACGGACGGTGATGATCCAAGTCATTTATGTACAGACAGTGCACATCCTGCTCCTGATGAACCTGATGTGTTCGGACTGCTGTTCCCGATGTCTACACCACACTACAGTGATTTGATCTGATAAATGTGTAAAACTGTTCATTGGAAACAGACGCCGCCCTCTCCCATTATGTGCTCAGGCCTCTTGTTCGCGTCCCTTTTGTTCGCGTCCCTCTTGGCGTCGATCTTCAGAGTCTGTGGCGAGTGCTTGATCCAAGGTGACTCTGTGAGAGCGGCACCTGGAGACAAGTGCAGTCTCAGGAAATATTTGTCAAGAAGCCGATTAGATCCGTGCAGCCTCTCCACAACAACAGAGAGAGTGTGTGTGTGTCTGTGTGTGTGTGTGTGTGTGTGTGTGTGTGTGTGTGTGTGTGTGTGTGTGTGTGTGTGTGTGTGTGTGTGTGTCTGTGTGTCTGTGTGTCTGTGTGTGTGTGTCTGTGTGTCTGTGTGTGTGTGTCTGTGCACTTGTTTTCAACTCCTGGTGGGTTCCATAACCTGAGATTCCACTCACGTCATGGGGACTGGTTTTACGTGGTGGGGCCCGAACACCGGACCCCACTGGTCCAAGCTTAATAATCAATGGGTAATGCTTTTCTAACGGTCCTTATGCAGTCTCTGTAAAAATATGGAAAGGACCCCTGGAGGTTTACTTTCCTGAAAAAAGTGTGTTATGTGTCGGAACCCTGGTGGTGGGTTGCGGGATATCAAGGAGGGGCACACTGGGGCAATTTCAGTCCAGCAGGCTGGAGCCAATCATGGAGCAGCACAACAGAGGAAATCAGGTGTCAGGCTAGAAAAAGGTGCAAGTGTGTGGTTCATTAGGCTGCAAGAAATCATGGAGGAGCACACTGAAGCGCACGCTTACAAACCACTGGTAAGTGCTGACTACAAGTCATGACTTCAAATTGTTATATAGAATGATTACAAATTATTTGTTGTTTGTGCAGCTTAGTCAAGAGTCCCTAATTGATGAAGTCGACTCAGATTCTGACGATTTAACTGTCAAGAAGAAACCTGTAAAAAAGTATGGAAAAAGAAAAATCAAAAACACTTTTCTTCAAGACTCGGAAAGTGACGAACCAAAGGCAAATAAGATTGTTATCATGCAGCTGCAAAAGAAGAAAAATGGGGGGCGAGTTTACAGCAAGAGACACTTCTGCCTCTACTGTTCAATGTCCTGCCACAAAATGTCCCGTCATTTGACTAGAAAACATGGAAATGAAAGTGACGTAGCCAGAGCATTGGCTCTACCTGTGAAATCTAAAGCACGTAAACTTCAGTTTGATTTGATCAGGAATAGTGGAAACCGTGAGCACAATTTTGAGGTTTTAAAGGCCGGCATTGGAACTTTAGTCCCAGCTAAACAGCCAAATTCCCAGTTAAATCCAGTGAGTTTTTGCACTGTATAGACTGTGGGGCATTGCTTAAGCGAAAGTCGCTGTGGAGGCATGTGGCCAGGTGCCGGCTTTCACAGAAAGATGCCCAGGCTAAACCAGGTAGAAGTAGGGTCCAGTCCCTCTGCTCCCTAGCCCAGCCTGTACCGGAGGGCATCAGCAAAAAGCTGTGGTCTTTAATTTCGGCAATGCATCAGGATGAGGTCACGGGTGTTGTCAAAGCAGAAAAGGGGATTCTGAGACTCGTAGAGCACCTGTACTTAAAACACGGGCATGATAAGACTAAGCATGATTACATTAGGCAGAAAATGAGAGAAGTCGGTAGGTTAATTAACGAAGCAAAAACTGCAGGGAAACTGAAAACAATTAAGGATTTCTTTATTCCTTCCAATTTTAACCATGTGATTGATGCAGTCAGGTCTGTGGCTGGATATGATGAGGAAACAAATCAATACAAGACTCCATCCTTGGCCCTCAAACTCGGCCATAGCCTCAGAAAGCTAGCAGATATTCTTGAATGTGACTCAAAAATGGAGCATTGTGTTGATGAACTATTTATTAAAAACCTCCAACGAAGCCGGCTGCTTTTTGAGAAGAGGTGGGACGTCTGTGTTTCTTCTGCTGCCCTACAGACCCTCCGGCAAGCCAAGTGGAACACTCCGGACCTGCTCCCTCTGACTGAGGACGTTAGAGCCATGCATGCACATATTGAGGTATGTCGACCTGAATATGTGCAAACCCTAATAAGTGAGCCAACGTCTAAGCATTGGTCTAAACTGGCAGTTTTGACTCTTTGTGAGGTCATTATTTTCAATCGAAGAAGGGAAGGTGAGGTTTCAAAGATGCCACTGACAGCCTTTACCTTAAGAAGTAAGACTGGGATCCATTCTGACATTGCTCTGGGACTGTCCCAACTTGAGAAAAAGCTGTGTCAGCATTTTCAACGCATTGAAATTAAAGGGAAAAGAAGTCGGAAAGTGCCGGTTCTTTTGACTCCTGAAATGATTGCTTCGATGGAGGTGCTGGTGGAGAACAGAAGGGCCTGTTCCACTCTGACCATAACCCATACTTCTTTTCCCGCCCGGGCGCAGACACCCACATCAGGGGATCAGACTCCCTACGCCAGGTAGCCAAAGAATGTGGTGCGGTGCATCCAGAGATGCTATCCTCAACCAAACTTAGAAAGCACATAGCTACTATGTCTACAGTTCTCAATATGAAAGAGAATGAAATGGACATACTTGCCAACTTCCTCGGCCATGACATTCGCATCCACAGGCAATATTACAGACTACCAGAGGGGACACTGGAGCTGGCCAAAATCAGCAAAGTGTTGATGGCCATGGAGCAGGGAAGAGTGACGGAATTCGAAGGAAAGAGCCTCGACCAGATACAAATTGAGCCTGAAGGTAATTCTTGATATTATTAAAATATGTATGATTTTTTTCCCCTAAAGGCCACTTGTATTTTTATTTTCTGTGCGACAGGGAGAGCAGTAGAGATCCTCTCACAAACGGACGGGCTAAAAGAAACTTCAAGCGGAGAACCTTCAACCATTCATCCAGATGCACCCCATGGTAGTGGCAGTGCCCCTTCTGGTAAGTGTACCAGGTGGGGGATTACAGCCAGGCTGCTTGGTCCTAACCCTGGGAGTGTATATTGCTAATATATTTTTATTTCTCTCCCTAGAACGTGTAAGAAAGCCATGGTCTGCATCTGAGGTGAAGGCTGTGGAGAAGACCATGACACCTTTCATACAGACTGGAAAGGTCCCTGGGAAGTCTCACTGCCTGGCCTGCATTAATGCCTCACCAGATGACCTTAGACATCGGACATGGAGTGGCATTAAATTCGATGTCAAAAATAGAATCACTGCAATTCGAAAACAAAATCTAAAATAAAATTCCTTTAAAATAGTTGTTTGGTTTCTATTGACTGTTTTGTATTACTTAAAGTAGTCCCAGTAAAAAAAGATTATGTCTATGGGTCCCATTCTGAACGGCCCTGTCAAAGGGACCCACCAGGTAACAAAAACGTGTATGTGTGTGTGTGTGTGTGTTTCTGTGTGTGTGTGTGTCTGTCTGTGTGTGTGTGTGTCTGTGTGTGTGTGTGTGTGTGTGTGTCTGTGTCTGTGTGTGTGTGTGTGTCTGTGTGTGTGTCTGTGTGTGGGTGTGTATGTGTGTGTCTGTGTGCGTGTCTGTGTGTGTGTGTGTGTGTGCGTGCCTGTGTGCGTGTCTGTGTGTGTGTGTCTGTGTGTGTCTCTGTGTGTATGTTTCTATGTGTGTGTGTGTGTGTGTGTGTGTGTGTGTGTGTGTGTGTGTGTGTGTTGTAGGACCAGGCTGAAACAAATCTCTATTATCTAGAGGTTTGAACTCAGGGCAAAAATAAAACCCAAATCGTTGTGTGACCAAATAATGTGCAGTGTTGCGTGTCAAAGTAATGTCTTACTACAATAATACTGTCTCATTACACTACACTACTACTGCATGCTCTCTCTCTCTCTCTCTCCTGCCTTCACCGTTTTGGTTTTCTTTGTGTTCATTCCTCAGACTTTTGTTGCTGTTAATAAGTTATCTTAACTTTTAGTTGCCTGTTGTCCTTTAAGTTGCACCTGTAGAGCCAAAGTGTAACATATTGGGGCTCGTCTCTTGGGTGTAACATATTGGGGCTCGTCTCTTGGGTGTAACATATTGGGGCTCGTCCCTAGAATGCAGTTTCATGGTCTGTCAGATGAAGGAAAGAGAGAGGAGTGGAGATGTATGGATTAATCAGCATTAACTCTACTTTGTCTATTGTTTTCAGTATTTTAAGCAGCAAGAAATATACGTTTGAAAAGGGTTTGGGTCTCACAGAAAGAGAGAGACCAGAGAGAGACAAAGAGAGAACACAGAGAGAGAGAGACAAGAGAGAGACCACAGAAAGAGAGACACCGGAGAGAAAGACAAAAGACAGAACACAGAGAGAGATACAAGAGAGACACCAGAGAGAAACAAAAGAGAGGACACAGAGAGAGAGAGAGAGAGAGACAAAAGAGAGGACACAGAGAGAGAGAACGAGAGAGACCAAAGAGAGTCCAGACTTATTTGTCATCACTTTTTGCACTGTGCCAAAACATATGTAACGCATACAATACACTTTACACAAGAAATGCAGACGTACAGCACTAATCTATATATATATGTTTGGGTCAGTGTGTGTGTGTGTGTGTGTGTGCGCGCCTGTGTGTGTGTGTGTGTGCGTCTGCGTGTGTGTGTGTGTGTGTGTGTGTGTGTGGTCCCATCCACAGCTGTGATCCAAAACACAGTCCATTATTCCCGTGTCCACATGGTGTGTGTGGCCAACCTCCCGCGTTTACATCCAGGGTGTGTGTGTTTGTGTGTGTACGTCCAGGGTGTGTGTGTTTGTGTGTGTGTGTGTACATCCAGAGTGTGTGTGTGTACATCCAGGGTGTGTGTGTTTGTGTGTGCGTTTACGTCCAGGGTGTGTGTGTGTATATCCAGGGTGTGTGTTTATGTGTGTTTATGTGTGTGTACATCCAGGGTGTGTGTGTTTGTGTGTGTGTGTACGTCCAGGGTGTGTGTGTTCTTGTGTGTACATCCAGGGTGTGTGTGTTTGTGTGTGTGTGTACATCCAGGGTGTGTGTGTTTGTGTGTGTACATCCAGGGTGTGTGTGTGTGTGTACGTCCAGGGTGTGTGTGTGTGTACGTCCAGGGTGTGTGTGTGTACGTCCAGGGTGTGTGTGTGTGTGTGCGGACGCTGCTGTTGTGGATGATAAATGTCAGAGCGGAGCCACAGAACTTCTTTAAAGTAGCCCACACACTTTTCTACCAAAACAGCAAGAAATCAGAGCCATTTGTTCTGGAGGAGACCGGACCCGGAGAGAGACCAGAGAAGTGCTCACTCCAGATAAACCATGTGGGACCGGCCTCCAACACGGGTTTACAACGGATTTATTTGTTTTGCTGCTAAAGCTGGATCTAGTCTTACTCTGGTCTCCCTCTGGTCTCCCTCTGGTCTCTCTGTGGTCTCTCTCTGGTCCTTCTCTCTGGTCCTTCTCTCTGGTCTCTCTCTGTTTTCTCTCTGTCTCTCTCTAGTCTCTCTCTAGTCTCTCTCTGTTCTCTCTCTGGTTTCTCTCTCTGGTCCCCCTCTCTGGTCTCTCTGGTCTCTCTCTGGTTTCTCTCTCTGGTCCGTCTCTCTGGTTTCTCCCTCTGTTCTCTCTCTGCTCTCTCTCTGGTCTCTTTTGTCTCTCTCTAGTCTTTCTCTGGTCTCTTTTTGGTCTCTCTGTGGTCCCTCTCTCTGGTCTCTCTCTCTGTTCTCCCTCTGGTCTCTCTCTGGTCTCTCTCTGGTCTCTCTCTCAGGTCTCTCTCTCTGCTCTCTCTGTGGTCCCTCTCTCTGGTTTCTCCCTCTGTTCTCTCTCTGTTCTCTCTCTGGTTTCTCTTTCTGGTCTCTCTCTGGTTTCTCTCTCTGGTCTCTCTCTGTTCTCTCTCTGGTCTCTCTCTGGTCTCTCTCTCT
Organism: Knipowitschia caucasica; assembly: GCA_964034765.1. Lineage (NCBI taxonomy): Eukaryota > Metazoa > Chordata > Actinopteri > Gobiiformes > Gobiidae > Knipowitschia > Knipowitschia caucasica. The sequence continues at coordinate 1,495,812 of OZ035831.1, forward strand.
GTTCTCTCTCTGGTCTCTCTCTGGTTTCTCTCTCTGTTTTCTCTCTGGTCTCACACTGGTCTCTCTCTCTGCTCTCTCTCTCTGCTCTCTCTCTCTGTTTTCTCTCCCAACAGCCAGGAGTAAATCTGTCCAGAGTCCAAACGTCACAGACCATTAAGGAACCGACCCGAGCCTTGAACCCAGTCCAAGGTCCAGTCCGAGGTCGAGTCCAGTGAAGATTGTCCGAGGGAAACGACAAGAAAGAGGCGTAAATCAGGAGAGAGCGGAAGAAAAAGTCCATTGGAAAAGCATTTCTCCGGAGCGGCGGGAATGGGGCCGTAAATCGCTCAAGCTTTGTGCTACACGGACGGAGTCAGGAGGTACTTTAGACGCTGCGGCTGTAAAATAAATACTAATAATAAAACGGAGAGATGGATGTGAGAAAAACGAAGGCCGCGAGAGTCCGAGTCTGAGGCTGGAACGAAAGGCTGTAAAAGAAGACGAAAAAACAGCGAGCTGGTCTCTCTCTGGTCTCTCTCTGGTCTCTCTCTGGTCTCGCTCTGTTCTCTCTCTGGTCTCTCTCTGGTCTCTCTCTGGTCTCTCTCTGGTCTCTCTCTGGTCTCTCTCTGGTCTCTCTCTGTTCTTTCTCTGGTCTCTCTTAAGTCTCTCTCTGGTCTCTCTCTAGTCTCTCTTTAGTCTCTCTCTGGTCTCTCTCTGGTCTCTCTCTGGTCTCTCTCTGGTCTCTCTCTGTTCTCTCTCTGGTCTCTCTTAAGTCTCTCTCTGGTCTCTCTCTAGTCTCTCTTTAGTCTCTCTCTGGTCTCTCTTAGGTCTCTCTTTGTTCTCTTTCTGGTCTCTCTTTCTGGTCTATCTCTCAGGTCTCTCTCTGGTCTCTCTCTGTTCTCTCTCTCTGTTCTCTCTCCGCTCTCTCTCTGTTCTCTCTCTGGTCTCTCTCTCTGGTCTCTCTCTGGTTTCTCTCTCTGGTCCCTCGCTCTGGTCTCTCTCTCTGGTCTCTCTCTCTGGTCTCTCTCTCTGGTTTCTCTCTCTGGTCTCTCTCTAGTCTTTCTCTGATCTCTCTCTGGTCTCTCTCTGGTCCCTCTCTACTCTCTCTTTTCTCTATCTGCTCTCTCTCTGGTCTCTCTCTTGTCCCTCTCTATGCTCTCTTTCTGCTCTCTCTCTGTTCTCTCTTGATCCGTGTGTATATCTGGTGCTGCTGATGGTTTGTGACCGATCTCTGGTGTAATCAATGGTTTAATTACCATAAAAGCACTTAACAACAATAATCCAGCAGCAGAACGCGCCTTTGCTTTCTGAGCCGGATCATCAGAGCGGACCTTTTTATGTAACATCAAACGTGTCAGCTGCAGGTTAAACGTCTGAGCTTGGCCTTGATTTACACTCACAGGGCTCTTCTCTTAAAGCTGCGGTACCTAAGTTTCAGACCAGATTTATCCACTCTGTACAAAATCCATGTAATCCGGTTTTCTCTCTCAAAACAGTCGCTTCCATCACTACTTTTGTGTTTGGCCTCCTTCACAGTTTTAGATCTGCTTTTTTAGACTGAAAAGTGACAAAGAGAGACCCCCCTTGGTATCAGCCAATCAGCTCTCAGCCCAAAGAGGCAAATAGGGACTCACAGGGCTCTTTCTTACAAGTAAAAATGTCACAATAAGTTGATTTGGAATCTGTTTATTTTGCTGCTAAAGCTGGATCCAGAAGTTCTCTTGTCTTTCTTCTGGTCTCTCTCTGGTCTTTCTCTCTCTCTGTTCTCTCTTTCTTGTCTCCCTCTGGTCTCTCTCTGGTCTCTCTTTCTTGTCTCCCTCTGGTCTCTCTCTGGTCTCTCTTTCTTGTCTCCCTCTGGTCTATCTCTGGTCTCTCTCTCTCTGGTCTTTAAAATGCAAAAAAAATGTGTATGTAACACACACACACAGACTCACACACAAACAAACATAAACACACACACATAGACAGACGCAAACAAACACTGACACACCGATTGCGATACACAAAATGACACACATGAACACACAAATGCTGAGAAACCCAAACACACACACACATACACACATTCACACACACACACACACACACACACACACACACACACACACACTGACCCACTCTTGTACCAGTTGTCTTCTTGTCAACATCTTGTGTGTGTTTTAAAACCACACATCAGCTCCACAGACAGAGCCCCGTTCGCACCGCCCCCATCACCGCCGGGATTTAAACGTCCTGTCTTTCCTTCTGCAAACTTCTGCCTGACTTTAATTAGCTCCGAAATGATTGCGTGTTCCCCAAACTGCCAAAACGCCACCGTGTGTCCCCCCGCGTTCCGATTGGCTGACGCTGGATTAGCCATGTCACCCCCGCTAGCCCCCGTCGCTAGCATCGCAGCCTGTCAGTCAAGTCCCGCGGGAGAATAAATCATCCAATTAACACGCAGCCAATGGGCGGGATTTTAATCAGGGCCGTTGACTCCCTTGTTCAGTGCCTATTTATCTTCTCCGGTCTCTCTCGGTTTTGTTGCTGCTGATTGCTATTCCGAGGGGGCCACTTCTCTCGCGGTCGTAAACATAGTGGCATAATACACACACACAAAGACACACACAGGCGCACAAATACACACACTAATACACACACATCCACAAGTGGCTCGGGCTCCGGCTGTAATCAAAGTGATGTCTTGTCAGATTATGGCGGGATCGCAACAAGGGAGTAGTAAACGGGGTCTCTTGTTCTGGTCTCTCTCTGGTCTCTCTCTGGTCTCTCTCTGGTCTCTTTCTGATCCCTCTCTGGTCTCTCTCTAATCACTCTGGTCTCTCTTTCGACTTTCTCTCTGGTCTCTCTCTAGTTTCTCACTGGTCCCTCTTTAGTCTCTCTGGTCTCTCTCAAGTCTCACTCTGGTCTCCCTCTGGTCTACCTCTGGTCTCCCTAGTGACTCTGTGGTCTCTCTCAGGTCGGTCTCTAATGTCTCTCTGGTCTTTCACTGGTCCCTCTTGTCTCTCTCAAGTCTCACTCTGGTCTCCCTCTGGTCTCCCTAGTGACTCTGTGGTCTCTCTATGGTCGGTCTCTAGTCTCTCTCTTGTCTCTCTCTGGACTCTCTGGTCTCTCTCTGGTCTCTCTCTGGACTCTCTGGTCTCTCTCTGGACTCTCTGGTCTCTCTCTGGTCTCTCTCTTGTCTCTCTGGACTCTCTGGTCTCTCTCTGGTCTCTCTCTGGTCTCTCTCTGGACTCTCTGGTCTCTCTCTGATCTCTCTCTATCCTCTCTCTGATTTCTCTCTGTTTTGTTGCTCCTAATTACTATTCCGAGGGGGCCAGTTCTCACAGTTGTAGACACACACACACACACACACACACACACACACACACACACACACACACACACACACACACACACACACACACACACAGAGAGGTGTTGTAGAATCAGCTCTGAGCAGTTTTTGACGTGAATGAAAAGAGAAAAATGAAATGGAAAAAAACGTGTTTGTGTCAGTCTCAGTTTATCAATTTGTTTCTGACAATTTTGACAATTTCAAAAACTGTTTCAGGCGTTTGGAAATAAACGTCAAAGTAGGTCTGAAACATAGAGAGAGACCAGAGAGAGAGAGACCAGAGAGAGAGAGACTGAAGGGAGAGACCAGAGTGACTGACCAGAGGGAGACAGACCAGAGAGACTGACCAGAGGGAGAGAGACCAGAGAGAGAGAGACTAGAAAGTGTGAGACCAGAGAGAGACCAGATCTGATCTGATGGAGTTTACTTTTAGCCAGAGCAAACTGGAGCCAAACTTGATCCATGAGCACTTCCCTGTCAGGCTTCATTGAGCTAGCGCGTTAGCATCGTCCATCTCTCTCTCCCTCCCCCCTCCCTCCGTCCTGCGGTTGGTGACAGTTGCCAGAGAAATGATGTCCGTGTCCATTACCGCTCATACATCACCGTGTAAAGCCATAAAGAAGTGCTTCTGCTCTAATGGAGACATCACACACTCACAGCCAGGGCTAACCACTCTGCCACTGCTGCTGCTACTGCTGCTACTGCTGCTGCTGCTGCTGCTGCTACTGCTGCTGCTGCTGCTGCTGCTGTTGCTGCTGCCACTGCTGCTGCTGCTGTTGCTGCTGCCACTGCTGCTGCTGCTACTGCTGCTGCTACTGCTGCTGCTGCTGCTACTGCTGCTACTGCTGCTACTGCCTTTGTCTTTCAGATGTGTTTTATGTGTTTCAGTTTTATTTCCACTTCACTGTGACTTTGTTTGAGGCTGTTTACAGACACTTAAAGATGAGGTGTGTAACTTTTAAGTGTGATAAGTCCAGAGAGAGAGAAAGGGCAGAGAGAGAGGGGGGGGGGCAGAGAGAGAGAGACCAGAGAGAGAGAGAGAGAGGGGGGGGGGGCAGAAAGAGAGAGAGACCAGAGAGAGATATCACATTGAGAGATCAAGAGAGAGACCATAGAGAGAGAGACCAGCAAAGACTAAACCATGTGCACACTGACCCTACACACACACAGGTCAGATCCTCTCACACCTCTGAAGCTAAGCCTGACAGGGCCTGGTTAGTGCTGTGATGGGAGACCTCTGGACAGCAGGTGCCACAGTGGGGCGGCTGTAAAGTGCCAAACTGCTGCTGTGTCCTTGGGCAAGACACTTCTCTGCTTCTGTCAGTGCTATCTGGGAGACCCCTGGACAGCACAGGCCCATAACATTATTCTCTTTGACAAAAACCTTGATACATATTTTCATTCACAGATATTTTTCCACTTCCCAAATGTCCGTGACTTTTCCCCAACAGTGTTTTTGTGTCAGTGGTGATGTCACATGAAATAGACTGGATAATTGAATGAGCAGAAATGTTCTTGGAGCGTGTTCAGTTCTTGGCTTTGTGTCCAGCTGGGTCCAGGCTCCGGACAGCTGCCCCGTCCCTCTGCTCCGTCCCTCTGCTCCTCCGGGACTGAGCACAGGGACAGGGGCCAAAGAGACAGAGGAAAGGAGCGATAACAAGGGAAGAGAATGTGTTTGTTGACAGGGACATTACGTGATAAATGTAGACCCAGGACTGAGGCTGTAGATCTAGGACTGAGGCTGTAGATCCAGGACTGAGGCTGTAGATCCAGGACTGAGGCTGTAGACCCAGGACTGAGGCTGTAGATCCAGGACTGAGGCTGTAGATCCAGGACAGAGGCTGTAGATCGAGGACTGAGGCCGAGCTCTGCCATGGTGTGGATATGTGTCACTTCTTTTGTGGTTTTGTTTTGCCTCATTGAGCTAGCGTGTTAGCATTGTCCATTTATATACAGTCTATAAGATCATACAACATCCTTTAAATGCCATGTCCTTGTCCGTAACCACCCCCTCTCCCTACGCAGCACACACACACACACACACACACACACACACACACACACACACACACACACACACACACACACACACACACACACACACACACACACACACACACACACACACACACACACACACACGCTCACACCGGAGTCTCGAGAAGCCAGCGCTCGATATCTCTCTCAAGGACACATCAGTTAGAGCCACACAGGGACCAGCGCCAACACAGCGGCGAAGTGACACATCTCTCTCTCTAGTTTCTCTCTCCCTCTCTTGTCTCTACCTTTGGTCTCTCTCTCTCTGGCCTCTTTCACCTCTCTCAGGTCTCTCTCCAGTCTCTCTGTTCTCTCTCTCTGGCCTCTCTCTCAATTCTTTTCGGTCTCTCTCTGGTTTCTCTATGGTCTCTCTCTCTCTGGTCTCACCATCTGGTCTCTCTCTTTAGTCTCTCTCTCTCTCTTGCCTCTATCTCAGCTCTCTCTGGTTTCTCTGTCTGGGCTCTTTCTCAATTCTTTCAGGTCTCTCTCTGTCTCTCTCTGGTCTCCCCCTCTGGTCTCTTTCTCTCCGGTCTCTCTCTGGTCTCTCCCTCCGGTCTCTCTCTGGTCTCTTTCTCTCCGGTCTCTCTCTGGTCTCTCCCTCCCGTCTCTCTCTGGTCTCTTTCTCTCCGGTCTCTCTCTGGTCTCTCCCTCCGGTCTCTCTCTGGTCTCTCCCTCCGGTCTCTCTCTGGTCTCTTTCTCTCCGGTCTCTCTCTGGTCTCTTTCTCTCCGGTCTCTCTCTGGTCTCTTTCTCTCCGGTCTCTCTCTGGTCTCTCCCTCCAGTCTCTCTCTGGTCTCTCCCTCCGCTCTCTCTCTGGTCTCTCTCTCTGGTCTCTCTCTGGTCTCTTTCTCTCCGGTCTCTCTCTGGTCTCTTTCTCTCCGGTCTCTCTCTGGTCTCTCCCTCCGGTCTCTCTCTGGTCTCTTTCTCTCCGGTCTCTCTCTGGTCTCTTTCTCTCCGGTCTCTCTCTGGTCTCTCCCTCCGGTCTCTCTCTGGTCTCTTTCTCTCCGGTCTCTCTCTGGTCTCTTTCTTTCCGGTCTCTCTCTGGTCTCTTTCTCTCCGGTCTCTCTCTGGTCTCTTTCTCTCCGGTCTCTCTCTGGTCTCTCCCTCCGGTCTCTCTCTGGTCTCTTTCTCTCCGGTCTCTCTCTGGTCTCTTTCTCTCCGGTCTCTCTCTGGTCTCTTTCTTTCCGGTCTCTCTCTGGTCTCTCCCTCCGGTCTCTCTCTGGTCTCTCCCTCCGGTCTCCCTCCGGTCTCTCTCTGGTCTCTTTCTCTCCGGTCTCTCTCTGGTCTCTCTCTGGTCTCTCCCTCCGGTCTCTCTCTGGTCTCTTCCTCCGGTCTCTCTCTGGTCTCTTCCTCCGGTCTCTCTCTGGTCTCTCCCTCCGGTCTCTCTCCGGTCTCTCTCTCCGGTCTCTCTCTGGTCTCTCCCTCCGGTCTCTCTCTGGTCTCTCCCTCCGGTCTCTCTCTGGTCTCTCCCTCCGGTCTCTCTCTGGTCTCTCTCTCTGGTCTCTCTCTGGTCTCTCCCTCTGATCTCTCTCTGGTCTCTCCCTCCGGTCTCTCTCTGGTCTCTCCCTCCGGTCTCTCTCTGGTCTCTCCCTCTGATCTCTCTCTGGTCTCTCCCTCCGGTCTCTCTCTGGTCTCTCCCTCCGGTCTCTCTCTGGTCTCTCCCTCTGATCTCTCTCTCTGTCAGCCGGTCTGCGGCACTACAAAGGTTGGAGATCGCTTTTTCTAAACTTTCCCAGATTTGCTTCTTCTTTCTTTGTATATTTTGTACAGTCTGTGTTTTACATGTTTCCTCCTCTGCCTCTTGCTGCTTCTCCACAGAATTAAAAACAATGTGGGTTTTGCTTATAATAGACTCTCTTGCCGTTATACAAACAAGAAGATAAAACGCAGGTACAGCCGCTCTCGACATCGGTACAAGACATAATTACTGAAACTCGTTAGCAGGTCCTAGACGAGAGGTCAGCTACTGCCAGACGAGCCAAAAGTACAAGAAAAACAAATCATAGATGTTAAAACGCTGTCGGGAGATTAGCAGCCTCTTCAGGGTTCGTGGGAGACATGAAAAAGCTGTGGTTCAGGAGCCGAGGAGAGAGAGAGAGAGGACGGAAGGGCTGAAGCAGAGACCAAGTGTGACATCACCAGAGTGTTAGCCTAATGCGGAATAAGTGGGTTTGAAGCTAAGCTAGCTGGAGCCGATTGACTTTGTGCGGGTATATGTTCTGACGGTGTTGACTTGGCTCGCTCTAGCTCTGCTTTCATCAGTTCTGGTCTCTCTCGTTGGTCTCTTTCTGGTCTCTAAGGTCTCTCTGATTTCTCAGGTCTCTCTTTGGTCTCTCTCTGGTCTCTCTCCGGTCTCTCTCTGGTCTCTCTCTCAGGTCTCTCTCTGGTCTCTCTCTCAGGTCTCTCTCTGGTCTCTCTCTGGTCTCTCTCTGGTCTCTCTCTCAGGTCTCTCTCCGGTCTCTCTCTCAGGTCTCTCTTTGGTCTCTCTCTGGTCTCTCTCTCCGGTCTCTCTCTCAGGTCTCTCTCAGGTCTCTCTTTGGTCTCTCTCTGGTCTCTCTCTCCGGTCTCTCTCTCAGGTCTCTCTCAGGTCTCTCTTTGGTCTCTCTCTGGTCTCTCTCTCAGGTCTCTCTCTGGTCTCTTTGCGGTGTTTCTCTGGTCTGTCTCTGGTTTCTCTCTCGTCTCTTCCTGGTTTTCTGCTCTCTCGCTGGTCTCTTCCTGGTCTCTTTCTGGTCTCTCTCTGGTCTCTCTCTGCTCTCTTCCTGGTCTCTTTCTGGTCTCTCTCTGGTCTCTCTCTGGTCTCTCTCTGGTCTTTCTTTGGTCTCTCTTTCTCTAGTTTCTTTCTGGTCTACACAAACACACACACACACCAGGGCTCCCTCAGAGAAAGTCAACACTCACTTTGAAAGCCCCATGACACCACACAGACCTCACACTGATACAAACATCAATATTTCACACACACACACACACACACACACACACACACACACACACACACACACACACACACACACACACACACACACACACACACACACACACACACACACACACCAGATAGGAATCCCCCCTCCTCTCCCTACTTTCTTTTATCATATATATGTACGTATATACCACTGCTATATAAGTCCTCTGAGTGACAGCTGTGTATTGGTCACTAAACCACATCATGAAGTCCAAGGAGGTCAGCAGAGAGGACAGGGACCCTCTCGCTGTGAGGCACACTCAGCCACAGAGGGCTGTGTTGGTGCGGGACACTTGTGTAGCAGATGGTGCGTCTTTTATGGTGGATGGCAGCGACCGGAGATCCGTGTTCTCCTATCGTCCCACTCAAATTACAAACTTTTGTTGCCAGATAAGAAATTGTCCAATTTAACTTTGATTTGGGGGGAAGAAAAAGCAGCCTGGCAAAGTTCTGCCGGCACCAAAACTCCATCTGTCCGATCGCTTCAGTAAGTCACAGTTAATACGTCTCAGGCTTCTCAAACACTAAAAAACCATGTGTGATGAGATGTCGGGGCCTGGAGGGTAAAGCTGGGGGACCTAACTAACTAACTAACTTAAAACCACAAACAATGCAGCTTTTAATACAGCTTTTGCCTGTGGGCCAGAAGGTCATGAGTTCGAGCGTGTGTGGTGTTGGATGGATAGATGGATGGATGGTTTTCTTGTACTGTATGTTTGGCCTCAATCTGCTTTTTCAGACAGAAAAGTAA
>OZ035831.1:1509875-1514875 GCA_964034765.1 Knipowitschia caucasica
TGTCTGTGTGTGTGTCTCGCTGTATGTGTGTGTGTGTGTGTGTTTGTGTGTTTGTGTGTGTGTGTGTGTGTTTGTGTCTGTGTGTGTGTCTCTATATGTGTGTGTGTGTCTGTGTGTGTGTCTCGCTGGATGTGCGTGTGTGTGTATGTGTGTGTGTCTCTCTGTGTGTCTGTATATGTGTGTGCATATTTGTCTGTGTGTGTTTGAGCAAATTTCTGTGTGTGTGTGTGTACAATTCTGTGTGTGTATATTTTTGTGTGTCTCTCTCTGTGTATATTTGTGTATATGTCTCTGTCTCTCTGTGTGTGTGTGTGTCTCTCTCTGTGTGTCTGTCTGGGAGAGCGATACCACACAAACTGAAGCATAAATATGTAAATGTGAGCGATATGTTTGGCTGTAATTTCCGCGGCTGCCTCGGCTCACCCCAGTGAGGCGTGAGCAGAAGAGAAGTGAGCGAGGCCCGAGCGCTTTTATCACTTTCCTCCCATCGCAACTTTGGGGAGAGAGGGACGCTCCCGAGGGCGAAGTTTACAAACTAACACAAAGTCCTGGGTCTAGAGCCTCAGTCCTGGGTCTACAGCCTCAGTCCTGGGTCTAGAGCCTCAGTCCTGGGTCTACAGCCTCAGTCCTGGGTCTACAACTTCAGTCCTGGGTCTACAGTCTCAGTCCTGGGTCTACAGGCTCAGTCCTGGGTCTACAGCCTCAGTCCTGGGTCTACAGCCTCAGTCCTGGGTCTACAGCCTCAGTCCTGGGTCTACAGCCTCAGTCCTGGGTCTACAGCCTCAGTCCTGGGTCTACAGCCTCAGTCCTGGGTCTACAGCCATAGTCCTGGGTCTACAGCCTCTCATTGGTGGATTCAGATTTGGGTCAAAAATTGGGCTCTGAACCCACAACCTTCAGTGAAACAGTGGATTCTTCTGGACCTCAATGAAAGATGATCACATTATTCAAAAGAAGAAAAACAAGAGAATGAAAGCGAAACGTTGATAAAACATGAGGCAGTTTTTGTGTTGATTTAGAAGTCCCACGGCAACCAGACCCTCAAGGAGGCGGAGCCTGGACTGGGAACTAATGTTTATTTATGCGGCACATGTAAGCTACAATTATCTAGGTTCAACTTCTCTCTCTGCTCTCTCTCTCTCTCTCTCTGGTCTCTCCCTCTCCGGTCTCTCTCTGGTCTCTCTCTCTCACAGGTTTCTCTCTTTCTCTGGTCTTTCTCTCTCTGGTCTCTCTCCCTCTGGTCTCTCTCCTCCTCTCTGGTCTTTTTTTCCCTCTCTGATCTCTCTCTCTCAGGGCTCTCTCTCTCTCCCTGGTCTCTCTCTCTCAGGTCTCTCCCTCTCTTGTCTCTCTTTCTTTTTCTCTGGCCTCTCTCTCTCAGTCCTCTCTCTCTCTCTCCCTGGTCTCTCTCTTTCAGGTCTCTCTTTCCCTCTCTGGGTTCTCTCTCCCCCTCTCTGCTCTCTCTCCTCTCTCTCCCTCCCTCTCTGCTCTCTCTCGCCTTCTCTGCTCTCTCTCTCTCTCTCTCTCTCTCTCTCCAGTGTCCAGTGTGAACCAGAGAAATGTGGAGAGAGACCGGAGCCGAGAGCGAGAAGCAATTTCTGTGTTTTCTGGTAAAGTCGCAATCAGAAGCATTGATTTCCCAGAACCCCCTGAGGCTGAGGCCAAATTAATGACAATCTTCCACTTCGCTCTCCCTCTCTCTCTCTCTCTCTCTCTCTCTCTCTCTCTCTCTCTCTCTCTTTCTCTTTACTACAAGTTCACACGCTTTTAGAGTTTAGTCTCTGGCCTCCTGCTGGGACTCTGAGGAGCACAGGGACAGATTGTATGTTTGTAGTGGTATGGGAACCTGGAGCATCTGGAGGAAACCTACACAGACGTGGGGAGAAGATGCAAAGAAAGGTCTGGAGGTGGAATATCTCCCTCTGGACTCTCTGTCTCTCTCCGGTCTCTCTCTCTCTCTCAGGACACTCTCCCTCTCTGGTCACTCTCCCAGGACCTTCCTTTCTCTCTCTCTCTGTCTCTCTCTCTCTCTCTTGGGTCTCTCTCTCTCTTAGGACTCTCTCTCTGTCATGCTTCGCTCTCTAATCTCTCTCAGGATGCTCTCTCTCTTAGGTCTCTCTCTCTCTTAGGACTCTCTCTCTGCCATGCTTCGCTCTCTGATCTCTCTCAGAATGCTCTCTCTCTCTCTGGTCACTCTCCCAGGACCTTCCTCTCTCTCTCTCTCTCTCTCTCTCTTAGGTCTCTCTCTCTCTTAGGACTCTCTCTCTCTGTCATGCCTCGCTCTCTGGTCTCTCTCTCTGGTCTCTCTCTCTCTCTCTCTCTCTCTCTCTCTCTGATCTCTCTCTCTCTCTCTCTCCACTGCCTCTCTCTCTGTCCCCGGTATGACGGTAAAAAGTTCCACAAGAGAGTGAATAATCTCTGTTTTGCCTGATTCTGGAAAGTTTTGTATTAAATAAACACACATTTTTAGTCTGGATTAAAGACGGATGAATTGAAAACCAAACATCCATAATTCCCAAACTTAACTTTCCTTGTCGTTCCCAGAGTCGCTGAAAGCTCCCGGGACTCTGCCTTTTCCTCATCCATTCTTTCCTCATGAATATTTTTTCGTAAACAAGCAGCGGCGCCGGGACGTGGCAGAGAAAAGTGTATTTTTGCGTTCGGCCGCGGCGAGATCCAGCCATGAATCCACACGACGGGGCTGAAAAGTGTTGAGGACCAGGGTTTCTCTGCTGACTCGGTAGTTCTCACCACACAAACAATAACAACGGCTGTTTGAGGCGGAGGCCGGGCAGCAGCTAGCATGCGCGGCTGTTGTTTTTCAGGGAGAGGACACAAGAGTAATGACCGAGCAGAGACAATGGCTGTTGAGGTCCCAAGAGGCCTCTGAGGTCTCTGAGGTCTCTGAGGTCCGTATGGTCGTAGAGCACACGGGAGACAATGGGAGAGTATGTGAGAGATGTGAGAACAGAAGCTGAGAAAGAAAAGGTACATTTATCACCGTCATTCAGGATATGGAAGATTAGCACGCAGAGATGTTAGCGAGATTTATATCTGTTATATAAGCTCTCTCTCGCTCTCTCTCTGGTCTCTCTCTCCTCCTTCTCTCTATCCCTCTCTGGTCTCTCTTTCTCAAACTGGTCTCTCTCTCTCCCTCTCTGGTCTCTCTTTCTCAAACTGGTCTCTCTCTCTCCCTCTCTGGTCTCTCTTTCTCAAACTAGTCTTTCTCTCTCCCTCTCTGGTCTCTTTCTCAAAAAATTGTCTCTCTCTTTCTCTCAGGTCTCTCTCTCTCTCTCTCTGGATAATCTCAAAAAGGTTGTGCTATTGAGGTCCCAGGCGGTCTCTCTCTCTGTGGTCTACCTCTTTCTGTGATCTCTCTCTCTCTCTCTCTCTGTGGTCTCTCTCTCTGTGGTCTCTCTCTCTGTGGTCTGTCTCTCTCTGTGGTCTCTCTCTCCACAGTATTGTGAGATGTGAATACAGACGCTAAGGGAGAAAAGTGAAATTTATGAGCGCCTCAGCCGACTTTGTGCTTTTTCTTGGGGATATTACAGCTGTGAAGTTTAGCGCGCGGACGTTAGCGAGATTTATGCGTATTGTATAATGCAGGGCGAGCGAGCGCCGCTGTTGAGTTGTTTACGGTCTCGCCCTTCAGCGAGAATATTGTGGCTGTGATCTCTTAAAGCAGGTCAACATTTGGAGTGTGTTTGTTTGGTGTCGGGAAAAACAGGAGTCATTTTGAACGGAGGGAGCAGCAGGTGAGAGGAGGGCCATGCTAATGCTAACGCTAACGCTACTTAGCTTTAGAACAAACGAAAATGGGACTCATGAGATACATCCTAAACGTTCAGTGTATTAATAATGACTGCTTCTTTGCTATAAATCAGTTTGGTTTCTATCATTTAACCCTCTCACGGCCCAATGACATTTGAATGACAGGAAAAATCTGGTATTTGGGGAAAGTTATCATATGATGCATTCACCGCCAATGCAGAGAGAGAAACTATGGAAGGACTGGAGGGAGACTAGAAAGAGACCAGAGAGAGAATAGACAGAGCCGGAGAGAGAGACAAAAGAGAGACCAGAGAGAGAGACCAGAGAGAGAGACTCGAGAGATACCAGAGAGAAAGTCAAGAGAGAGACCAGAGAGAGACACTAGAGAGAGACTAGAGAGAGACCAGAGAAAGACCAGAGAGAGAGACTAGAGAGGGAGTCGAGAGAGAGACCAGAGCGAGAGACTAGAGAGAGACTAGAGAGAGACCAGAGAGAGAGACTAGAGAGGGAGTCGAGAGAGAGACCAGAGAGAGAGACTAGAGAGGGAGTCGAGAGAGAGACCAGAGAGAGAGACTAGAAAGAGACCAGAGAAAGACCAGAGAGAGAGACTAGAGAGAGACTGGAAAGAGACTAGAGACAGCTCCTCTCTCCTCCCTCAGCTCCTCTCTCCCTCCCTCACCGGCCTCCCCTCGTCAGGTACAGTTTGCAAAGTCCAGCAAAAAACCTCCCGCTCCATAAATCTTCAGGAAATTGGACAAAAACTCCTGGACTTTTGAGCAGCTGCTGATTTCCCTTTTTTGGGCTGATTTGAAGACGTTTGATGAATAGAGAGAGGAGGCAGCGGAGAGAGAGGCGGATCTGAGAGAGGAGGCAGCGGAGAGAGAGGCGGATCTGAGAGAGGAGGCAGCGGAGAGAGAGGCGGATCTGAGAGAGGAGGCAGAGGAGAGAGAGGCGGATCTGAGAGAGGAGGCAGAGGAGAGAGAGGCGGATCTGAGAGAGGAGGCAGCGGAGAGAGAGGCGGATCTGAGAGAGGAGGCAGAGGAGAGAGAGGCGGATCTGAGAGAGGAGGCAGAGGAGAGAGAGGCGGATCTGAAAGAGGAGGCAGAGGAGAGAGAGGCGGATCTGAGAGAGGAGGCAGAGGAGAGAGAGGCGGATCTGAAAGAGGAGGCAGGGGAGAGAGAGGCGGATCTGAAAGAGGAGGCAGAGGAGAGAGAGGCGGATCTGAGAGAGGA
>OZ035831.1:1519875-1737375 GCA_964034765.1 Knipowitschia caucasica
CCACGGGGAACACCAGGTGCCACAGTCTTTATCTGGTCTTGGTGTCAAACTGTTGTGTCATTAGGCTGTGCCCCAGGGCAGCTGTGGCCAGAGGAGAGAATAATGACATGTCTTTGAGTGTCCGAATAACTCCAATTACTATTATCATTTTTATTTTTAACCTACTCTACTCTACTCTACTCTACTCTACTCTACTCTGCTCTGCTCTGCTCTGCTCTGCTCTGCTCTACTCTACTCCACTCTCTACTTTACTCTACTCTACTCTACCCTTTGTGTCGTGTTCGTTTCCCCCCCTTACTTTGGTGTTCCCGGTCAAATTTGACCGGACGGTTTTAACTGCTCTTACATTTACACAAAATAACTGATCATAACTAAAAAATGTTTTACTCTCTTTAAAGCTGTAAACAATACCTCAAACTACTGGTTTACATGAATAACCGTAGTGAATATACAACAAATACACATAGAAATTGTAAATTATATTCGAAATGTAACATTTATTGTAGAGAACGAAGCAAAAATCAAAACTGAGTACAAATTCACAGATCAGAACATCAACATGAACATATAATCTCTGTGTGTGTGTGTCTTCACACACAGGAGTGGCATTTTGCCATCAGGTCGGAGTGTGCCTTGCAAACGTAGGCATCACATTTGAAACAAGTAAGACTTGTTTTATTGTCTCTAGGGGCACAGAGCTTGCATCTCTTTCGTTTCTGCCCCTGATTTGGGGGGAGAAAGGCCAGGGCAGCGGCTGGGGCTTGCAGACTCCTAACCAGACTGGCAGAAGCTGGTGCATGGGGAAGGTGCTGGCGTCGTTGAATTAGAGGAGTCACTAAAGCTTTCCCAAGCTCTGCCAAGAAGAGTCTCCTCCTGAAACATTTCCCCTGATTCCAGGCTGGGTCGATCGCCGTCCACACCACATATGCATTACATGCAGATACATCCAGGATGTTGTGGAACACCGCCACAGGCCAACGAGCTGTCATTCGCTTGCAGGTGTATGTACCAGTAAGCTACAATGAAAGAGACAATAATGATAATTATTAATAATTAGAAACAATATTGAGTGTGTCTTACACAAAATGCAATGTTTTAAAGGAATACAAGTAAATCAAATGCATGACAGATGAAAATATGAATGACCTTATCAAGGCAGTCGACACCTCCTTTGTTTCTGTTGTAGTCCAGGATGATATGGGGCTTCCTGTGCTCTGCTGTGCTGACAGCAGTGTCTTTGTGTAGTGTGCTTATCAGGATGACATTCTTGTTCTTCTTGGGAAAATATGACACTAGACTGTGTGTGTCAGTGAAAGCAAATTTCGATGAGAGAACCTCTCTCCCTCTGGTCGACACCAGTGCAGGGGGAAGTTGAGGCTTGTTCTTCTTCACTGTCCCCACCATGGTGAGCTTTCTTTTCAGCAGCTCCTGACCAAGCCCATATGATGTGAAAAAGTTATCACATGTGATATTATGCTGTCATGTCCAACACAACACGCATGCCCTGATTTTTTTCTGGTTTTCCAGTAACAGGTTTTCCCGTGTAAACCTGCATATTCCAGGCATAGCTGCTCCTGGCATCACATGCTGCCCAGATCTTGATCCCATACTTGCCTGGTTTGCTTGGGATGTATTGTTTGAATGGACAGCGACCTCTGAAAGGCACCAGGCGCCTGTCCACTGTCACTTCAGGGCCTGGGTTGTACATCAGTGGTAGATGCTCCACCCACCTGTCCCAAACGTTCCTGATGGCAGCCAGTTTGTCATCTCGCCAGCGGAAAGGTCTTGTGGTTCTGTCATCAAATCTGATAACAGGTGATATAACATGGAACTGTTGGAGGGACATAGTTGACCGGAATATAGGCCTCCCTGACTCTGCATCCCACAGACATTTTGTCGCTTCATTGTTGGACCGGTGAACTCCTGCTAAAATCAACAGACCCATGTAGGCTTGGAGGTCTATCTGATCCAATAGTTTCCATGTGCCTGCAAACACACGCCTCCCCTCCAGGTTTGTCATCTCCAGTATTATTTCCACAATGGACTCTGATAAGAAGAGTTGGAAGCTGGACTTGATGTCAACCGCATGAGATGTCGCATACCTTGTTGGCCCTGGCGTCATCCTAACAATATTTTCCACTCTTGCTCTGCCTCCTCTGTCCTGGGTGGATGAATACCAGAGTAAGTTGCCATCCTTGGACTGGAATGTAGCCTCAGGTGTGTCTTCCCCAGTGGCCTCTTCCTCAGGTGCCTCTTCCCCACGTGTGTCTTCCTCAGGGGCCTCTTCCTCAGGTGCCTCTTCCCCACGTGTGTCTTCCTCAGGGGCCTCTTCATCACCATCTGTTGACTTGTCGTTTTCATTATAGTCCGGATCAAAATCAGGATTGTCTTCTATTTCTGAGACATCCTCCTCTATTTCTTGTTCGATTTGAATCCCCTCTTCATCGGTTTCAAAAAAAGGTCAAGAGCCTCTCTGGCAGAAAACCGGCGCCTCGTCATTGTGCTCAGAGTCAAATGAGAGCAATGCACAAATAAAGCTATATATACAGTAGGGGGTCAGTGAGAAGATATCTTTCTATTATGATACATTTTGTATCGAAAGGTGTGGTTCACGTGGTGTGTGTGTGTGTGTGTGTGTTGAACACTATGGTGAATGAAAGGATCTAGAGTCACCCATTCATTTCCTATGGAGGTCATTTTTGACTGGGAACACCACAGGTGTTACAAAGTTGATTTACCCACTCAAATTTCAACGAAAGTGGTGATCATCAATTGTACATGTTCAAATGCCTAGTGTGGAGGATCTCATAAGGCCTTTAAACCTTATTAGAGGAGACACCTGTTCAGTCTGAAAGGGGTTCCCGTGGTGTGTGTGTATATTTTATAAAATATAAAACAAAAAATGTATGATTGTTGAAAGTAGGAAATCGGTCAGATTTGACCCGAACACGACAGAAAGGCTACTCTACTCTACTCTACTCTACTCTCTACTTTACTCTACTCTACTCTACTCTACTCTCTACTTTACTCTACTCTACTCTACTCTACTCTCTACTTTACTCTACTCTACTCTACTCTACTCTCTACTTTACTCTACTCTACTCTACTCTCTACTTTACTCTACTCTACTCTACTCTACTCTACTCTCTACTTTACTCTACTCTACTCTACTCTCTACTTTACTCTACTCTACTCTACTCTACTCTACTCTCTACTTTACTCTACTCTACTCTACTCTCTACTTTACTCTACTCTACTCTCTACTTTACTCTACTCTACTCTACTCTACTCTACTCTCTACTTTACTCTACTCTACTCTACTCTACTCTACTCTCTACTTTACTCTACTCTACTCTCTACTTTACTCTACTCTACTCTACTCTACTCTCTACTTTACTCTACTCTACTCTACTCTACTCTACTCTCTACTTGACTCTACTCTACTCTACTCTCAACTTTACTCTACTCTACTCTACTCTCTACTTTACTCCACTCTACTCTACTCTACTCTACTCTACTCTCTACTCTACTCTACTTTACTCTACTCTACTGTACTCTACTCTACTCTACTCTACCCTACTCTACTTCAATCTGCTCTACTCTACCCTACCCTACTTTACTCTTCTCTACTCTACCCTACCCTACTCTACTCTTCTCTACTCTACCCTACCCTACTCTGAGAGAGTGGCACTATGACAAAGATGTTGAACTTTTTGACAGTTTTATTTTTATTTGGATTGTTCCAGAAATAACAGAGAAATAAGCGACAAACCAAGACTAAAATCTGACTTTTGGTCACGGTTACCATAGTTACCACCTTTACCAGGAAGCAGCCACAAAAAGGTTGAGTGTAAGTGTGCGTTTCTGTAACAAAATGGAGTTGCTCTTTTAATGAAATTTTACAGGTTTGTAAAAGTGTTTTTGAAATGTTTTCATCTGAAGAAAAAAAAATCGAGAAACTTAAAAATACCAGATAATTTTCCTTTTCATCTGTTAATAGAACAGAAGTGTGTGTGTGTGTGTGTGTGTGTGTCAGTGTTGGGCACGTTACTTTGAAAAAGTAATTAGTTATAGTTACTAGTTACTTCTCCCAAAAAGTAACTGAGTTACTAACGGAGTTACTCCACTATAAAAGTAACTAGTTACCAGTAAAAGTAACTATTGCGTTACTTTTTCGTTTAGTTCTGGAACATAATGTGCACCCGACGTGCGCAGTTTAACCTTTAACCTCAGTGAGTCTGAAACAGTGCCAATATTTCCATCTAGAAAAGGCTGTTTTGCTGCTGAAGTCCTGTTCACTCTTCATCTCTCACTGTGCTGTAAAGCCCGCCACTGTGAATGTGGAAACACCGGTGACGAGCGGTGAGGCTGGTGAAGCACTGACTTCAGTCCAATCAGATGAACATATATATCATATAAATCAAGTGGACAATTTTTTTGGCTACAGCAAAATATGTTTTATGCCCGCATTGTTTGTTCATACAAAACGCAAAACTATGAGTTATGGGTCTTACCTTATAGCTACCTGCACAGGCCACTTCGGTTCAGACCAGTTCCTTGTTTAAATCCAGTGAATGGTTTGAGCGTAGATATGTAATCCTCCATTTGGAAATGAGTCCAATGAGTTTTAAAAAGTAAAACAAAACGCGTGTCTCCTCCATAAACTCCTGTGTTTTGCTAGCGGCAGCCGAGTGCATCCAATTTCTAAAATCAACCGTCTTACACTTCACCTCTCTTTCTGATCATTCCTATAGTAATTGAAAAATTACCCTATGTGCATTTTAGTTTATGTAAAAATGTGTTATATGTATGTTAGCCAAACCTGTTGCTGCCCGTAGCAGATAAACCAGGAAGAGCAAGGAGCTTATCGATGGAATTGTATGCAGCCGACTTCTGCGCTCACATGCGCCCCCCTGAGGCCTCACGGTGATACAAGCCGTGGTTGAGCGCGATTAAGACCCATATTTGTTTCAAAAACACAATTTATGAGCCATCCTCTCAACTGTAGACATGTGGATTGTAAAGGAAATATGATTTACATCAGCCAATAATTGCTGAGAGGTTTTCTCATCCTCCCTTCTCTCATGACAACACGTTCATTGTGCGTCTTGAGTAACGCGCAGTAACGGGATGTTGGAAATGATAACGGCGTTATAGTTACTGTCAAAGTAATTAGTTAGATTACTCGTTACTGAAAAAGTAACGCCGTTATTCCCATCACTGGTGTGTGTGTGTGTGTGTGTGTGTGTGTGTGCGTGCGTGCGTGCGTGTGTGTTTACAAAAACATTTATTTGTTCATGAATGTACTTAGATGTGGCGCATAATGACTGTCCTTTGACCCTGCAGCACAGACAAGGAACCACCATGAGGGAAAAAAGCGACTGTAGACCCAGGACTGAGGCTGTAGACCCAGGACTGAGGCTGTGGACCCAAGACTGAAGCTGTAGACCCAGGACTGAGGCTGTAGACCCAGGACTGAGGCTGTGGACCCAGGACTGAAGCTGTAGACCCAGGACTGAGGCTGTAGACCCAGGACTGAGGCTGTAGATCCAGGACTGAGGCTGTAGACCCAGGACTGAGGCTGTAGATCCAGGACTGAGGCTGTAGATCCAGGACTGAGGCTGTAGACCCAGGACTGAAGCTGTAGACCCAGGACTGAGGCTGTAGACCCAGGACTGAGGCTGTAGACCCAGGACTGAACCTGTAGACCCAGGACTGAGGCTGTAGACCCAGGACTGAAGCTGTAGACCCAGGACTGAAGCTGTAGACCCAGGACTGAGGCTGTAGACCCAGGACTGAAGCTGTAGACCCAGGATTGAGGCTGTAGACCCAGGACTGAAGCTGTAGACCCAGGACTGAAGCTGTAGATCCAGGACTAAGGCTGTGGACCCAGGACTGAGGCTGTAGACCCAGGACTGAGGCTGTAGACCCAGGACTGAGGCTGTAGACCCAGGACTGAGGCTGGCCTTTTTCACTTCTACTTTGACTCATCTGTGGCTGGTCCTTTTCACCCGAGGTCTGCACAATGATTAAAACTCTCCTGTGTTAGCTCGTAAGTACAGCTCGGTGATCGTTCCAGTCCCGTGTTCGTTGTACAGCTTGACAGTGGGCTGTGGAGGATGTCATTACGATGCCAACGCTCTTCTCTCTAATCCGCGGTCTGCAGAGCTGCCTTCATGCATCTTTTAGCCGGAGTCCTCTCTCTCCCGTATGGATCTGAGCCCGCGGGGTCGGGCTCAGAAAGCGGTTATTGATTTAGTGTTTGGCACAAAGCTGCAGCCGCTCAGTCCTGCGCCGCACACGGATCTGTCCCTGGGGCCGTTCAGAACCACTGTCCATGGAGCGTTTCAGAACCACTGTCCACGGAGCGTTTCAGAACCACTGTCCATGGAGCCATTCCGAACCACTGTCCACGGAGCGTTTCAGAACCACTGTCCACGGAGCGTTTCAGGACCACTGTCCACGGAGCGTTTCAGAACCACTGTCCACGGAGCTATTCAGAACCACTGTTTACGGAGCTATTCAGAACCACTGTCCACGGAGCGTTTCAGAACCACTGTCCACGGAGCGTTTCAGGACCACTGTCCACGGAGCGTTTCAGAACCACTGTCCACGGTGCGTTTCAGAACCACTGTCCACGGAGCCTTTCAGAACCACTGTCCACGGAGCCATTCAGAACCACTGTCCACGGAGCGTTTCAGAACCACTGTCCACGGAGCGATTCAGAGCCACTGTCCACGGAGCCATTCAGAACCACTGTCCACGGAGCGTTTCAGAACCACTGTCCACGGTGCCATTCAGAACCACTGTCCAGGGAGCCATTCAGAACCACTGTCCACGGGGCGTTTCAGAACCACTGTCCACGGAGCGTTTCAGAACCACTGTCCACAGAGCGATTCAGAACCACTGTCCACGGAGCCATTCAGAAAAACTGTCCACGGAGCGTTTCAGAACCACTGTCCACGGAGCCATTCAGAAAAACTGTCCATGGAGCTATTCAGAACCACTGTCCACGGAGCCTTTCAGAACCACTGTCCACGGAGCGTTTCAGAACCACTGTCCACAGAGCGATTTAGAACCACTGTCCACGGAGCCATTCAGAACCACTGTCCACAGTGCGTTTCAGAACCACTGTCCACGGAGCCATTCAGAAAAACTGTCCACGGAGCCTTTCAGAACCACTGTCCATGGAGCGTTTCAGAACCACTGTCCACGGAGCGTTTCAGAACCACTGTCCACGGTGCCACTCAGAACCACTGTCCAGGGAGCCATTCAGAACCACTGTCCACGGGGCGTTTCAGAACCACTGTCCACGGAGCGTTTCAGAACCACTGTCCACAGAGCGATTCAGAACCACTGTCCACGGAGCCATTCAGAAAAACTGTCCACGGAGCGTTTCAGAACCACTGTCCACGGAGCCATTCAGAAAAACTGTCCATGGAGCTATTCAGAACCACTGTCCACGGAGCCTTTCAGAACCACTGTCCACGGAGCGTTTCAGAACCACTGTCCACAGAGCGATTTAGAACCACTGTCCACGGAGCCATTCAGAACCACTGTCCACGGAGCCTTTCAGAACCACTGTCCATGGAGCGTTTCAGAACCACTGTCCACGGAGCGTTTCAGAACCACTGTCCACGGAGCGTTTCGGAACCACTGTCCACGGAGCTATTCAGAACCACTGTCCACGGAGCGTTTCAGAACCACTGTCCACGGAGCGTTTCAGAACCACTGTCCACAGAGCGATTCAGAACCACTGTCCACGGAGCGTTTCAGAAAAACTGTCCACGGAGTGTTTCAGAACCACTGTCCACGGAGCGTTTCAGAACCACTGTCCACGGAGCGTTTCAGAACCACTGTCCACGGAGCGTTTCAGAACCACTGTCCACAGAGCGATTTAGAACCACTGTCCACGGAGCCATTCAGAACCACTGTCCACAGTGCGTTTCAGAACCACTGTCCACGGAGCGTTTCAGAACCACTGTCCACGGAGCGTTTCAGAACCACTGTCCACAGAGCGATTAAGAACCACTGTCCACGGAGCCATTCAGAACCACTGTCCACAGTGCGTTTCAGAACCACTGTCCACGGAGCGTTTCAGAACCACTGTCCACGGAGCGTTTCAGAAAAACTGTCCACGGAGCCTTTCAAAACCACTGTCCACGGAGGCTGTAGACCCAGGACTGAGGCTGTAGACCCAGGACTGAGGATGTAGACCCAGGACTGAGGCTGTAGACCCAGGACTGAGGATGTAGACCCAGAGCTGAGGCTGTAGATCCAGGTCTGAGGCTGTAGACCCAGGACTGAGGATGTAGACCCAGGACTGAGGCTGTAGACCCAGGACTGAGGCTGTAGACCCAGGACTGGGGCTGTAGACCCAGGACTGAGGCTGTAGACCCAGGACTGAGGCTGTAGACCCAGGACTGAGACTGTAGACCCAGGACTGAGGCTGTAGACCCAGGACTGAGACTGTAGACCCAGGACTGAGACTGTAGACCCAGGACTGAGACTGTAGACCCAGGGAAAACATAAATCTTAAACAATAAAATCAGACAGAGCTAACATTTATCAGAACATCTGGTCTTCCCCGTCTCTCTGCAGAGCCTCCATCTTGTTTCCTCCACAGCAGGATCAGGGTCTTTGTCCCGGGTGGACCTGACACCGGGGCAGATGGCCGGCTGAGCCTCCCGCAGCCTGGAGGATTATGGGAGAGCGTGTGTGATCCCGCAGTAAAGGTCTGGGTCTCTGAAGGTGGTATCAGCGCTCCCATCTCCGTCCTATCGCAGACACCATCCCGGGCTTTCATCTGCCCCGACGGACGACACCTGCTCCTGGATTTACAGACGAAGAAATGTTTAAAACGATCAATGTCAATCACAGAAACATAAACAGACTGGAATGGGATCAAACTGCATTTACAGACAGAGATGTATCAATATATATACGTCTCTATCTTATACGTAGAGCATTTACAGCTAGCCGGGATATATAGCAGTGTGTACAGTATAAGTGTGTGTATGTTTGATCTCTGTCTCTGACTTTTCCAAATCGAACCCAGGACCTTCTTACTGTGAGGCACAAGCACCAACCACTGACCTTTGATAGTGCTGCATGAGACACCTTTTGTTTATGGCTCTGTTTCTACAGGCTCTACTCTACTCTACTCTACTCTACTCTACTCTACTCTACTCTACTCTACTCTACTCTACTCTACTCTACTCTACTCTACTCTACTCTACTCTACTCTACTCTACTCTACTCTGCTCTGCTCTGCTCTGCTCTACTTTACTCTACTCTACTCTACTTTACTCTACTCTGCTCTACTCTACTCTACTCTACTCTACTCTGCTCTACTCTACTCTACTCTACTCTACTCTACTCTACTCTACTTTACTCTACTCTGCTCTACTCTACTCTACTCTACTCTACTCTACTCTACTCCACCCTACTCTACTCTACTGTGCTCTGCTCTGCTCTGCTCTACTCTACTCTACTCTACTCTACTCTACTCTGCTCTACTCTACTCTACTCTACTCTGCTCTACTCTGCTCTACTCTACTCTACTCTACCCTACCCTACTCTACTCTTCTCTACTCTACCCTACCCTACTCTACTCTACTCTACCCTACTCTACTCTACTCTACCCTACTCTACTCTACCCTACCCTACTTTACTCTTCTCTACTCTACTCTTCTCTACCCTACTCTACTCTACTGTGCTCTACTCTCTACTCTACTCTACTCTACTCTACTCTACCCTACCCTACCCTACCCTACTCTACTCTACTCTACTCTACTCTACTCTACTCTACCCTACCCTACTCTGCTCTACTCTACTCTACTCTACTCTACCCTACTCTACTCTACTCTACCCTACCCTACTCTACTCTACTCTACTCTGCTATTTTCCGTGTGTATGAACAGTGTTATACAAATAAACTTGCCTCATAAACACCATCTCCATCGATCACATGAGTTTAACAGTGTGTTGTGTGTGTGCTCTCCTCTGCTGGTCTCTCTCTCAGACTGCAATGGTGTTGGTTTAGTGTGTGTGGGGCAGACTCCGAGGCTCGCACCTCTCTGATCTCATTACCCTCTGCTCCTCGTGGTCCTCGTCTCCTCCCGCTCTCTGCTCGTCTCATATTTACACCGAGCGCCAAAGCAAACATCTGCTTTGTTATCTCCTCCTGCTCCCACAGGCCACAAGGAGAGGACATGGAATACTTATATGGTCTCACTCTGGTCTCACTCTGGTCTCTCTCTGGTCTCTCTCTGGTCTCTCTCTGGTTTCTCTCTGGTCTCTCTGGTCTCTCTGGTCTCTCACTGGTCTCTCTCACTGGTCTCTCTCTGGCCTCTCTCTGGTCTCACTCTGGTCTCACTCTGGTCTCTCTCTGGTCTCTCTCTGGTCTCTCTCTGGTTTCTCTCTGGTCTCTCTGGTCTCTCTGGTCTCTCACTGGTCTCTCTCACTGGTCTCTCTCTGGCCTCTCTCTGGTCTCACTCTGGTCTCACTCTGGTCTCACTCTGGTCTCACTCTGGTCTCACTCTGGTCTCACTCTGGTCTCTCTCTGGTTTCTCTCTGGTATCTCTCTGGTCTCACTCTGGTCTCACTCTGGTCTCTCTCCATCTGCAGAGACTCAAAGGTCACAGCGGCTCATCCATGTTTAAACACACGTCGTTTGGACCGACTTCTGATCTGGAACAAAGACCTGCAGCGAGGCCAGGACCTGATCCCATCTGGTCTCTCTCTGGTCTCTCTCTGGTCTCTCTCTCTCTGGTCTCTCTATATCTCTGTGTGTTTTGTCTCTCTGGTCTCTCTCTCTGGTCTCTCTCTATCTCAGTGTGTTTTGTCTCTCTGGTCTCTCTCTCTCTGGTCTCTCTCTGGTCTCTCTATATCTCTGTGTGTCTCTCTCTCTGGTCTCTCTCTGGTCTCTCTCTATCTCTGTGTGTTTCTCTCTCTGGTCTCTCTCTGGTCTCTCTCTATCTCTGTGTGTTTCTCTCTCTGGTCTCTCTCTGGTCTCTCTCTATCTCTGTGTGTTTCTCTCTCTGGTCTCTCTCTGGTCTCTCTATATCTCTGTGTGTCTCTCTCTCTGGTCTCTCTCTGGTCTCTCTCTCTCTGGTCTCTCTCTGGTCTCTCTATATCTCTGTGTGTCTCTCTCTCTCTCTGGTTTCTCTCCCTGCTCTCAGTCTTTCTCTCTCTCGCTCTCTCTTTCTCTGGTCTCTCTCTCTGGCCTCAGTCTCTCTCTCTCTCTCTCTCTCTCTCTGGTTTCTCTCTCTCTCTGGCCTCTCTCTCTGGCCTCAGTCTCTCTCTCTCTCTCTCTCTCTGGTTTCTCTCTCTCTCTGGTCTCAATCTCTCTCTTCTATCTCTCTCTCTCTCTCTCTCTGGTTTTTCTCTCTCCTCTCAATCTCTCTCTTCTCTCTCTCTCTCTGGTCTCTCTCTCTGGCCTCAGTCTCTCTCCTCTCAATCTCTCTCTTCTCTCTCTCTCTCTGGTCTCTCTCTCTGGCCTCAGTCTCTCTCTCTCTCTCTCTCTCTCTGGTTTCTCTCTCTCTGGTTTCTCTCTCTCTTCTCTCTCTCTCTCTTGTTTGTGTTCTCTCTCTGTGTATTTTTTGTCTACGTTTATTGTAAACATTTAAATGTGTGTTTTGAATCCAGGGTCTTGTGGCAGAAACACAGTTAACCAGAGGGAGACGGGACATTTCCATTTATATGTAGAGGGCGGATATTTCTGGGAGCAAAGAACAGGGTTTTTTGATGTGAATCACTTTGCAAAGTCATCGAGGTGGTAAAAAGAAAATGACTTTTTTCTTCTTTCTTTCGTTCTTTCTGGAATCCCAACTTTCAAGGATAGAAATAATAAAAGGCTTGGGAAGTGACGGCCGAGCAGACTTCAAAAGGACGCGGTAATGCAATCTCTTTCAGGAGAATTGAAACGATTATTTCATCTTTGTGTTGTGAACGAGCGTGAGAGTGATTGGACCGAGCGCGGCGAGCCCGAGGAGGGGACCGTAACAACCACCGCCACTTTCACAACTTTAGTTTTAGCTTGTTCTGAACATGCATCACATTATATACATTCAACTACAACTAGTGCTCTGTCTCTCCTTGTTTCCTCTTGGTCTCTCTCTGGACTCTTTCTAGTCTCGGTCTCTCTCTGGTCTCTCCCTCGATTCTTGGTCTCTCTCTGGTCGCTTTCTCAAGTCTCGGTCTCTCTCTGGTCTCTCTCTGAAGTCTTGGCCTTTCTCTCTCTAGTCTCGATCTCTCTCTGGTCTCCCTCTCAAGTCTCGGTCTCTCTCTGGTCTCCCTCTCAAGTCTCGGTCTCTCTCTGGTCTCTCTCTGAAGTCTTGGCCTTTCTCTCTAGTCTCGGTCTCCCACTGGTCTCTCTCTCTAGTCTCGGCCTTTCTCTCTCTAGTCTCGGTCTCTCTGGTCTCTCTCTCAAGTTTCGGTCTCCCTCTGGTCTCTCTCTCAAGTCTTGGCCTTTCTCTCTCTAGTCTCGGTCTCTCTCTGGTCTTTTTCTCAAGTCTTGCTCTCTGTCTCGTCTCGGTCTCTCTCTGGTCTCTCTCTCTCAAGTCTCGACCTCTCTCGCTAATTTCAGCCTCTCTCAGGTCTCTCTTTCTAGTCTCGGTCTCTATCTGGTCTCTCTCACGATGTCTTGGCCTCTTTCTCTCTAGTATCGGTCTCTCTGGTCTCTTTCACAAGTCTCGGTCCCTCTTTAGTCTTGATCTCTCTCTGGTCTCCCTCTAGTTTCAGGCTCTCTCAGGTCTCTCTCTCTAGTCTCGGTCTCTCTCTCTCTCTGGTCTGGGTCTCACTCTCTCTCCCTCTGTGGTCTCTGTCTCTGGTCTCTCTCTTTCTCCCTCTCTGGTCTTTCTTCTCTCTGTACTCTCTTTCTCTGATTACAGTCTGTCTCTCTCTCTCCCTTTGTGATATCTCAGTCACTGGTCTCTCTTGCTCTCTCTGGTCTTTCTTGGTGTCTCTCTGGCATCTCTCTCTGGTCTTTCTCTCTCTTTTTTTTGGTTTCTCTCTCTCTCTGTTCTCATTCTGAAAATATACTACATTACAGACTGTACATATCTTCTGGGGCGAAAGTGGCTCAGTTGGTAGAGCATTGGCATTCGAGTCCACCACAAAACCTACTTCACGACTCCAACTGATGTCTGCTGTCGTTGGATTGGACTGGACTGTAGACCCAGGACTGAGGCTGTAGACCCAGGACTGAGGCTGTAGACCCAGGACTGAGGCTGTAGACCCAGGACTGAGACTGTAGACCCAGGACTGAGGCTGTAGACCCAGGACTGAGGCTGTAGACCCAGGACTGAGGCTGTAGACCCAGGACTGAGACTGTAGACCCAGGACTGAGGCTGTAGACCCAGGACTGAGGCTGTAGACCCAGGACTGAGGCTGTAGACCCAGGACTGAGGCTGTAGACCCAGGACTGAGGCTGTAGACCCAGGACTGAGGCTGTAGACCCAGGACTGAGGCTGTAGACCCAGGACTGAGGCTGTAGACCCAGGACTGAGGCTGTAGACCCAGGACTGAGGCTGTAGACCCAGGACATGTGTAAAACTCCCTGGAATCTCTACAAAACCCACTCTTTTCATTCTTAATCTTAATCAATGGTATTTTCTGAAGTCTCTGCGACGATTCTCTTTTCTCATAAAGGTGACTTTATTCAATCTTTAAATGACTT
Organism: Knipowitschia caucasica; assembly: GCA_964034765.1. Classification (NCBI taxonomy): domain Eukaryota; kingdom Metazoa; phylum Chordata; class Actinopteri; order Gobiiformes; family Gobiidae; genus Knipowitschia; species Knipowitschia caucasica. Next base: position 1,533,557 of record OZ035831.1, read on the forward strand.
TTTAATGAGTTGTGGAAACGATACTACATTCAGCAAACGAAACACGAACACAGATTCTACTCGGAGCCGATGTGGCATCATCTCAAAAGAATCCACCGCACATTTCTCGACAGTCCTCTCTCTCTCTCTCTCTCTCCACACTCCTCTCTGTGATAGAACGAGATTCTTTTGCCCGTTTCAAAGATTACCGTTTGACGCCTCATCACGTTTTGTTTTTATCTAATTCCACACTAATTGCGGCTTCAGATGCGAGCCGGAGTTTCTGTGTCTAATTAACAAGTTTTCGTGGCATCTGCTGCGGTTCTCAAGGTCCTTCTGTCGTTACCTGCAGCTCACTTTGAATACTTTGAGCGGCTAAAGAGCTCATATCTATTCTGTTGGATCTCCCAGGCTCGTGCGGAGATTACGGACCCGGATCTCTAATCTCGCAAATGTTCGACTCCGGCGCCTCGTGTTGTGCTGAGAGAGTGTGAAATGTGCCGAAAGTAGCACCTTAAATTCTCTTTGTTCGCAAAAAATGGACGTCTTTGTGGCTTTTTCCTCCCATTGATGCAGAAGGGTGTGTGTGTGTGTGTGTGTGTGTTGGTGTGTGTGTGTGTGTGTGTGTGTGTGTGTGTGTGTGTGTGTCTATGTGTGTGTTTGGGTCTATGTGTGTGTGTGTGTGTGTGTGTGTGTGTGTGTGTGTGTTGGTGTGTGTGTGTCTGTGTGTGTGCGTGTGTGCGTGTGGGGGGAGTGTGTGTGTGTGTGTGTATGTGTCTCTCTCTGTGTGTGTGTGTGTGTGACTGTGTGTGCCTCTGTTTGCATGCATGGGTCCGTCTGTTCATATGTGTGTGGGAGTGTGTGTGTATGTAGATGTGTCTCTGTGTTTGTGTGTGTCTGAATGTGTGAGAGTGTGTGTAGATATGTCAGTGTGTGTGCGCTCCTTAGAGTCCCAGCAGGAGGCCAGTCCCTGTGCTCCTCAGAGTCCCAGCAGGAGGCTAGTCCCTGTGCTCCTCAGAGTCCCAGCAGGAGGCCAGTCCCTGTGCTCCTCAGAGTCCCAGCAGGAGGCTAGTCCCTGTGCTCCTCAGAGTCCCAGCAGGAGGCCAGTCCCTGTGCTCCTCAGAGTCCCAGCAGGAGGCTAGTCCCTGTGCTCCTCAGTTGGTTCATAAAACCAACACTAACATGTTTATTCTCCTCTTCTATTTGTTTATATAAAATAATAGTTTGAAAGATGTTTTAGAGCCAGGAGCTACTCTCACACACGTCTATAGTCTGTGCTTTAAAAGTTAGTTTTCCTAACGTTCAGGCAGAAGGGGCCTCTTCATAGACCCACAGACGTCTGATCACAGGGACACGCTGCGCCCTGTGAGAGTCCTTCAGATCAGACCTCCTCCTCCTCCTCATCCTCCTCGGAGCAGGAGGTGATGGATGGAGGTGGCATTGATTCTGGCAGCGACTCACTGTCCTCTGTGTGCGTCTCAACAGAGGGAGCGCGTCCCGACACCTCTGACACTGATCCTCTCTTGGCTCCCAAGGCCACTGACACTGTCATGTGTGAGGGCAGGAGCTGGCAGAGGGGGGAGACTGAGAGGGGTGGAGGGGGGAGAGGGGAAGAGAGACAGGGGGAGACAGGGAGAGGGAGAGGACAGTGGGGAGGGACAGCAGAAGTGGGAGCAGAGGGTGGAGAGGGAGAGAGAGGGGGATGAGAGGGGGAGGGAGAGGGAAAGAGATGTGGGGAGGAGAAAGAGATGAGAGAGAGAGAGGGGGACAGGGAGGAGGAAGGGACGAGGGAGGAGAGATAGGCGTGACTACAGACATTAATTTTAACAGTCAATAGTGGCAACAGGGCAAGGTGGATGTGAGGGAGTGAAGAAATCCAAAGGCGGAGGTGGGGGGGGGGGGAGGAAGAGGGGAGGAGGTGGGGGAGAAGGTGGGGGAGAAGGTGGAGGAGGTGATCGCGTCTTGAAAGGCTGTTTGGTGTGTAGCTTCCAGCTTTTCAGCGCTGGCTTGATTAGCGGCTGTCAGGAAGTTGATGAAGCCGTTGTGATTGGCTGAGGAAGGCGTGGCCTGAGGTAAATAGTCTACTGGTCTGAACTTTCACTTAAGCTTCATCAAACACAGGATTGGTCCACAGGGAGCAGGGCGTACTGTGATTATTTATGATTTGGATGTTTTGTTTATCAATACAAGAGCGAGAGACCAGGGCAGAGATCAGAGAGACCAGAGAGAGACAAGAGAGACCAGGGCAGAGACCAGAGAGACCAGAGAGAGACCAGAAAGACCAGGGCAGAGACCAGAGAGACCAGAGAGAGACCAGAGAGACCAGGGCAGAGACCAGAGAGACCAGAGAGAGACTAGAGAGAGACCAGAGAGATCAGAGCGAGACCAGAGAGACCAGAGCAGAGTCCAGAGAGAGACAAGAGAGACCAGGGCAGAGATCAGAGAGAGACCAGAGAGACCAGAGCAGAGTCCAGAGAGAGAGAGTCCAGAGAGAGAGACCAGAGAGAGACAATAGAGAGACCCGAGATAGACAATACAGAGACCAGAGGGAGACCATAGAGAGACAAGAGAGACCAGAGAGAGACCAGAGAGACCAGAGGGAGGGACCAGAGAGAGACCATAGAGAGACAAGAGAGACCAGAGAGAGACCAGAGAGACCAGAGGGAGGGACCAGAGAGAGACCAGAGAGAGACCAGGGCAGAGACCAGAGAGAGACCAGGGCAGAGACCAGAGAGACCAGAGAGAGACCAGGGCAGAGACCAGAGAGAGAGACTAGAGATAAATCATTTCCATTGCTTCCATCTTGTTTTTCTTTGCCTTTAGAGTTGCCTCCCTGTGCAATACAAATAAGCTTGCCTTATTGTGTATTTTTATGTGTGTGCTACTGTACATGTATGTGCTACTGTACATGTGTGTGCTACTGTACATGTGTGTGCTACTGTACATGTGTGTGCTACTGTACATGTGTGTGCTACTGTACATGCGTGTGCTGGTTCTCGGTCCACTCGATCACGCCTCGCTCAGACTTCTGGACTGTAGCTCAGTTTACCAACAGTGTGAGTGTGTCTTTACGACCGCAGAAAAGGCCATGGACGCCGCGGTCTCATTGATTTCTCTGCTTCTTTTTCCAATTGCCTCCAAATCCCAGTGGCCTTGGCTCTGTAGTCCCAGTGGAGCCATGGAGGAGTGTGGCCAGAGTGAGCCGGGGCCAAACGGGTCCAAACAAGTCCAAAAGTGCAAAAAGTTGGCTTTGCTGTAGCAATAACTCTGTGGATTAATGAGAAAGTGTCTTGCTCAAGGATGCGGGCATAATGTTGGGGAATAGAGCAAGAGAGATTCAGTCAGACAATGCTTAAAGTTGTACATAATGAATAATAAATGTAAGAAACAATAAAATCCTTCAGTTTTTGCAGCGAAACTGGATTTGAACATGGTCAGAGAAGAAGCCTGTCTCACGTTTTCTGGAAGATTGTTCCAGATTTTGGCTGAACCAATCTGGAATGCAGCCTCCGTTTACTCCTGACTCTGGGACCAGCAGGAGGCCAGTCCCTCTGCTCCTCAGAGTCCCAGCAGGAGGTCAATCCCTGTGCTCCTCAGAGTCCCAGCAGGAGGCCAGTCCCTGTGCTCCTCGGAGTCCCAGCAGGAGGCCAGTCCCTGTGCTCCTCAGAGTCCCAGCATGAGGTCAGTCCCTGTGCTCCTCAGAGTCCCAGCAGGAGGCCAGTCCCTGTGCTCCTCAGAGTCCCAGCAGGAGGCCAGTCCCTGTGCTCCTCAGAGTCCCAGCAGGAGGCCAGTCCCTGTGCTCCTCAGAGTCCCAGCAGGAGGTCAGTCCCTGTGCTCCTCAGAGTCCCAGCAGGAGGTCAGTCCCTGTGCTCCACAGAGTCCCAGCAGGAGGCCAGTCCCTGTGCTCCTCAGAGTCCCAGCAGGAGATCAATCCCTGTGCTCCTCAGAGTCCCAGCAGGAGGTCAGTCCCTGTGCTCCACAGAGTCCCAGCAGGAGGTCAGTCCCTGTGCTCCACAGAGTCCCAGCAGGAGGTCAGTCCCTGTGCTCCTCAGAGTCCCAGCAGGAGGTCAGTCCCTGTGCTCCTCAGAGTCCCAGCAGGAGGCCAGTCCCTGTGCTCCTCAGAGTTGGTTCATATAGTGAAGAGACTGATGAGAAAGTGTATTACACCGGAATGATGTAAGATAAGATAAGATGTGCTTTATTTATTTATTTATTTTTATTTATTTATTTATTTATTCGTTCTTATATAACATTACAGTCACATAAAGAACAGGAGTAGGATGAAGACCAAGTCTTATTTAAACCCCTACCCCAATCTTATGACAGTAAGACAACAAACATAGATGGCTTTATGTCAAAATACAACAAATACAAATACAATACTATTTCTCACTTCATTTAACATAAGATTTGATCATTTTTTGTTTACATTTAAACTTAAATTGTAATATATTTGAACATGTTTTTAATTCATTGTCCACAGAGTTCCACAGTTTTACACCAGCGTATGAGATGGACATTTGTTTAAGTGTTGTTTTTGCAAAAGGCATTTTAAAATCCAGATTCCTTCTGCTGATTTCATCGTTTACCAAGAAAAACATTTGAAGGCCACGGGGCAATAAATAATGTCTTGCTCTGAACATAATCAATAATGTCCGTAATACAATTAAATCTTTCATTTTTAACAGTCCTGACTTCAAAAATAGTTCATTTGTGTGTTCTTGGAGCAGTTTTGTGTATTATTCGTAAAGCTCTTTTTTGTAGAATGACTAAAGGTATTAAATTAGTGTTGTAGGAGTTGCCCCAGATTTCAAGGCAATACATATAATATGGGAGGATCAAAGAACAGTATAGAGTTTGCATTGCCTTGTAATTTAACAGATATTTAACTTTGCTCAATATGGCAAGATTCTTACAGATTTTCTTTTTTGTTGAAGCAACGTGTCGCTTCCATTTTAGGTTTTCATCAATAATGACTCCTAAGAAATGAATTTCGGAAACCCTTTCGATTTTAACACCATTAAAATATAAATCAATATCTTCCACCCTTTTTTGATTGGTGAACAGCATGAACTTGGTTTTGCTTACATTTAAGGAGAGTTTGTTGGCATTAAACCATTTTTGAAGTAGGACCATTTCTTTTTCAATAGTAGTAATTAAAGTACTTATATTCGTCCCAGAACAAAAGAAATTTGTGTCATCTGCAAATAGTGCAGATGACACTATCTGTTTTGGCCCCAAACAGACCCTTGTGGTACACCACAATTTATCTGCTGACTCTTTGATAGGTGTCCTGCAAAATCTACATATTGTTGACGATTTTTCAAGTAACTGGCAACCCTTTGCAACACGACACCTCTAATTCCATAAGACTGTAATTTATTGAGAAGAATGTGATGGTCAACAGTATCAAAAGCCTTTTTCAGATCAATAAAGACTCCGATTGTGTGATTTTTTTTATCTAATTCAGTTGTAATGTCCTCTGTTATTTTCATGAGTGCAAGGGCTGTTGACCTATTACTCCTAAAGCCATATTGACTGTCATTTAACAGAAAAAATCTTTCAATAAACTTGTCAAACCTATCGATAAAAAGCTTCTCTAGTATCTTGGAAAATTGGGAGAGCAACGATATAGGTCGATAGTTTGTCAGACTGTGCTTATCACCCGATTTGAAGATGGGGATTATCTTCGCTATCTTCATTTTGTCTGGAAAAACGCCAGTGTTAAAAGAAAGATTAATAAAATGTTTCAATGGTTTGCAGATGCAGTCAATAGATCTTTTCACAATGAACATATCTAAACCATCACTATCACATGATTTTTTATTTTTCATTTTAGAGATACAGGCACTAATTTCAGTTTCACTGACTTCATCCAGATATAAGATTGCATAACTTTATTTTCATGGTTCCAATTATCTTCATTGTGATTTGTCATTTGAATTGATCTGGCAAGGTTAGGGCCAACATTAACAAAGAAAGAATTAAGTGCATCTGCCATTTCTGCGGGATCCATCTGTCTGCCCTGTTCATTAACCAAGAAGGATGGGTGACTGTGAATAACTTTATTGCCTATAACTTGGTGTAGAACTTTCCACATTTCTTTGACATTACTTTTATTGTCTGATAATATGTTTGAATAATAATCTTTTCTTGCATTACGCTTGATACTGGTCAATTTGTTTTTATACTCTTTGTATCTTTTATAAGCATTTGGTGTTCTCAATTTTAAGGAATCTTTGTAGAGTTTGTTTTTCTTTTTGCATGCTCTTAATATCCCCCTTGTTAACCAGGGCTTCTCATAATTTTTTGGTTTATCTTCAAATATTTTTTTGGGGCAGTTCTTATCGTACAACAGCATGTATCTTTCAAGGAATTTGTTGTATGCCTCATTTGCCTCGTTAGCTTTATAAACACTTTCCCATTGTTCCTTTAAGAGATCATCATGAAATGTCCTTAATGTTTCCTCATTTCTTATTCTAAGAACTATGGGCTTTTTTTTCTCATTCTTTTTCATTTCACATGAGTAAATTACAAATACAGGAAGATGATCAGTTGTGTCATTTACCAGAATACCACTCTTAACTGAATTTTCTAGCAAGCCCACATTTAAGAAAACATTATCAATCAAAGTAGTACAACTAGGAGTGACTCGAGTGGGCTTTGTGATGGCTGGATACAGGCCTTTACTGTACATGACATCCAGGAAATTTGAACTATTGGCATCAGTAGACAAATTAAGCAAATTAATGTTAAAGTCTCCACAAATAAAGATATTTTTATTTTCATTCAAAACAAAAAATATTTCTTCCAGTTTTTCAATAAATGTAGTTATACTGGAGCCTGGAGTTCTATAGATACATGAAACTACAATATTTTTTTTGTTCTCCCTTTCAATTTCAACGGTTAAACATTCCATTAAATCATTTATTGCTGTTGTCATGCGTTCAACACGTTTGCATTTCAAATCACTACGGACAAATAAAGCAACTCCACCTCCTTTCCGGCATGTTCTATTTACATAAAAGAACTCATAACCTTCATAATTAAATTCCACACCTTTATCCTCTGTTAACCACGTCTCAGTTAAGGCAACCACCGTAAATGTATTATTTAATGTGCTTAAATACTCCTGAATTTCAACAAAATTTGAATACATGCTCCGGGAGTTAAAATGAATGAACGTAATTGTTTTTTCCGCTTTAACTTCGTCGTTGAATTCAGCATCAGTGTAATATTTACACGCATAGTTTGGTTGCTGGTGGAAATTCTTCTCTATGTCCAAATCATCCTCAAAACTATGTGAGCATTCAGTACTTTCAACATGTGTGAGTTAATCATTCATTGCAGTCATTATTGTTGATCAGTGCACCTCTCGTTCCCTCGCGGAAACGGATCACGTACCTTATTCATCGTTCATTTTGATCTCTTCGTGCACATCCAAAGAACGGCGAAGCATTTCAACGCTGGTCGTTATTTCACCTGCGGGAGCGTGTTTGCCCCTGCTGCGTTGAGATTCCCAGCCCACGGCGCACAGGGCCTTCTCCCAATCCAGCTCTTTCTTTGGTAATTCCATGGTGACGCCAAACTCACGCGCTCCTTAAACACTCCGGCTGCAAAGTCTTCATCGAAATAGATTCTTCGGTCTTTAATGCAAACTTCTCTTTGACCCCACGCTGCGTGAAGTACTCTTTGCTTCTCAACATAGCTTCTGAATCGGACAATTATGGATCTGGCATAATCGGTGCGTCTTGAGGAGATAACAGCTGCGCGGTGCGCCCTTTTAATGAAGATTTCCTCTTGGTTATTTAGCTGCTCACGGATTCACTTTTTAATAAATTCCACCATATTTTCACCTTCCGCTTTCTCCGGTACAGCGTAGATTCGTAGGTTTTTTCTTCTTGAACGGCTTTCCAAGTCTTCACATTTCTCCTCTATTTGCTTTTGTTTGCGCATCATATGAAAGAGCACTTTAGTGAGCTCTATGCTCTTATCCTCACTGTGCGCAATCCTCTGTTCAGCCTCGTCCATTCTTATTTTTAAATGATCAAAGTTCTGTTTTAGGTCAGTAACCTCTTTTTTCAGATCCGCAAAGTTCCCTGATGTTTCATTTCGAAATTGCCTGAGTTCTTTAAGGATTTCTGAGATTTCTCCTGCGTTATCAGACATTTTCTCAGGCTCTTCCGCATCCAACCCAGTGTCTTGCGCTGACCTGGGTTCCGACTGTTCGCTTCGCTTCTGACTCCTTCCCTTCTTCATTCTTTCTACACAAATCTGTAGCGCAACCCTTCAGGCAACAATAGATTTGTTTGGCTACTTAGTTCACATACGTATTTGCTTGATTTTAAGTTAATGTGTCAAGCGTGTGCTCACGCACCCTGCTCACGCACACCTGCCATTTATCTCACAGAGGAGAAATGTACATGTCACATTTGGCATGGATAGAACACTCAGATTGTGCAAAAGGAGGAAATGTGCAAACATGTTACATGCAGGATAATTATTTACAACAAAGTGTCAAGTGTCAATTGGAAAGAGTGTTAAAGTGACTTATTGTACAGTCTGACAGCGGTGGGGATAAAGGCCCTGCGGTAGCGCTCCTTCCTACACTGAGGGTGCCTCAGCTCCTCTACAGTCCTGTGCAATGCTCTGTCACTGTTAAACCACAAGAAATGAAATCCATGTCACTCTGGTCTTTCTCTAGTCCCTCTCTCTCTCCGGTTTTTCTCTCTGGACTCTTCTCTGGTCTTTCTCTCTCTCTGGTCTCTCTGTGGTCTCTCTCTGGTCTTTCTCTGGTTTTTCTCTCTGGTCTCTCTCTGGTCTCTCTCTGGTCTTTCTCTCTCTCTGGTCTCTCTCTGGTCTCTCTCTCTCTCTAGTCTCTCTCTAGTCCCTCTCTAGTCTCTCTCTTGTCTCTCTTTCATCTCCTTGCTCTTGTTATGATAATAAAACATGATCTCCTTACTTTTCATAAATCTGAACTCAGCAGTTTTCAGGAGAATCTCTGAGAATCCCATTGGTCTGAACTCACACACTTAAAAATGGCGTCTCCGGGACTTCCTCTAGTTTCACATTTCTGCGAGTCCTGTTAAAGTCCGGTTCAAACTCCATGTTTATATTCCACTAACGCCGCGGCCCGTTCTTTAGCCTCTTGGCAGCCGAGCTTTAAAGTACTCCTCGGGCAGTTAGATCCTCTTGATTTAGACCACGGCCTCACATTCTAAAAATAAAAGCACTCAGGGACCAGTCGTTGTGGATCCAGGAGTCTGCGGCTAAATGCCTTTTACTATATTGTATTGCTGCCATTAGCGGGGTCTCTCTCCCTCCAGGCCATCTGTCCGTCCATTGAGTGGCTCGGGGTGTCGGCGAGGCCATCACTCGTTAGCTCGATGACATTAGCCCACTCAGCGGCTCGTTAGCGGGGGCAGGGGTGAGACGGCTGCGGAGAGGACACTGTACCTGTGCTCCCATAACCCTGTGCTGATGTCAGGGTGTGCTCCAGCGGGACGCAGTCACTGTCAAGCACTGCATGAGAAAGATTCCATCAAACTTGTTCCTTTCTTTAGACGGAAAAGAGGAAAAGAGAGGACCACCCTCATCTGGTCAATAAACTTTGGTCTCTCTCTGGTCTCTCTCTCTCTTCATTCTCTGTGGACACTCTCTCTCTCTCTGTGTCTCTCTCTCTCTCTCTCTGGTCTCTCTGTGGACACTCTCTCTCTCTATCTCTCCCTTGAGTCTCTGTGGTCTCTCTCTCTCTGGTCTCTCTGTGATCTCTCTCTCCCTCTATATCTCTCTATCTCTTGAGTATCTGTGGTCTCTTTCTCTTTTACTCTCTCTGTTCTCTCTCTACACTCTCTGGTCTCTCTCTCTTGACTGTCTCTGGTCTCCCTCTGGTCACTGGTCTCCCTCTAGTCTCTCTCTCTACTCCCTCGGGTCTCTCTCTTGACTCTCTCTGGTCTGGTTAGTGGGGGCAGGGGTGAGACGGCTGCGGAGAGGACACTGTACCTGTGCTCCCATAACCCTGTGCTAATGTCAGGGAGTGCTCCAGCAGGACGCAGTCACTGCCAATCATGGGTGAGCTGAGGACCCACCTCGGGACAGTATTAGAGCTGTCGAGATTTTTGTTAACATTATTAATGTAATGTTTGTGATTAGAATCGAGCTTTTGAACCACACAACAATTAACTGCAGAAGAAAAATCCATCAAACTTTCTTCAGAGTGAAAAAAGAAAAAGAGAGGCCCACCCTCACCTCGTCTCTCTGGTCTCTCTCTGTCTCTCTCTGTCTCTCTCTGGTCTCTCTCTGTCTCTCTCTGTCTCTCTCTGGTCTCTCTCTGGTCTCTCTCTGTCTCTCTCTGTCTCTCTCTGGTCTCTCTCTGTCTCTCTCTGTCTCTCTCTGGTCCCTCTCTGGTCTCTCTCTGTCTCTCTCTGTCTCTCTCTGGTCTCTCTCTGGTCTCTCTCTGTCTCTCTCTGGTCTCTCTCTGGTCTCTCTCTGTCTCTCTCTGTCTCCCTCTGTCTCTCTCTGTCTCTCTCTGGTCTCTCTCTGTCTCTCTCTGTCTCTCTCTGGTCTCTCTCTGTCTCTCTTCAGTCTCTGTGGTCTATCTCTCTCTGGCGTATCGGTGGTCTCGCTCTCTCTCCCTCTCTCTTTCTCTCTCTCTCTCTCCCTCTCTTGCTTTCTCTCTCTCTGGAGTCTCTCTGGTCTCTCTCTCTTTACTCGCTCTGGTGTATCTGTGGTCTCTGGTCTATCTCTGGTCTCTCTCTGGTCTCTCTCTTTTATTCTCTCTGGTCTCTCTCTGGTCTCTTTCTGGTCTCTCTTTCTTTACTCTCTCTGATGTTTCTCTGGTCTCTGGTCTCTCTCTTGACTCCCTCTTGACTCTCTCTGTCTTTCTCTGGTCTCTCTCTGGTCTCTCTCTGGTCTCTCTCTGGTCTCTCTCTGGTCTCTCTCTGGTCTCTCTCTGGTCTCTCTCTGGTGTGCATCCTTGGCCTCTCTCACATATTTAGATCCACTTTTTCAGACCATGAAGTGAAAAAGAGAGACCCTCCCTGACTCATACATATGTGGACCATTGCATTTCCTGTTTGTGAACTTTTTGATTCTCTGACCTGTCGTTGGCAAATTGACAAAGTTGTAAAGTCCAATACATTACAATTAATAAACTTAAAAATACGAACAGATCAACTCTTCTTCCATGAACCGTTTTGGAGCCAATTTTCCGATCTGCAAACTTCTCAGACTTTTTCCATTAAAGCCTCGGTCTCAAAATAGAATCAGCGTTTTTGACATTTTCCACCAATTTCTTGTGAATGGACCTGAAGTTTTACCCATTTCTGCTTCTTTGACAGACTTTGCTCAAAGTGGGTGAGCCGTGATTAAGGTAAAGTTAATGAGGAAGAAAGAAAGAAAGGAGAGGTGTGAGATTGTCTTTGTGGGTTCAGCGCTAATGCTAGCTCTGGCTGCTCGGGCTCGTCGTGGTCAGTGAGGTGAGACCAGGCTGAGATACAGAGCCGACGCCCTGTCAAGATTTTTCACCGACTTTCACCTCCTCCTAATCCTTTGTCCTTCACCTTAGTCCTCTGTTTTCCTCTCTCTCTCTCTGGTCTCTCTCTCTGGTCTCTCTCTCTGGTCTCTCTCTCTCTGGTCTTGTCTCTCTCTGGTCTCTCTCTCTGGTCTCTCTCTGGTCTCTCTCTGGTCTCTCTCTGGTCTCTCTCTCTGGTCTCTCTCTGGTCTCTCTCTGGTCTCTCTCTCTGGTCTCTCTCTGGTCTCTCTCTGGTCTCTCTGGTCTCTCTCTCTGGTCTCTCTCTGGTCTTGTCTCTCTCTGGTCTCTCTCTCTGGTCTCTCTCTGGTCTCTCTCTGGTCTCTCTCGGGTCTCTCTCTGGTTTCGTCTCTCTCTGGTCTCTCTCTCTGGTCCCTCTCTGGTCTCTCTCTGGTCACTCTCTGGTCTCTCTCTGGTCTCGCTCTGGTCTCTCTCTGGTCTCTCTCTGGTCTCGCTCTGGTCTCTCTCTCTGTCCTACGTCTTAGAAAATGAAAAAAAGAAAAACGTACATGGCTTTCTTCAAAGAGTAAACATTAGGGGTCGATGAACGAATTCCATTTATTTACGTACAACCCTAATCAACAACAGCTGTCGAATTTGCAACGTTGTCGATTCCTCAACAACAGATCAGAAAATCAAACAGGAAATGCAGTGATAACAAACACAGAGGAGCCGTTGGTCCATCAAGAGCGGGACAAACACTGTCCAAAAAGGTTCATAAATGTCCTTTGACCTCCTCCATCAGAGAGAAACCATTCCCAAAAGTGAGAAACCTCATTTGGAAACTAGCTGTTAGCAAATACACGCACATTCCCAGAGATATTGTCCCTATTTAAATAAACTAATAAATAAATAAATAATGAGAGAGCGACGTTTTGATTCTAAAGTTATCCCAGAATCACGAGACGCTTCAGAGTTTCTGTGTTTGATGCAGAGGAATCACTGCAGCGTGTTTTAATATCCTTTGCTTCATATTGTTATTCCGTTTCTATCCAGTCACTGTAGCATCAGATAATCATTTATTATAAACGTGTCTGATTGGACGTCCTCACATTCTGAGTCTATTCTGAGTCTATATTTAGATATGTCGTGTGTATTTTTCCACAGAAACATAACGATTTCTACAAATTATCTCATAGAATGTGAACAGATTAAAGGCCAGTTTGTTTGTGGAGCACGGTTCATGCAAAAGGAAACTCAAAGTTCTGAACAAAACAATAACAAAACATTAAAATCATAAATATCCACAGTACAATAAAAAAGACTCAGGTTACAATCCTTCAGGTGTTCCCAAAGGTCTCCCATCACTTCGCCAACCAGGTCCTGTACTGCTTAGCTACAAAGGTCTGAGAGGATTTAACCTGGATTTGAACATTGTCTCACATTTTCTGGAAGACTGCTCCAGATTTTTTCTGAATATGAAACGCTGCCTCCCCATGTTACACGTTATTTATGACTGATTACAATGAGACAGTTTAGTTTGTCTCACTTTGCCGATGCAACCAAAGGAAGGAGTAGGATTCATTGTTTTGTTAAAGTTCGATTCAATTCAATGTATTTGCCGTGTCTCTGCTTAGACCTAACCTGGCAAGAGCCAGATTGATGATTGTGTAGAACTCTAACGCGTTCTCCACGATATCAATCTGGGACTTCTGCAGGAGAATCCTTTCGGGGAAAGGAGGGATAAGCAGCAGAATTCTTCAAGCTGATTGGGCGTAGTGACGCTGTGTGCCCGCCTACCAAGGTTTGACTTAAACCAATCCCGGTAACATGTTTGCCGTCCAGAAATGCACAAAGCGCCTCTCGCTGTTCATCTTTCAAAAAAGAAATTGGAGATTCTTCTAAAACTGACTTGATAGCCTCAGCTACGCGTCCGTCCTCCTGCGTAGCCATGTTTGTTTTGCTTCGGCCCGGCACTTCTTGCTTTCGTCAAACCCGGATATCCCGCCCTAAACCCCCAGACTGGCGCGTGATTGGCTCGCACACCCAGTGGTTCGACTCGAAAAGTTTAAGCGGGAGCGGTACAAGATGTATTCTCGAGTGTTTGTGAACTCACAAATACCGCGAGAATTCAGCTTGCAGGCAAGGTTAGCTTAGACCACTGCCCCCGCGACCCGGCCACGGACGAAGCAGAAGAAAATGGATGGATGTATTTGTGTAAAGCCCTAAATCTCAGCAGCAGATCAGAGACTGAAACACAGGATAATAACAAACACAGAGAAGCCACTGGTCCAGAGGGAGCGGGACCAACACGCTCCAGAAAGACTGATTAAACTGCAACACCCTCGCTGTGTGAAGGAGAGGTCCTCCCTCCCTGCTGCTGTCAGACTGTACAATGAGAATGTATAACAAGAACTGCTGAGTCTGTACAAGTGTCACTGATAATAATTCAATAGTAATTTACACCTTACCTGCTGTTATTATTACTGCATTATAACTGTATTATTACTGCATTATAACTGCATTATTACTGCATTATTACTGCATTAATACTGCATTAATACTGTATTATTACTGCATTATTACTGCATTATTACTGTATTATTACTCCATTATTACTGCATTATTACTGCATTATTACTGCATTATTACTGCATTATTACTCCATTATTACTGTATTATTACTCCATTATTACTGCATTATTACTGCATTAATACTGTATTATTACTGCCTTATTACTGCATTATTACTGCATTATTACTGCATTAATACTGCATTAATACTGTATTATTACTGCATTATTACTGCATTATTACTGTATTATTACTCCATTATTACTGCATTATTACTGCATTATTACTGCATTATTACTGCATTATTACTCCATTATTACTGTATTATTACTCCATTATTACTGCATTATTACAGCATTATTACTGCATTATTACTGTATTATTACTCCATTATTACTGTATTATTACTCCATTATTACTGTATTATTACTCCATTATTACTCCATTATTACTGCATTATTACAGCATTATTACTGCATTATTACTGTATTATTACTCCATTATTACTGTATTATTACTCCATTATTACTGCATTATTACTGTATTATTACTCCATTATTACTCCATTATTACTGTATTATTACTGCATTATTACTCCATTATTACTGTATTATTACTGTATTATTACTCCATTATTACTGTATTATTACTCCATTATTACTGCATTATTACTGTATTATTACTGCATTATTACTCCATTATTACTGTATTATTACTCCATTATTACTGCATTATTACAGCATTATTACTGCATTATTACTGTATTATTACTCCATTATTACTGTATTATTACTCCATTATTACTGCATTATTACTGTATTATTACTCCATTATTACTCCATTATTACTGTATTATTACTGCATTATTACTCCATTATTACTGTATTATTACTGCATTATTACTGCATTATTACTGCATTATTACTGTATTATTACTGCATTATTACTCCATTATTACTGTATTATTACTGCATTATTACTGCATTATTACTGCATTAATACTGCATTATTACTGCATTATTACATCTGATACTTCTGCCATTCACTCGTCACTTTACTGTTGATATTATTACTGATGTTTGTTCTGCTCATATTCTCCGCTGCTAAAGAACAATAAACACATCTGTAAAAACTCCTGAACCAAGTGCAATCATAGCACAGAGTTTATTTTATCTTACTTGTCTATTATCTACCTTCAGAGAGTCATGGAGAGTCGGGGGTGACAGTTGCTCAGGTAGAGCATTGGCCTCTGGGCTGGAAGGACGTGGGTTCGAGCCCACCTCGGGACCTACTCCAACTGCTTCCACTAATGTCTACTGTCCTTGTGTCCATGGGCAAGACACTGGGCGGCACCGTGGCTGAGTGGATAGCACTCTCACCACTCAGCAAGAAGGTCCTGGGTTCAAATCCCGGTCGGACCATGGCCTGCATGTTCTTCGCGTGTCTGCGTAGGTTTCCTCCGGGTGCTCCAGTTTCCCCTATCACTAAAAACCTGTCCTGGCCCCGCTCCCATCTCTGTGTGGAGTGAGCCATCTTCCTGTGGACCCATCACCTGCAGAGGATCAGAGGGACGGATGCTTTGAGATTTGGGTGCAGCTCTGATTGCCACCCCCACCCCCCCACCCCCCCGACCCAGAAATTGACTAATAAAAGGGGTAGAAAATGAATAAATGAAAATAAATGAATGAATGTCTACTATCCTTAATAATAGACTGATGTGTGCGTCTGAGTCTCATTTTCTTCTTTCTCTGCTGTAATGTGCAGCAATGACATTTCTCCACTGTGAGATCCATAAAGTATATCTGATCTTATGTGATTGTAAATAACCAGAAATTACCCAAAATAATGTATAGGAACCACTTACAACACACCAACGTGCACCAGACATATCCATCCACCTCTACTTCAAAAGGCCACACATTCCCTGCACTGAGTGAGGGAAGCGCGCGGGGAGAGGGAAGGCGGCTCTGTGCCACCTCACCTTTTTATAAGTATCCGTGCGGCAGAAGAACGCGCCTCAGCACTTTACTGCCGACGCACGGAAGAATGGGAACAAATGGCCGTTGCTAGCGCTTGGGAGAAACAGCTTTACCTTGCGATTTTTATTTTGAACTTTTCTGCTTCTACTTCCCCCCCGTCCCCGAAAAAACCCGCCAGGTCCTGTCCCCTCCTCCCTGTCTCGTCTCTGCGAATTACAGCTGCACTCCACGTCGCCATTGTTAGGGTAATGAGAAAAAAAAGTTATCTTCAAAGCTGCTTGAGTGATGCGAGTTGGCGAGCTAGCCAGGGGCGATGTTGGCGAGCGCGCCGCGGCCAGAGACAGGTTTTTTTCCCGCCTCTTCTAGTCCGTCTAATGCGTGAAATTACACCTTCCAACCTGGCGCCCATGCATCCAGGCGCAAAAACACTCATTTGCATGTCGGCGAAGCACACACGGCCGCGCTTTGTTCAAAAAACGTGCGGCGCGACCGGCCTATATTTCCGTGCGTCCACACAATATTCCAAATTAACAAGCTCCAGTTCCTATTAAGAGCCGGTCGGAGATAGCAAGTTAATTAACTCCGTGGCCTCCTTCTTCCTCTGGCTGTCGGCGCAGGTGTAGGCTTTCATGTGGGAGCGGGAGATAGGGGCTCGGGACGGTGGGAGAGAAGGTGCAGCGAGAAGGGAAAAGAATCATGCTTTAAATTAGACTCGGACGAGAAACCGCTGAGAGGGTTGTAAAGTGACAGAGAAACGTGCTGTCTCCTATAAAAGTTTTTTTTTTTTTTTGTTCCTCGCTTAATTTTTAGCTCGGTATTTCCACGTCCGCTCGGAGCAGGAGATGAAACAAGGGGAAGGGAGAAGCCAAGGGTCGAGGCGGTCTCTCGTGTGGGTGGGAGATGGTTCTGGAGGCCGGGTGTTTGCTAGAGCTTTGTCAAAACACAAACACTATGTGCCGAAGACAGGGGTGTCCAAACTTTTTAGCCACTTTTTAGGCCCACTTTAGTTCATCAGACTTGACCTGGGGCTGAGAACCTGAATTTAAAAACCTGGATTGGAGCTGGAAAGACTGGATTCTGGAATTTAAAATCGGAAATGATGCAGCCTTATTAAATCAAACCATTGATCCATTTTATTTGTAATGTTGTGACAAAATTATAAAATAAATGTCAGTAAATAATAATTGAGTCAACCACTGGATTCCAGAAGGTCTGAGATTTACAACAAGGTATAGTATGACTGTGTTGGGGGAGCTGAAGTTGGTTGGATGATACTGTCAAAGTGCCTCAATGGGGACGTTGTGTTGGCAGCAGAGGGCCGCAAAAGGATCACAGGCCTGAGTTTGAGAGAGACCAAGAGAGAGAGAGCAGAGTGAAAGATCAGAGAGACACCAGAGAGAGACCAGAGAGAGAGACCAGAGTGAAAGATCAGAGAGACACCAGATAGAGAGAGATACCAAGAGAGAGACCAAGAGAGAGAGACCAGAGTGAAAGATCAGAGAGAGACCCGGGAGAGAGACCATGAGAGAGAGACCAGAGTGAAAGATCAGGGAGAAAGATCAGAGAGAGACAGGGGAGAGAGACCAAGAGAGAGAGACCAGAGTGAAAGATCAGAGAGAGACCCGGGAGAGAGACCAAGAGAGAGAGACCAGAGTGAAAGATCAGAGAGAGACCCGGGAGAGAGACCAAGAGAGAGAGACCAGAGTGAAAGATCAGGGAGAGACCAGAGGGAGAGACCAGAGTGAAAGATCAGGTAGAGACCAGAGGGAGAGAGACCAAGAGAGAGAGACCAAAGTGAAATATGAGGGAGAGACCAGGGAGATATACCAAGAGAGAGAGACAAGAGAGAGAGAGACCAAAGAAAGAAACCAGATAGAGAGATCAGAGCGAGAGACCAGAGAGAGAGAGACCAGAGAAACTAAAGAGAGAGAGACCACGAGAGAGAGAGAGACCAGAGAAACTAAAGAGAGAGAGACCAGGGAGAGAGAGACCAGACAGAGAAACCAGAGAGAGACCACAGAGAGAGAGACCAGAGAGAGAAGCCAGGGGGAGAGAGACCACAGAGAGAGAGACCAGAGAGAGAAGCCCTGGAGAAATGCTTATTATTAATGCATTATGTTTGTTGGTTAAAAATAACAATAACTTTGCCTTTTCATGTTTTAGAACGATAAATGAAAAGTTTTACTGTTTTACTGTCAATGTAGTAAACAGGAAGTCCATCAAAAACAAAAACAACAACAACAACAACAACAACAAACCCAAGGATGAAATGAATTCGTTTTTTGACCGGTTTAACACAAGAATTGATTTATTCGGTTCAAAAATATAAAATACTGGAGAAAAGAGTGAAGTCGTGTGTTTGAGAAAGAGCCAAAGCGACTGCAGTGAACGGTCGGTGCTTGTGGTAATCTCCCGAGTCCAGGATTAAGACCGAGGCCGAGGCAGAGGCTGGAGCTGGACCGGTTTAATCCAGACTGGACCGACAGGAACCAGCCGCCGCAGAGACGCACCAGTGACACCGACTGACCGTGTGTTTTTCAAATCACAAAGATAATGTTTATAATGCATTGGTTTTATTTGGCACTGTTTTGGACGCTCAAAGAAGATTCACATGTTGGTGATGAACTATGACTGTAGCCACAGCTGCCCTGGGGCACACTGACAGGAGCGAGGCCCCTCCCAACACCACCGACCGTTCACACACACACCAGACTCATTATGATGTGGGGGAGTGTCTTGCCTAAGGACACTATCACAGTTTAAGAGAGACCAGAGAGAGACCAAGAGAGAGACCAGAGTGAGAGAGATTAGAGCGAGAGACCAGAGAGAGAGACTAGACAGAGAGACCAGAGAGAGACCAGAGAGAGAGAGACCAGAGAGAGACTAGACAGAGAGACCAGAGAGAGACCAGAGAGAGAGAGACCAGAGAGAGAGAGACCAGAGAGAGAGAGAGACCAGAGAGAGACCAGAGAGAGACCAGAGAGAGAGCAGAGAGAGAGAGAGACCAGAGAAAGACCAGAGAAAGACCAGAGAGAGACCAGAGAGAGAGACCAGAGAGAGAGACCAGAGAAAGAAACCAGAGAGACCAGAGAGAGACCAGAGAGAGAGCAGAGAGAGAGAGACCAGAGAAAGACCAGAGAGAGACCAGAGAGAGACCGGAGAGAGAGAGAGAGAGAGAGACCAGAGAAAGAAACCAGAGAGACCAGAGATAGACCAGAGAGAGAGACCAGAGAGAGTCCAAAGAGAGAGACCAAAGAGAGAAACCAGAGAGAGAACAGAGAGACACCTCCCCCTCTCTCTAATCAAGAGCTCTGACTGGAGACGCTGCTCCCTCCTCACCACACAACAGTCCAACACAGCTAAGACAATAGAGTATAACTTAATGTAATTTCAGCTGGAAAATGACCAAGGCAAATACTTTTTTTTCTTTATTGCTTCTTGCAGATTGGCTAAAGCTAGGTTAAATACTAAAATGCTAAAGCTAAGCTAAATGCTAAATGCCTCACTCTCTCGGGAACATTACATACTTCACTAAACTCAGGTCCAATCATTTCAATCTGCAAAAGGAGTTAGCCCCTCCCACCTGTTAACAGAGCAAAACCAGACCAAATGAAATGAGTACGATGGTGCGGTAAGACCAGGCTAGTTTCTTACCAGAGCAGCTCACCTCTCTCTGCTTCTCTATAACAAACACATTCATAAATCTCCTTTCGGTCCCGATGACACAGAAGAACACGTCCACAGAGAACAAAGGGCCATAAAGACACCGTCCCAGTCTCTCTTAAATAATTCTTTTTTGAGATTTCTTTTCCTGCGGTGATCGGAACGACAGGAAATATGAAGTTTACTGTCCCACTTTTGATGCTGCGTTCACGATGTGTTTTTCTCTCCTACATTTCCTTTTATCTCCTCAGGGATTTTAATTAAGTTGGTTATTTTGCGTTAGACTAAAGTTTGCACAGAGGATTGATATCAGCAAATAGAGAGAGTGTAGTCTCAGTCCTGGGTCTACAGCCTCAGTCCTGGATCTACAGCCTCAGTCCTGGGTCTACAGCCTCAGTCCTGGGTCTACAGCATCAGTCCTGGGTCTACAGCCTCAGTCCTGGATCTACAGCCTCAGTCCTGGATCTACAGCCTCAGTCCTGGGTCTACAGCCTCAGCCCTGGGTCTACAGCCTCAGTCCTGGATCTACAGCCTCAGCCCTGGGTCTACAGCCTCAGTCCTGGGGCTACAGCCTCAGTCCTGGATCTACAGCCTCAGTCCTGGGTCTACAGCCTCAGTCCTGGGTCTACAGCCTCAGTCCTGGATCTACAGCCTCAGTCCTGGGTCTACAGCCTCAGTCCTGGATCTACAGCCTCAGTCCTGGGTCTACAGCCTCAGTCCTGGATCTACAGCCTCAGCCCTGGACCCACAGCCTCAGTCCTGGATCTACAGCCTCAGTCCTGGATCTACAGCCTCAGTCCTGGGTCTACAGCCTCAGTCCTGGATCTACAGCCTCAGTCCTGGGTCTACAGCCTCAGTCCTGGGTCTACAGCCTCAGTCCTGGATCTACAGCCTCAGTCCTGGGTCTACAGCCTCAGTCCTGGGTCTACAGCCTCACAGCCTCAGTCCTGGATCTACAGCCTCAGCCCTGGATCCAGAGCCAACACAATCAGCGCCGTATTGTCATTAAACATAATATTTGTTGTTTACTTCCTGCTTCGTGTTTTATCTCTCTCCACGTCCCTCCAACATGTTCCTCTCGCCGTCGCCGCTGCGTGGCTTTGATCAAACGCTTCTGTTCAAATGCCGAAAAAAAGCGAGGCGTGAAAATCAATGAAACTCACGCAGCATCAATAAAATATGAAGCCGATAATGAATAAATAAAGTGGTGACTGTTTTAATAAGAGGCGGACGCCCACACGCCGCACACACATGAAAGCCGATCCAGACGTTAGCTTTACCGCCTCCTCATTAGCTTCATGGCGGCGTTCTTATCAAAGTGTGGAATGACAAGTGAATATTGTGTGATGCACCTGTTTCTGTGGAGGTATGCGACGGGCTCCGGCTGTGATCACAACGAGCCAGAGAATTATAAATAAATACGAGGCCTGTGTCTGTGTTTGTTGGAAAACAGCTGATTCCATCTCTCTCTGGTCTCTCTCTGGTCTCTCTCTGGTATCTCTCTGGTCTCTGTCTGGTCTCTCTCTGGTCTTTCTGGTCTCTCTCTGGTCTATCTCTGGTATCTCTCTGGTCTCTGTCTGGTCTCTCTCTGGTCTTTCTGGTCTCTCTCTGGTCTATCTCTGGTCTCTCTCTGGTCTATCTCTGGTCTCTCTCTGGTCTCTCTCTGGTTTCTCTCTGGTCTCTCTCTGGTCTCTCTCTGGTCTTTCCGGTCTCTCTCTGGTCTCTCTGGTCTCTCTCTGGTCTCTCTCTGGTCTCTCTCTGGTCTCTCTGGTCTCTCTCTGGTCTCTCTGGTCTCTCTCTGGTCTCTCTTCGGTCTCTCTCCGGTCTTTCTGGTCTCTCTGGTCTCTCTCTGGTCTCTCTCTGGTCCTTTCTGGTCTCTCTCTGGTCTCTCTCTGGTCTCCTCTCTGGTCTCTCTCTGGTCTCTCTGGTCTCTCTCTGGTCTCTCTGGTCTCTCTCTGGTCTCTCTTCGGTCTCTCTCCGGTCTTTCTGGTCTCTCTGGTCTCTCTCTGGTCTCTCTCTGGTCTTCTGGTCTCTCTCTGGTCTCTCTCTGGTCTCTCTCTGGTCTCTCTCTGGTCTCTCTGGTCTCTCTCTGGTCTCTCTCTGGTCTCTCTCTGGTCTCTCTCTGGTCTCTCTCTGGTCTCTCTCTGGTCTCTCTCTGGTCTCTCTCTGGTCTCTGTCTCTCTCTGGTCTCTCTCTGGTCTCTCTGGTCTCTCTGGTCTCTCTCTGGTCTCTCTCTGGTCTTTCCGGTCTCTCTCTGGTCTCTCTCTGGTCCTTCTGGTCTCTCTCTGGTCTCTCTGGTCTCTCTCTGGTCTCTCTCTGGTCTCTCTCTGGTCTCTCTCCGGTCTTTCTGGTCTCTCTCTGGTCTCTCTGGTCTTCTCTGGTCTCTCTGGTCTCTCTGGTCTCTCCGGTCTCTCTCCGGTCTCTGATTCTGGTTTATCTCTTGTTTCTCTCTCTGGTCCTTCTGGTCTCTCTCTGGTCTCTCTGGTCTCTCTCTGGTCTCTCTGGTCTCTCTCTGGTCTCTCTCCGGTCTTTCTGGTCTCTCTCTGGTCTCTCTGGTCTCTCTCTGGTCTCTCTCCGGTCTTTCTGGTCTCTCTCTGGTCTCTCTCTCTGGTCTCTCTCCGGTCTTTCTGGTCTCTCTCTGGTCTCTCTCTCTGGTCTCTCTCTCTCTGGTCTCTCTCTGGTCTCTCTCTGGTCTCTCTCCGGTCTCTCTCCGGTCTTTGATTCTGGTCTCTCTCTGGTCTCTCTCCCTGGTCTCTCTCTGGTCTCTCTCCGGTCTCTCTCCGGTCTTTGATTCTGGTCTCTCTCTCTGGTCTCTCTCCCTGGTCTCTCTCTGGTCTCTCTCCGGTCTCTCTCCGGTCTTTGATTCTGGTCTCTCTCTGGTATCTCTCCCTGGTCCATCAGAGACACGTCTCTCTCTTGGAAGTGGATCATTTTCTGCTTTTCTCTTAGACGTCTAACATGGTGCGGTGTAGTTATTATGAAGATCTGACGTTGATAAAGTGAAAGTGAAAACTCGCACATATGAAGTGAAATGGCTGATTTATATTTACTCCATCTCCACACACATCTCCGGCTCATCAGGGGGAACCCTGGGGAGTCTCCTCTCAGTGGGACATGTCCGGAACACCTCCCCAGGAAGGCCTTCAGGAGGAGAAGAAGAAGAAGAAGAGACCCGGAGAGGCGACCTCAGAGTCTGTACATGTCATGTCCACTGGCCTCCTGCTGGGACTCTGAGGAGCACAGGGACTGGCCTCCTGCTGGGACTCTGAGGAGCACAGGGACTGGCCTCCTGCTGGGACTCTGAGGAGCACAGGGACTGGCCTCCTGCTGGGACTCTGAGGAGCACAGGGACTGGCCTCCTGCTGGGACTCTGAGGAGCACAGGGACTGGCCTCCTGCTGGTCCCAGAGTCAGGACTGAGTTATTTACAAAGGTTATTCTAGTTTCATTTCTCTGACTTTCCGTGTGATTCATTTAAACTTGTCCAATATTTGTTCTTTGAATTCTTCCGTTCTTATTTCTCTGTTTTCTGTTTCTCGTTTTGATCGTATAAAAAGCTGTTATGTTTTATCATATTTCTGTAGCGAAACACAAACACACAGAATCCTCGTCTGTCTCTCTCTCTCTGTCTCTCTCTCTCCCTCTCTGCCCCTTTCTCTCCCTTCCCTCCCTCTCTCTCTCCCTCTATCTCCCCCCCTCTCTCTCTGTCTTTCACCTTCTTTCTCTCTCTCTCTGTCTTTCACTTTCGCTCTCTCTCTCTGTCTTTCACCCTCTCTCTCTTTCTCCCCCTGTCTCTCTCTTTCTCTCCCTCCCTCTCTCTCTCTGTCTTTCACCTTCTCTCTCTTTGTCTTTCACCCTCTCTTTCTCTCTCTCTCTCACTCTCTCTTTCTCCCCCTCCCTCTCTCTCTCTGCCTTGCACCTTCTCTCTCTTTGTCTTTCACCCTCTCTTTCTCTCTCTCTCTCACTCTCTCTCTTTCACCCCCTCCCTCTCTCTCTCTGTCTTGCACCTTCTCTCTCTCTCTCTCTCACTCTCTCTCTTTCTCCCCCTCCCTCTCTCTCTCTGTCTTTCACCTTCTCTCTCTCTCTCTCTCTCTCTCTTTCTCCCTCTCTCTCTCCAGCTCTTTCAAGGAGAACCCAACAGTAAAAACAGCCCGAGCAGCACCTGGGCTGTAACTTTCTGAGGCTCGTGTCGTCGTCTGTCTCAGAAACAATATTACAAAAGCAATTCCGCGGCCGTCGATGTCATCTCGAAGGCGCGGCCCCGGCATCAATACAGATTTATACCGCGGTCCGTCGGCTAATTTACACAAATGCCAATACAGCGCTCGCTTATGGCTGTAAAAACACATGAAGCAATCTGGGAAGATTTTATGAACGGTACTAAAAGATTGGCAGGAGAAAGACAACATGAGAGAGAGAGGAAGGGAACGGGAGGAGAAGGAGGGAGTTGGAGAGAAAAGGCAGAAGTATAAAATGTGCTAAATGTGCATAAAACTTATATAGAAAGACCATTGATTGGTTTTATGTTTAGCTTTTCTGGACGCTCAAAGACGCTTTTTTTTTCATTCACTCCAAACACGGTGGTGGAGGAGGGGCCTGAGGTGGGGGAGGGGCCTGAGGTGGAGGAGGGGCCTGAGGTGGGGGAGGGGCCTGAGGTGGGGGAGGGGCCTGAGGTGGGGGAGGGGCCTGAGGTGGAGGAGGGGCCTGAGGTGGAGGAGGGGCCTGAGGTGGGGGAGGGGCCTGAGGTGGAGGAGGGGCCTGAGGTGGAGGAGGGGCCTGAGGTGGAGGAGGGGCCTGAGGTGGAGGAGGGGCCTGAGGTGGAGGAGGGGCCTGAGGTGGGGGAGGGGCCTGAGGTGGGGGAGGGGCCTGAGGTGGAGGAGGAGCCTGAGGTGGAGGAGGGGCCTGAGGTGGAGGAGGGGCCTGAGGTGGGAGAGGGGCCTGAGGTGGAGGAGGGGCCTGAGGTGGAGGAGGGGCCTGAGGTGGAGGAGGGGCCTGAGGTGTGGGGGGGCCTGAGGTGGGGGAGGGGCCTGAGGTGGAGGAGGGGCCTGAGGTGGAAGAGGGGCCTGAGGTGGAGGAGGGGCCTTAGGTGGAGGAGGGGCCTGAGGTGGAAGAGGGGCCTGAGGTGGAGGAGGGGCCTTAGGTGGGGAGGGGCCTGAGGTGGAGGGGGGCCTGAGGTGGAGGGGGGCCTGAGGTGGGGAGGGGCCTGAGGTGGAGGGGGGCCTGAGGTGGAGGAGGGGCCTGAGGGTGGAAGAGGGGCCTGAGGTGGAGGAGGGGCCTTAGGTGGGGAGGGGCCTGAGGTGGAGGGGGGCCTGAGTGGACCATGTTCTCCGCCTTAAATGTCACTTTACCTTATCTACTTATTATCCTGCACTATTTAACTTTATAACTCTGCACTACTACATATATTATTTCTTTTTGACTGGTATTGAAGCATTTTCAGCATCTACAGCTAGTTATGTTAGTTAAGAAACATAGCTACTACTTCCATCCATCCATTTTCTTCCGCTTCATCCGTTGCCGGGTCGCGGGGGCAGCAGTCTAAGCAGAGACGCCCAGACTTCCCTATCCACACACACTTCCTCCAGCTCGTCCGGGGGGACCCCAAGGCGTTCCCAGGCCAGCTGAGAGACATAGTCCCTCCAGCGTGTCCTGGGTCTTCCCCGGGGCCTCCTCCCGGTGGGGCGTGCCCGGAACACCTCCCCAGGGAGGCGTCCAGGAGGCATCCTGAACAGATGCCCGAGCCACCTCAACTGGTTCCTCTCGACGTGGAGAAGCAGCGGTTCTACTCCGAGCTCCTCCCGTGTGACTGAGCTCCTCACCCTATCTCTAAGGGAGCGCCCAGCCACTCTGCGGAGGAAGCTCATTTCGACCGCTTGTATCCGCGATCTTGTTCTTTCGGTTATTACCCAAAGCTCATGACCATAGGTGAGGGAGGGAACGAAGATTGACCGGTAAATCGAGAGCTTTGCCTTTCGGCTCAGCTCCCTCTTTACCACAACGGTCCGATACAGCTCTGACTGCAGACGCTGCTCCCTCTTCACCACAACGGTCCGATACAGCTCTGACTGCAGACGCTGCTCCCTCTTTACCACAACGGTCCGATACAGTGACCGCATCACTGCGCACGCTGCACCGATCCGCCTGTCAATCTCACGCTCCATCCTTCCCTCACTCGTGAACAAGACCCCGAGATACTTGAACTCCTCCTGAGGAAGGGCCTCTCCACCCACCCGGAGAGGGCAAGGCACCTTTTTCCGGTCATAGCTACTACTTATTTGTATATATTATGTGCTATATGTGCGCTGCAACATCGAAATTTCCCCACTGTGGGACGAATAAAGGAATTCTTATCTTCTTATCTTATCGCCGATGCGGAAGCTCGTAACTGTGGTCGCAAGGTCTCTGGTGCTGGTCCCGGCGGCAACCCCAGAACCCGGTGCTACTGACCTCGACTGGGGATATTGTCGGGGCGGTGGAAGGAATACTTCGAGGTTCTCCTCAATCCCCCTGTCACGTCCTCCGCAGAGGCTGAGGATGTTGGGGCGGATACTTCCATCTCCCTGAAGTCACCAAGGTGGTTGGCAGCCTCATAGGTGACAAGGCTCCGGGAGTGGATGAGGTCTGTTCTGACTCTAAAGTCTCTGGATGTTGTGGGACTGTCTAGTTTTACACGTCTCTTCAACATCACGTGGCGCTCGGGGCCGATGCCAATGGAGGGGCAGACCGGGGTGGTCCCTCTCTACAAGAAGGGGGACCGGAAGGTGTGTTCCAATTATTGTGGGATCACACTCCTCAGCCTCCCCGGTAAGGTCTACTTCGCATTTCCAGCAGTAAGTCGGACCTCATGGCAGGAATGAGAGACAGGAATGAGACCAGAGAGAGAGAGAGAGAGAGAGAGACCAGAGAGAGAGAGACAGGAATGAGACCAGAGAGAGAGAGAGAGAGACCAGAGAGAGAGAGACAGGAATGAGACCAGAGAGAGAGACAGGAATGAGACCAGAGAGAGAGAGAGAGAGAGAGACCAGAGAGAGAGAGACAGGAATGAGACCAGAGAGAGAGAGAGAGAGAGACCAGAGAGAGAGAGACAGGAATGAGACCAGAGAGAGAGACAGGAATGAGACCAGAGAGAGAGAGAGAGAGAGAGAGAGACAGGAATGAGACCAGAGAGAGAGAGAGAGACCAGAGAGATAGACAGGAATGAGACCAGAGAGAGAGACCAGAGAGAGAGACAGGAATGAGACCAGAGAGAAAGAGAGAGAGACCAGAGAGAGAGAGACAGGAATGAGACCAGAGAGAGAGAGAGAGACCAGAGAGAGAGAGACAGGAATGAGACCAGAGAGAAAGAGAGAGAGACCAGAGAGAGAGAGACAGGAATGAGACCAGAGAGAGACAGGAATGAGACCAGAGAGAGAGAGAGAGACCAGAGAGAGAGAGACAGGAATGAGACCAGAGAGAGACCAGAGAGAGAGAGACAGGAATGAGACCAGAGAGAGAGAGAGAGACCAGAGACCAGAGAGAGACAGGAATGAGATCAGAGAGAGAGAGAGAGGGACCAGAGAGAGAGAGACAGGAATGAGACCAGAGAGAGAGAACAGAGAGAGACCAGAGAGAGAGACCAAAACAAAACTTCAAATTGTCAATATTTTACGGGGGAAAAATCCCTGGGTTTTCTTGCAAAGGTTTCCACGGTAACCCAGTTAATAGTTTGACCATTTTGAGTATGTGTCCTTTATGAAGCGTCCTTAAATGGTTTCATTCTTTAATGTCATTCCAATCCGAGCAGAGGCTTAACTGGATCAGGAGGAGTCACTGAGGGCCCTCGTCGCGGTCCCTCCTGGTGTCTGCTGGACCCGGGACTGATAGAGTTTGTGATTATGTTATAGTTTCTGTCTGTTTGAATACAGCCGCCCCTTCATCACCGCGGCGATAAACAGCTCTGCACCCGGAGGAGACCAGCACGAGTCTGCGGGCGCCAGATCTGCATAAAGAGGATGTGGAAGAGCGAGAGTACTGCAATTATGAAAGGTACGGAGACTTTGGTGCAGGACGGAGGGACTGTAAAACACCAGGGTTTCTGACAGGTTCCTCTCTGGTAAAGGAGGGTCTCTCTCTCTGGTCTCTCTCTGGTTTGCCTCAGGTCTCTCGTTCCAGTCTCTCTTTCTGGTCTCTCTCTGGAGATGTATCAAAGAGACGAGAGAGAGAGAGACTAAAGACCGCACAGACTAAAGACCGCAGAGACCAAAGAGAGAGACCATAGAGAGACTGAGGGACCAGACAGAGACCAGAGACAAGAAAGAGACCAGAGGGACCAGCGAGAGAGGGATCAGAGAGAAACTAAAAAGTCCAGACAGATATACCAGAGTTTAGAGACCAGAGAGAGAGACAAGAGAAAGACCAGAGAGAGACCAGAGGGAGACCAGAGGGAGGGACCAGAGAGAGACCAGAGAGAGGGACCAGAGAGGGACCAGAGAGAGACCATAAGCAGGGATCAGAGAGAGACCAGAGAGAGACATACAATAGAGCAGGAGTGGCCAACCCGCGGCTCGTGAGCCGCATGCGGCTCTTTGGCTGGTTCCGTGCGGCTCTTGGGCGTCCACACGACAAGCGTCAAAAACGCCTCGGTGGTGGCGCTGCCATTCATTCTCTATGTAGTTCTGACCCATAGTAAATGCCGACTTCACTCCACTAGCCAGGCCACCAAAACAATCTGACGTCGGCGAACGTCAATTCTGATTGGTCAGATGCGCTGTCAATCACTCTGCAGCTGCTGCCTCAGCTGTTGCAAATATCATAACAAACAACACGTTGCCTCGACCCATGACGTCCGTACGGAAAACAGTTCCTTGGTCGCTGGATGAGGGCAACACCTTCCTCAGTTTGAGGAGAGGACACCAGCGTGAGCTCGATGGTTCCACCAGAAACCAGAAGGTGTTTGTGGAGCTAGCACTAAGGACGGAGCAGAATGATTCCCACAAACATGACAATGCAGAGAAAAGTTAAAAAGCTTAAAAGTGACAACCGTGAAATGAAAGATCGCAGCAGCAGAAGTAGAGGCAGAACCGAAAAGTCTGGAGGTGGTTTGACCAAATGGATTAAATTTACGGACATCGGCTAACACCGGCTAACATGCTAAAACCAGCTAGCACCAGGAGATAAGCCAACTCTGCCTGGTGAGTGTCTGTCTTCAATCAAATGCGAAAGTATCTGGTCTTATACTGAGCATGTGTCTGTGGTTCTAAATCAGCTAAAGAGGTGTTGGTGTTATGTGTCAAATCTATATCTTTTATTAAACGCAGTCAGAGTGAATCATGGTTCGATAAAGACAGTAGTGTTTCTGCCTGCTTTTTTCATTTCGGAATCATAATTGATGTTCGCTGACGTGAGATTGTTCTG
Source organism: Knipowitschia caucasica (assembly GCA_964034765.1). Taxonomy (NCBI): domain Eukaryota; kingdom Metazoa; phylum Chordata; class Actinopteri; order Gobiiformes; family Gobiidae; genus Knipowitschia; species Knipowitschia caucasica. The sequence goes on from OZ035831.1 coordinate 1,562,614, forward strand.
GTATCGACTCGCCCGGTTAGAACCAGGGCCAAAGCATCAATAAAAAGTAACGGGGAGCGGCTGAAGCGAGCGGCTGAAGCGCCCGTAAACCAGGGAGAGTCGAGTCCAGCCATTTAGTACTGTACGAGTCAATTTCTGCCATTATCATGTTGATGACATTTACAATACATCTGTCTGATCAGAGGTGTGTGTGTGCGCGCACGTGTGTAAGGGATGGGGTGATGTTTATGTAGTGCATATTTGTATGATGCGGCTCTTTGCTGTAACACAGTAAAAAAATTGGCTCTTAGTCTCTGACTGGTTGGCCACCCCTGAAATAGAGAGAGGAACCAGCGAGAAACTAAAAGGTCCAGAGAGAGACCAGAGAAAGAAACCAGAGGACGAAACAATAGAGAGAGACCAGAGAGAGAGAGAGACCACAGAGATAGAAAAACCCTTTTCAGAACCAATCCTTTCCACTGTTTCTATATCCACCAAATCTTGTCTCCTGGTCCGTCGACGTCTGCTCAAAACATGTCCACACCATCAAAGAAGGAAACAACATCCCAAACACCATGTGTGTACTCTCTCCGACCACAACACGCCGCCGTCTCGCACGCCTCCTGTAAGAATCATTTCTGGGTGTAATTTTTCCCACTCTCAGCTCGCCGGCCGGCCCGTCTGATTGGTTGCCGCGGTGATAGATGCCCGGCCTGTTTTCTGATTACTACAATCTTCGATCTCCAGGGCTCCACATAATCAGAATAAATGTCCCCCACTGTAGAGGGAATAAAGGTGGGGAAAAGCAGACCGGGAACGCTTTGGAGCGAGAGAAACTACAAGCTTTGTGTGGCGCAGTGACGGATGGAGACGGACATTGATACAGCACAACAAATGGATTCTCATTCAGGCCCGGCACCGTGTTCTGGAAAGTTTATTTGCTGTTTTTTTTCTTTGATCCTGCTGCTTTATGGTCGGAATGTCAGAGTGGTTTGAGTGACTGCAGGAGAAGGAATGGTACTGGTACATCTGGTTTGTCCTGGATCTACAGCCTCAGTCCTGGGTCTAAAGCCTCAGTCCTGGGTCTACAGCCTCAGTCCTGGGTCTACAGCCTCAGTCCTGGGTCTACAGCCTCAGTCCTGGGTCTACAGCCTCAGTCCTGGGTCTACTGCCTTAGTCCTGGGTCTACAGCCTCAGTCCTGGGTCTGCTAGTTGTCCGTTGGTGGGATCAGATCCCTCACTAAATGTGGGCCTCCCCAAGGTTTCTCACTTTTTTGTTTCTCTCTTGTTTCTAGTCTCTCTCCGGTCCCTCTGTTCTCTCCTAAGTCTCTCTATGGTCTCTCTGGTCTCTCTCAGGTCTCTCTCTGGTCTCTCTCTGGTCTATCTGGTCTCTTTCTGGTCTCTCTCTGATCTCTCTCTCAGTGTCTCTCTGGTCTCTCTCTCAGTCTCTTTCAGTCCCTCTATGGTCTCACTCTCTGTCCCTCTATGGTCTCTCTCTCAGTCTCTTTCAGTCCCTCTATGGTCTCACTCTCTGTCCCTCTATGGTCTCTCTCTCTGTCCCTCTATGGTCTCTCTCTCAGTCTCTTTCAGTCCCTCTATGGTCTCTCTCTCTGTCCCTCTATTGTCTCTCTCTCAGTCTATGGTCTCTCTCTCTCTCTTTTCTAATCCTTCCGCTGGTTATAGATGCAGTCTGACGTTAGCATCCCGTCAGCCGAACGCTCCCAGCTGTTATTTCCTGTACATCACGAGCTTCTGCTTTGAGCGCTCTCTCAAATTGACTCCTGACTCATGATAAATGAGGTGGAGGCGAAACAACTCCGTATAATGATTTTTCATTGCAGGTGATGAGGAAAATAACACAGCCCACTTCCTGCTCGGGTAATTTGTAATTTGGAAATAGAAGTGTGTTGTTTTGAGAGAGACGCTGCGGAGTCTGTTCTGAGGCTGTAGACCCAGGACTGAGGCTGTAGACCCAGGACTGAGGCTGTAGACCCAGGACTGAGGCTGTAGACCCAGGACTGAGGCTGTAGACCCAGGACTGAGGCTGTAGACCCAGGACTGAGGCCGTAGACCCAGGACTGAGGCTGTAGACCCAGGACTGAGGCTGTAGACCCAGGACTGAGGCTGTAGACCCAGGACTGAGGCTGTAGATCCAGGACTGAGGCTGTAGACCCAGGACTGAGCTGTAGACCCAGGACTGAGGCTGTAGACCCATAGGACTGAGGCTGTAGATCCAGGACTGAGGCTGTAGACCCAGGACTGAGGCTGTAGACCCAGGACTGAGGCTGTAGACTCATAGGACTGAGGCTGTAGATCCAGGACTGAGGCTGTAGACCCAGGACTGAGGCTGTAGACCCAGGACTGAGGCTGTAGATCCAGGACTGAGGCTGTAGATCCAGGACTGAGGCTGTAGACCCAGGACTGAGGCTGTAGACCCAGGACTGAGACTGTAGACCCAGGACTGAGGCTGTAGACCCAGGACTGAGGCTGTAGACCCAGGACTGAGGCTGTAGACCCAGGACTGAGGCTGTAGACCCAGGACTGAGGCTGTAGATCCAGGACTGAGGCTGTAGATCCAGGACTGAGGCTGTAGATCCAGGACTGAGGCTGTAGACCCAGGACTGAGGCTGTAGTTCCAGGACTGAAGAGGCTCCCAAGCTTTTAGCCCAGTTGTTTCCCAGAGTTGGAATCCAAAACCTTCATGTTCCCGCGATCACATAAAGACAACATCAGATAAAAACTTTTAGACAGACGAATCTTTTCTAAAACTTCCCACATCTTCCAAAATTAATCTAAAACCAAACCCACGTCAGTTATCGACCACGGAACGATGTCAGAACACGGGGACAACCTCAAAAAAATGTGTTGACTCAGCAGGATATGTCTCCTTTAAACCTCTGACCCTTTTAAACCCCAATCAGGTCCGCTGCGTGTCGTAGATCCATAAGTCTGCGGTCGATATTCATTAGGCCTGGATTGGAGCGTATCGAACGTCTAAACATATTGTAGTGTCACCTTTAACGCCGCCGTGTTTATGGCCGTGTATAAACAACGGCCGGAGAGGAGAGACCGGGGTTTCAATCTTATGGCTAATTCACACGGACTAACCTTTTATAACAACGTCTAAATCCTCTGCCACCGTGAAAGAGTTTGAGATGGCGGTCCATGAGAGAGAGAGAGAGAGAGAGGGAGAGAGAGGGGGAGAGAGAGGGGGAGAGGGAGAGAGAGAGAGAGAGAGAGAGAGAGAGAGAGAGGGAGAGAGAGAGAGAGAGAGAGGGAGAAAGGGAGAGAGAGAGAGGGAGAGAGAGAGAGGGAGAGAGAGAGAGAGAGAGGGAGAGAGAGAGAGAGAGGTAGAGATAGGGAGAAAGGGAGAGAGAGAGAGAGGGAGAGAGAGAGAGAGAGAGAGGGAGAAAGGGGAGAGAGAGAGAGAGAGGGAGAGAGAGAGAGAGAGAGGCGGAGAGAGAGAGGGGGTGAGGGAGAGAGAGAGGAGAGAGAGAGAGAGAGAGAGAGAGAGAGAGAGAGGGAGAGAGAGAGAGAGAGAGGGAGAGAGAGAGAGAGAGAGGGAGAGAGAGAGAGAGGGAGACAGAGAGAGGAGAGAGAGAGAGAGAGAGAGAGAGGGAGAGAGCGAGAGAGAGGGAGAGAGAGAGGGAGAGAGGGAGAGAGAGAGAGAGAGAGAGGGAGAGAGAGAGAGAGAGAGAGAGAGAGAGAGAGAGAGAGAGAGGGAGAGAGAGAGAGAGAGAGAGAGAGAGAGAGAGAGGGAGAAAGGGAGAGAGAGAGAGAGACGTTTGTCCAAGACTCAGAGTTAAGAAAATAAAGTCTGGTACCTGCAAAAGTAAATGTGTGGAGTTGAAAGTGTGACGGGGGTTTCTCTCTCTCTGTTCCTGGTCTCTCCCTCTGGTATTTGCTGGTGTCTCTTAAGTGTCTTGCATTAGTCTCTTTCTCTGGTTTCTATGTGGTCTTTCTCTCTCTTTCTCCCTGGTCCCTCTCTATTTGGTCTCTCTCTCTCTGGTCTCTCTCTATCTCTGGTCTCTCTCTGGTTCCTCTCTGGTCTCTCTCTGGTCTCTCTCTCTGGTCTCTCTCTGGTCTCTCTCTGGTCTCTCTCTGGTCGCTCTCTGTTCTCTCTCTGGTCTCTCTCTGGTCTCTCTCTGGTCTCTCTCTGGTCTCTATCTGGTCTCTCTCTGGTCTCTCTCTGGTCTCTCTCTGGTCTCTCTCTGGTCTCTCTCTGGTCCCTCTCTGGTCTCTCTCTGGTCCCTCTCTGGTCTCTCTCTGGTCTCTCTCTGGTCTCGCTCTGCAGAGGTGACAGCTCAGATGCAGAGGCTGTAATTGCTCTTCACCTACACTTCAAAAGCTTTTAGCCTGGTCAGCACTCAGCCAATCACACGCCTCGCAGCAGAAGCCCCGCCCCCCTCCACACTAACGAGATTATCTCCACACCCTCGACGAAGCACACGCCGCAATTACACAGAAAACTGCTTTCTACTCGTTCACTTTCTCTGATGAAACCGACACCAGCTGCAGACAGGACAGTTATTCTGCTCTCATTTATTTGGTCTCTCTCTCTCTCTCTTTCTGGTCTCTGTTTTTGGTCTCTCTCACTCCGGTCTCTTGCTAATTGGTCCCTCTGGCCTCTCTCTTTCTGGTCTCCCTGTGGTCTCTCTTTCTCTCTCTGCTCTCTTTTCCATTGTGTTTAATATAATGAAATTGTAACAACAAAACCACGCACTTAAGTATCTCCTCAAAAATTTAAATATTGTAAATACTCATTTCTGCTTTAATAATAACAGTTGAAAACCCTCTCGGAGGCTACTGGAAATGTAGAACCAGTGTCCGGACGATCTCACGATGATTTCTTCCCATGAGCCTCTGGGGCAGCGTTCAAAGGCAGCGTTATGTGGAGATTATTGACTATTTTTAGATCCTAAAGTTGAAGCTCAGAGATGGAGGCGCAGATCCAGGAGGAGCAGAAGGATTACCCCCAACACAGACTCTCACCTGGGGAAGAGCAGAAGGAGAGACCGTACGCTAGGAGAGGACAGAGTGTGACATCACCACAGTGTTAGCCTTCATGCAGGAGAGAAGCTGATTTTAACCTATGCTAGCTGGAGCCAATTTCCTTATATGGGCATTTGTTCTGACGGCATTAGCTTTAGGCTGTAATATGGACTAATGGGTTGCTAAGACGGTTGCTAAGACAGTTGCTAAAACGGTTTCTAAGACGGTTGCTAAGACAGTTGCAAAGACAGTTGCTAGAACGGTTGATAAGACTGTTGCTGAGACTGTTGCAAAGACAGTTGCTAGGACGGTTGCTGAGGCTGTTGCTAAGACAGTTGCTATGTCTGTTGCCAAGACAGTTGCTAATTCGCTTGTGAAGACGGTTTCTAAGACAGTTGCTAAGTAAAGATAGAGTCTCCCTACAAATGAAGGCCTCTGATTGGTCAACTCCCATTTGGAAAACATGGACAAACACAGACCAGGATCACAAAGAGCACTAGACCACATTTTGTAAACCCAAAATAGTGACAGAGGCTTTTGATCCAAGACCGAGGCTGTAGACCCAGGACTGAGGCTGTAGACCCAGGACTGAGGCTGTAGACCCAGGACTGAGGCTGTAGACCCAGGACTGAGGCTGTAGACCCAGGACTGAGGCTGTAGACCCAGGACTGAGGCTGTAGCTCCAGGACTCACTCTGACAACACAATACAAACATTTTTCATTATTTTAAACTCCAACAGCACGACTCTGGCCATTCTTCCTCACGACTTAATTGAGTGGGAGCGGTTTTCGTGAATCTGGTCCCGATCTTCTTTATCTTCTTGTTCTTCTGCAGTTTTATTACTTTAACTTTGTTTTATTCAGCTGTTTTTGATCCCGGCGCAGGAGCTCATTTCCCAGTTTCCTCCTCAGATTAGATCAGCATCTCACACCTCCCTCTCTCACCCAGCCCACTGCCGCTTTCTCTCTCAGCTTTTTAAATCCTTCTCCGGCCTCTCTCTTATCTTTCTGGCCTCTCTGGTTTCTAGTCTCTCTCTGGCCTCGCTTTTACCTTACTGGACTTTTTCTTTCTGGTCTGTCTCTCACTCTAGTCTCACTCTCTCTGGCCTGTCTCTCTGGTCTCTCTTTCCCATTTCTAGTCTCTATCTCTCTGGTCTCTCACGCCTATCGCTCTTCGAGGTCCCTCTCTCTAAGTTCTCTCTCTGTGGACTCTCACTCTATGGTCCCCCTCTCTCTGGTCTCTCTCTCTGTTCTCTCTCTGGTCTCTCTCTGGTCTCTCTATGATCTCTCTCTCTGGTCTCTCTCTCTGTTCTCTCTCTGGTCTCTCTCTGGTCTCTCTCTGGTCTCTCTCTCTGTTCTCTCTCTGGTCTCTCTCTGGTCTCTCTCTGGTCTCTCTCGCTGGTCTCTCTCTTGTCTCTCTCTCTGGTCCCTCACTCTATGGTACCTCTCTCTCTGGTCTCTGTCTCTCAGGTCTCTCTCTGGTCTCTGTCTCTCAGGTCTCTCTCTGGTCTCTGTCTGGTCTCTCTCTCTGGTCTCTCTCTGGTCTCTGTCTGGTCTCTCTCTGGTCTCTCTCTCTGGTCTCTCTCTGGTCTCTCTCTGTTCTCTCTCTGGTCTCTCTCTGGTCTCTCTCTGGTCTCTCTCTCTCTCTCTGGTCTCTGTCTGGTCTCTCTCTGGTCTCTGTCTGGTCTCTGTCTGTTCTCTCTCTGGTCTCTCTGTCTGGTCTCTTTCTGGTCTCTCTCTGGTCTCTCTCTGGTCTCTCGCTGGTCTCTCTCTCTGGTCTCTCTCTGGTCTCTCTCTCTGGTCTCTCTCTGGTCTCTCTCTGTTCTCTCTCAGGTCTCTCTCAGGTCTCTCTCTGGTCTCTCTCTGGTCTCTCTCTGGTCTCTCTCTCTCTCTAGTCTCTTTCGCTCTCAGATTTTTAAGTCTGGCTTTACTGCTTTCATGAAAAAAGAGAAGGGGCAAAAGTGAGAGAAACCCTGGGTGTATGAGGTTCATTGGTCTCCAGTCCTGGGGATCTGAGCAAAAAGTTTCTCAGCATCATGTGAAAGAGAGCAGAGAGAGTGCTTTTGTTTTGTGTGGATTAGTTTTTCTTTCTTAATTAAGCAAAGAAAGAAGCCCACAGGTAATTACAGATTTACGTTTTATTCCTGCTAAGGCCGTCAAAACAAATGATCCGTAAACTACACTCAAGGCAAGGATGACAAGCGGGTTCATAACAGACAAATGTATCTATGTTTTATTCTACTCTACTACTCTACTCTGCTCTGCTCTGCTCTGCTCTGCTCTGCTCTACTCTACTCTACTCTACTCTACTCTACTCTGCTCTGCTCTGCTCTGCTCTGCTCTGCTCTACTCTACTCTGCTCTGCTCTGCTCTGCTCTGCTCTGCTCTACTCTACTCTACTCTACTCTACTCTACTCTGCTCTGCTCTGCTCTGCTCTGCTCTACTCTTAGTATTTGGTACTGTAGATTGCGACCTATCTTTCTGGTCTCTCTCTGGGTTCCTCTCTGTTCTTTCACTCTGGGTTCTCACTCTCTCTGGTCATTCGGTCTCTCTCACTGGTCTCCTTCTTTCTGGTCTCTCTCTCCCTGGTCTCTCTCTCTGGTCTCTGATTTTCTTCTCTGGTCTCTCTCTCCAGTCTCTCTCTTTCTGGTCTTTCTCCATCTGGTCTCTCTATTCCTGGTCACTCTCTTTCTAGTCTCTCTCTTTATGGTCTCTCTCTTCCTGGTCTCTGTCTCTGGTCTCTCTATTCCTCGTCTCTCTCTTTCTGGTCTCTCTCTTCCTGGTATCTGTCTCTGGTCTCTCTATTCCTCGTCTCTCTCTCCGGTCTCTCTCTTTCTGGTCTCTCTATTAATGGTCTCTCCCTCCAGTCTCTCTCTTTCTGGTATCTCTCTCCCTGGTCTCTAGTTTCCTTCTCTGGTCTCTCTATTCCTGGTCTCTCTTTCTCTAGAGACCAGAGAAAGAGAGACCAGGAATAGAGAGACCAGAGAAGGAAACTAGAGACCAGAGAAAGAGAGACCAGTAATGGTCTCTCCCTCCAGTCTCTCTCTTTCTGGTATCTCTCTCCCTGGTCTCTAGTTTCCTTCTCTGGTCTCTCTATTCCTGGTCTCTCTTTCTCTGGTCTCTAGTCTCTCTCTTCCTGGTCTTTGTCTCTGGTCTCTCTATTCCTCGTCTCTCTCTCCGGTCTCTCTTTTTCTGGTCTCTCTATTAATGGTCTCTCCCTCCAGTCTCTCTCTTTCTGGTCTCTAGTTTCCTTCTCTGGTCTCTCTCTTCCTGGTCTCTCTCTTTCTGGTCTCTCTCTTCCTGGTCTCTGTCTCTGGTCTCTCTATTAATGGTCTCTCCCTCCAGTCTCTCTCTCTTTCTGGTCTCTCTCTTCCTGGTCTCTCTTTCTCTGGTCTCTAGTCTCCCTCTCTGGTCTCTCTCTCTCTGGTCTCTCTTTTCCTGGTCTTTGTCTCTGGTCTCTCTATTCCTCGTCTCTCTCTCCGGTCTCTCTCTTTCTGGTCTCTCTCTTCCTGGTCTCTGTCTCTGGTCTCTCTATTCCTCGTCTCTCTCTCCAGTCTCTCTCTTCCTTGTCTCTCTCTCCGGTCTCTCTCTTCCTGGTCTCTGTCTCTGGTCTCTCTATTCCTCGTCTCTCTCTCCAGTCTCTCTCTTCCTTGTCTCTCTCTCCGGTCTCTCTCTTCCTGGTCTCTGTCTCTGGTCTCTCTATTCCTCGTCTCTCTCTCCAGTCTCTCTCTTTCTGGTCTCTCTCTTCCTTGTCTTTCTCTCCGGTCTCTCTCTTTCTGGTCTCTCTCTTCCTGGTCTCTCTCTTCCTGGTATCTCTCTCCTGTCTCTAGTTTCCTTCTCTGTTCCTTCTGTCATGCTTCTGTAAAAGGCCCAAAAAACGCCACATAAATATATTGTGTTATTATTATTCATTTCCCATTGAGTTAAAAAGTTCTGATAAAAATCTCTTTTGTCCTTTGTCCTTGAGAACGTGATATTTCCAGTGATTTTTCCTCTAAAACTTGTACAAAAACATGAGCTCTGCCCACGCTGCCAAGTCTCGGCGTGAGTCCGGCTCTGGCTCCGGTCTGGAAAGGTCAGACCAGAACCTGCTGAAGCCCAGACCAGGTGAGACGGGTGAGGTCAGACGGGTGAGGTCAGACGGGTAAGGGCAGACGGGTGAGGACAGACAGGCTGCGGATGGCCCTCGTTGGCGTCTGCAGAACCAGAGAGAGGGTCTTCTCCGGTCGGGGAGGTTAACCGGCTCGCTGTGCTCGGGTCAGGCCTCAGCTCTCCCAGGACGCTGCTCCCGAGTCTGAGTCTGAGAGGAGCAGATGAGGAGGGGAGGAGGGGTGAGAAGGGGTGAGGAGGGGTGAGGAGGGGAACAAAGACCACCTGCTCCAGTGTGAGGGGGAGGGGGGAGTACAGCTTTAATCACTCTATTCAGACCACAACTGCTACTGCTGCTATATTTCAAAGGCTACAACGATGAAACTAGATTATAAGTCAAAGCAAGAGCTCTGACGGGATCTGGCTTTCCCATGCTAAAGGCTAAAGGCTAACGGCTAGAGGCTAACAGCTAAAGGCTCAAGGCTAATGGCTAAATGTTAACGGCTGCAAAAACTGATGTGTCGCTACATAAGTTCAACCAGATATAGGAATTTATACGAAGCACTTTGCGTTGCTTTGTGTATGCACTGTGCCATACAAGTAACCTTTAGACGTTTGAAGACCGTGGCGTGCAGCGAAGTGGCGATCACAGCAGAAACAGTAGGTTGACTTGGCTAACCAACTGCTAAAATCGCAAACCTACTGCTAACATCGCTAACCTACTGTTGTCTGGTACAGAACAACCCAATACTTTTAGAACTCCCCCCGCCGCCTTTAACGAGCGTGGCCAATCACGTCCCGGCGTCCAATCACGTCCCGGCGTTCAATCTCGTCCCGGCGTCCAATCACGTCCCGGCGTCCAATCACGTCCCGGCGCCCAATCACGTCCCGGCGTCCAATCACGTCCCGGCGCTGAAACATCTCTCTCTCTTTGAAGCTGACGAACGCCTCTTATCACTCAGTCCGAGTCCATTCAGCTCCGCACAAAAGAGAACCTCCAGCTCTCTCCGACCGCCGCTGACGCTAATTGGAAAAGCTTAATTGGTGGAGATGGCATCTTGTTAATTGAATTAGCGAGGAGCAGGGGAGCGGGGGAGGGGGGGAGGGAGATTGCGTGTCGTTCCGGACAATGTCATGGATTGACTTTGAGAGAGCGACACGGTGAGTTTGGAGAGAAGTGGGAAGATAAACGGTGAGACGAGAGGCCTCTTCAAACTCTCAGAACGCTTTGTTTTGGAACGAGCTGGAGACAGGGACACGAGAAACTGTGGTATCAAAGGGATCTCTCACGGACTCTTCAGCGGCAGCAGAGTGTGGTGCTAGCATTAAGCGGCAAGGTTATCTGTATAGCACACGACAAGATACAGATAAAATCAATGCATTCAAAACATAAATAACAAAGTACATTTAAAAAGAGTAAAGTTACAATCCCATTCCAGTCCCAGCCGGAGGCCAGTCCCTGTGCTCCTCAGAGCCCCAGCAGGAGGCCAGTCCCTGTGCTCCTCAGAGTCCCAGCTGGAGGCCAGTCCCCGTGCTCCTCAGAGTCCTAGCAGGAGGCCAGTCCCTGTGCTCCTCAGAGTCCTAGCAGGAGGCCAGTCCCTGTGCTCCTCAGAGTCCCAGCAGGAGGCCAGTCCCTGTGCTCCTCAGAGTCCCAGCAGGAGGCCAGTCCCTGTGCTCCTCAGAGTCCCAGCAGGAGGCCAGTCCCTGTGCTCCTCAGAGTCCCAGCAGGAGGCCAGTCCCTGTGCTCCTCCGAGTCCCAGCAGGAGGCCAGTCCCTGTGCTCCTCAGAGTCCGAGCAGGAGGTCTGTCCCTGTGCTCCTCAGAGTCCCAGCAGGAGGCCAGTCCCTGTGCTCCTCAGAGTCCCAGCAGGAGGTCAGTCCCTGTGCTCCTCAGAGTCCCAGCAGGAGGTCAGTCCCTGTGCTCCTCAGAGTCCCAGCAGGAGGCCAGTCCCTGTGCTCCTCAGAGTCCCAGCAGGAGGCCAGTCCCTGTGCTCCTCAGAGTCCCAGCAGGAGGCCAGTCCCTGTGCTCCTCAGAGTCCCAGCAGGAGGTCAGTCCCTGTGCTCCTCAGAGTCCGAGCAGGAGGCCAGTCCCTGTGCTCCTCAGAGTCCCAGCAGGAGGTCAGTCCCTGTGCTCCTCAGAGTCCCAGCAGGAGGTCAGTCCCTGTGCTCCTCAGAGTCCCAGCAGGAGGCCAGTCCCTGTGCTCCTCAGAGTCCCAGCAGGAGGTCAGTCCCTGTGCTCCTCAGAGTCCCAGCAAGAGGCCAGTCCAGGCACTCCCCTGATAGGCTGCATGTAGCTGGACAATGCTAACTCACTAGCCCAATGAAGCCCGATACAGAAGTGCTAATGGACGAAGTTTGGCTCCATCTCTCTCTGGCTCCTGTTGACTTACATGTAAAAGTAATCTCTAGATCACCATTTTTGGGTAAAATAATCCAAGATAAAATAAACTTTATCGATTGCTGATAGAGAAACGCACAAGTCACATTTGGCACCGATAGAATCACTCAGATTGTGCAAAAGACAGAAGTGTGAAACGTGTCGAAGGTTAAAAATATAGTCTGTGCAGGATATAATTATGTACGGTAAAACGTGGCAATAGCAGCTGGTTCTTCGGTCCTAGTGCAGGTCAGGAGTGACTTACTGATCCTGGTGTTTATATTATGGCATTGTCTTTGTGAATCCAGATTTGAGTCATATGTGGATTGACCAATCAGGCGCCTTCCTTCAGAGGGGACACTCAAACTTGCCTTAGCAACCACCATAGCAACACGTCTCCCTCTGTTATGGTGCGAGGCTAACGTCAAGCTTACAACTTTGAGTACACAGTCTGTGGTTCTGACGCAGAGAAAGGGGAGGAGATTTTGCTTATTACGTCTATTCAAAGATGTCCTAAATGTATGTCAGGCGATGTCTCACTCCTGTATTCAGTGCGTCTTGTCCGTCAGACGTCTCTTCAAAAACAAGACTCCACCGTGAGTCGACTATTATGCAAATGCAACTTGTATTCACCGTATCAAAGAGGCCTCCCGCGCCGAGGTCAAAAGCAATTTCCACCGGGCCAGATTACAGAAGAGACAAAGACACGCAAGAGAAACACAATTTTCGCAGTGTTTTTATGGCGTTCATTTAGTTTATTCTGGTAAAACAAGTGCCGGGGGAAGCACCTTGTAATAATGAGGTACTATGGAGCTACTGTAAAAGCTTTGACATTTTCATAATTCGTGTTTGTAATTAGTGTTGTGGATCAAACACTTGAGAAAGTCCATTACTGCCACGACTGCTCCGTGTCGTTCGCAGGAATGGATTAAACTTTGTACAAGACTGGAGAATCTGAAGGCGTTCCAGAGACGGTGGTGTTGGGATGGAGCCGGAGAGAGGTTTGTCTGTTTGTGTCTCTGTCCAAGTCCAAGAACAAGGCCAGGTCTGGATCAAGGCCAGACCCTAGACCTGGATTAGAAGTTAGAAGATTCGGTTTGATGAATAAACATGTACCCACATCACATCCTGGCATGCAGCGTGCTGTTACTTCCGCGCTCCTTATAGTCGAAGTGGGGTAAAGTGTCTTGCCCAAGGACACAACGACAGCGGCAGGTAGAGAAGGTTTTACGGTGGACTCGAACCCACGACCTTCAGGCTCAAAGGCCGATGCTCTACCATCTGAACCACTGTTAAAGGTGCAGTAAAGAATTCAGGTTAGCTTAGCAGTAGCATGTAGCATGGCCCAATGTTGAGTTTTTGCCAGTGCGGGCGGGTCCCGGCTCCAAAAGGTCCATGAGCATGTGCACTGACATGCTGCAATCTCACTCTGGGTCGGTGGGGGTGTACCCGGAAAGAGAATTACCAAATGCTTTGGTTTGGCGTCTTCTGTCCCCTCGAAAACAACTTTACAGGATGGTCCAAAAGTCACTCTTGGTTCAACAGTTGCCGTCAATGTTGCTGTGGACTTCAGAATGCACTTGTTAAATGAATGAAACTAGTGCAGCTAACACGTACGCAAATCCATTTTTTCAAATTGTTCTGCCCCCGCGGCCATTTTGAAAAAGCCCCACAGAAGGCTACAATGATAGCACATTAGTTTCAGCAGTAGAGATAGGCCTGACTCTGTTTGTTAATATCTACAGTCTTTGGTTTTCGTCCTGGCTGCGTCCCAAGTCTTCTTATAGTTTGCTTTTTCCTCATCTGATTTTCTTTTCTGGCAAACGTGAAATTGGCACTTTCTGTTCCATCATTGTAGGTGTTTTAGAAGCACTCAAGAAATGGCTATAATTATAAGTTTTGAGTATTGTTGTAATAATTGTATCTCCCACATTATTATCACACCTGTGCTTTGGACGGACCGTGAAACGTGAAGAAAAGCACAACACGGGACATTTAAAAATCAAAAACTTGTTGATTTGACAAAAATGGCTTCTTCCAACCTCCACCCACGGCTCCTGCATCAACCCCCATAAACAAGGACCTTTCTCGCTCCGTGTTTCCGACAGAACCAAGTCTAGTCTTTCCAGGTTTGGGAACTGATCCAAGTTTATCTCCAGCGACGGCCGGTGTTTCCGATGTGTAATTTTCTTCATCTACCGGATGCTAATACCGACATGTTTCTTAAGACCTTTATTAGAGTCGAGTAATGCAGCCAGCCAAGCCTGCTCAGCACGGGTAAACAAAAAGAGTGCTTTGCATAAGACATTACAGAATAGAGCCATCCAATCCGTCCCCTTTGAATCTTTATGGAAATTGACTGGAGACACGGAATGGCGTTTTATTTGTGATTTATGCGGCGTGCCGATGGTGAGTGCGGCGCTCGGTCCAGTGTGTAAATTGAGCTCAGACACGAATTGCCTTTTTATGCGTGTTTTATTAGACGTCTGTAGCGCGGTCCCAACTCGGCGGGAAGAGAGAGACAAGAGGGAGGATGATTTATTTACAAAAACAAGAGGAGATAACGGTGACAGGATGAGGAGGAGGTGGGTTTGCACAGGACACAGGGAAAGGTAGGAGACATGTTTAGGATGTGTCATCGTTTTGGGCCGTGTTTCAAGATGGAGGTGGGAAGTGGTGTTAGAAGTCACGTTTAACAGTGTAAATCTGTCTCTCTGGTCTCTGGTCTGTTTGGACTCTCTCTGGTTTGGACTCGTGAGCAGTTTGTTACCTTCACTGACACAAATATTAAACATGTCTCTGTCGTCAGCAGTCAAAAGACCTCTCCTAAAAAAGAGCAGCCTGGATCCTGCGGTACTTCAAAATTACCGCCCCATATCGAATCTGCCATTCATAGGAAAAACGTATTGAATTTTTAACAATGGATAATTCTTTTGATATGTTCCAGTCTGGGTTTAGACCCCACCACAGCACTGAGACCGCTCTAGTGAAGGTAACAAACGACATTCAACTTCACACTGATGCAGGTAGAGTAACAGTTTTGGACATGTTAGATCTGAGTGCTGCCTTTGACACTGTCGACCATGAGATCCTCTTACAGAGACTAGAGGACTGGGTTGGCGTCGCTGGCACCGCCCTAAGTTGGTTTAGGTCTTACCTTGAGGACAGGAAGTACTTTGTGGAGATTGGAAACTCTCAGATCATATGGCCCTGACCTGTGGAGTACCACAGGGGTCGATCCTGGGACCTCTTCTGTTCAATCTCTACATGCTGCCGTTAGGTCAGTTAATACGCAGAAACAAAGTTTCCTATCACAACTATGCAGACGACACTCAGATCTATGTCTCACTGACTGCAGGAGAACATGGACCAGTGGACTCACTCCTTCACTGTATCCAACAGATCAGAGAGTGGATGCAAAACAACTTCCTTCAGCTAAACGCAGACAAAACTGAAATGATTGTCTTTGGTCCCCAGAAACAAAGAGAGAGCGTCATCTGTCACCTACAGTCTCTCTCCCTAAAACCTTCAAACAAGGTCAGAAATCTAGGGGTAATACTGGACTCAGACTTAAATTTTAATATCCACATCAAATCAGTAACATCAGCAGCTTTTTACCATCTAAAAAACATCGCCAGGATCAAAAACATAGTGTCTAAAGCAGACCTGGAGATTCTTATCCATGCATTTGTCTCCAGTAGGTTAGACTACTGCAATGGCCTGCTCACAGGTCTGTCCAAACAGGCTGTAAAACAGCTGCAGTACATTCAAAATGCAGCAGCTCGAGTCCTGACTAGAACCAGGAAGTACGACCACATTAGTCCTGACTAGAACCAGGAAGTACGACCACATTAGTCCTGACTAGAACCAGGAAGTACGACCACATTAGTCCTGACTAGAACCAGGAAGTATGACCACATTAGTCCTGACTAGAACCAGGAAGTACAACCACATTAGTCCTGACTAGAACCAGGAAGTACGACCAAATTAGTCCAGACTAGAACCAGGAAGTACGACCACATTAGTCCAGTCCTCAGGTCTCTGCACTGGCTTCCTGTGGCTCACACGTCCCTGTGCTGACATGTCCCTGTGCTCATACGTCCCTGTGCTCATACGTCCCTTTGCTGACACGTCCCTGTGCTCATACGTCCCTGTGCTGACACGTCCCTGTGCTCATACGTCCCTGTGCTGACATGTCCCTGTGCTCATACGTCCCTGTGCTGACACATCCCTGTGCTCATATGTCTCTGTACTGACCCGTCCCTGAGCTCATATGTCTCTGTACTGACCCGTCCCTGTGCTCACAGATGTAAGAACGACCTCAGTCTCAGAGCGTGTCCTGAAGCAGACGGACTCAAAGCGACTGATGGGAGTTTGAAGCGGAGGCGACGAGCGGAGACGGCCAAGAGAAACACAAGGCGCCCAACGAGCCCTGGACAATCTGTGCTCAAGTGTGAAGGAGAGAGGGAGCGCTCTGAGGAAGACCGAAGTGACCGAGACGATGAAGAGCGATGCAGACAGAGGCTCCTGCTCTGGGCTCTCGGTGCACTTGGGACAGCGGGATAGTTGGAGGATTTTGGGGTTTCATTATTAGAGTATTTCTTGCCGGTGCCGGAGGGTCTAAGGACAGATTTCATGATGATGGACAGGAGCTGAGATCTTTCAGCGGGGGCTCCAGGCAAAGTGGGGTTAAGTGTCTTGCCCAAGGACACAACGTCAGCAAAAATCAGTGGGAGTCGTGAATTAGGTCTTGACGTGAGCTAGAACCCAAGACCTTCAGGCCCAAAAGCTAATGCTCTACCAACTGAGCCACCGTCGCCCAAATATTCTATTTGTTGAGTTGGGACAATGCACATTCAACAATATTGGTTCCTTTAGCGTCAGTGTAAAAACTGCAAAAACTGCTAAATTTCTGCCGTATTGTCCCAAGGCAGGTTCCAGGGAAAGAGACACAAAAGAAATGTACACCTCGCACAAAAGATCCCACATGAATAAATACAAAACAGAAAAGACTGACAATATAAAGGTGAAGCAGGACTGAGGCTGTAGACCCAGGACTGAGGCTGTAGATCCAGGACTGAGGCTGTAGACCCAGGACTGAGGCTGTAGACCCAGGACTGAAGGGCTGAGGCTGTAGACCCAGGACTGAGGCTGCACACCCAGGACTGAGGTTGTAGACCCAGGACTGAGGCTGTAGATCCAGGACTGAGGCTGTAGATCCAGGACTGAGGTTGTAGACCCAGGACTGAGGTTGTAGACCCAGGACTGAGGCTGTAGATCCAGGACTGAGGCTGTAGACCCAGGACTGAGGCTGTAGACCTAGGACTGAGGCTGTAGACCTATAACTGAGGCTGTAGACCCAGGACTGAGGCTGTAGATCCAGGACTGAGGCTGTAGACTCAGGACTGAGGCTGTAGACCCAGGACTGAGGCTGTAGACCCAGGACTGAGGCTGTAGACCCAGGACTGAGGCTGTAGACCTAGGACTGAGGCTGTAGACCCAGGACTGAGGCTGTAGACCCAGGACTGAGGCTGTAGACCCAGGACTGAGGCTGTAGACCCAGGACTGAGGCTCTAGACCCAGGACTGAGGCTGTAGACCTAGGACTGAGGCTGTAGACCCAGGACTGAGGCTGTAGATCCAGGACTGAGGCTGTAGACCCAGGACTGAGGCTGTAGACCCAGGACTGAGGCTGTAGACCCAGGACTGAGGCTGTAGACCCAGGACTGAGGCTGTCTCATTACCCAGAGTTTCCCAGAGCAATTACTCGTCTCACCTCTTCTCTGGCGTTTGCATAATTTCACTTTCATTATCGCAGCGTTCTCTTCTTCTTCATTCACACGTATTGACTGCTCAGATGTTTGTTCCAGAATCTTCCACAGTCCAATTAAATAATGCATTGTTTGTGTTTATTTGGCCTTAAACATGAGAATATTCATGTCTGCGAATAGGGAATGATAGTCTGAGGTCATGTGACGTTGTGGTGTCAGCTGAGGCATCTCTCCTGGACACTACGGCAACTGTCAAAAGTCGGATTCTAGTTTCGATTCTGTGGATCATTTCTCCATAATTCCTGGAACGATCCACAAGAAACAAAAACGACTACTAATTATTATATCTATCGCCTCTTTTGCTGGTCTGGCTCTCTGGTATCTCTCTGGTATCTCTCTATGATCACTGTCTCTCTCTGGTCTCTCTCTCTCGTCTCTCTCTGGTCTCTCTCTCTCGTCTCTCTCTCGTCTCTCTCTGGCCTCTCTCTCTGGTCTCTCTATGATCACTGTCTCTGGCCTCTCTCTCTCGTCTCTCTCTGGTCTCTCTGTGGTCTCTCTCTGGTCTCTCTCTGGTCTCTCTATGATCACTATCTCTGGTCTCTCTCTGGTCTCTCTCTCTCGTCTCTCTCTCTCTGGTCTCTCTCTGGTCTCTCTCTGGTCTCTCTCTGGTCTCTCTCTGGTCTCTCTCTCTGGTCTCTCTCTGGTCTCTCTCTGGTCTCTCACTGGTCTCTCTCTGGTCTCTCTTTGGTCTCTCTCTAGTCTCTCTCTGGTCTCTCTCTGGTCTCTCTCTGGTCTCTCTCTCTGGTCTCTCTCTGGTCTCTCTCTGGTCTCTCTTTGGTCTCTCTCTGGTCTCTCTCTGGTCTCTCTCTCGTCTCTCTCTCTGGTCTCTCTCTGGTCTCTCTCTGGTCTCTCTCTGGTCTCTCTCTGGTCTCTCTCTGGTCTCTCTTTGGTCTCTCTCTGGTCTCTCTCTGGTCTCTCTCTGGTCTCTCTCTGGTCTCTCTATGATCAGGGTCTCTGGTCTCTCTCTGGTCTCTCTCTGGTCTCGCTTTGGTCTCTCTCTGGTCTCTCTCTGGTCTCTCTCTGGTCTCTCTCTCTGGTCTCTCTCTGGTCTCTCTCTGGTCTCTCTCTGGTCTCTCTCTGGTCTCTCTCTCTGGTCTCTCTCTGGTCTCTCCCTGGTCTCTCTCTGGTCTCTCTCTGGTCTCTCTATGATCAGGGTCTCTGGTCTCTCTCTGGTCTCTCTCTGGTCTCTCCCTGGTCTCTCTCTGGTCTCTCTCTGGTCTCTCTATGATCAGGGTCTCTGGTCTCTCTCTGGTCACTGTTAAAAACTAGTTTTACTACAGTTATCTGGACAGAAGCCCACAACACACAAGGTAATTAGTTTATACTAGCATGCAACAAGCAGGAGATAGCTTTATGGCGGCGAGGAGGCATCTGCGTCCTCTGCAGTCGTCAAGACAAGTCCTGCTCGATACGCCACAAGCAGCTTATTTATTTCAAAGCATATAACACACCTTCACACATGGAAAAGCCCAGCAAGTAAAACATTAACCACTTGTTGGACAACGTCTTGCAACATAGTTTCAAAACACCCCAATGTGGACAATGTGGATCATTATTAGCTTGGTTTCAACACCTGAATGGAAAGTTTCCACATTCCAATGTACTGTAGGTCAACCCAAAGTTGTTCTAAACTGAATATATTTACATTTACTTTAATGATAACCCAACAACAATTCCACTATCAGTCTCTCTCTCTGGTCTCTCTCTGGTCTCTCTCTGGTCTCTCTCTGGTCTCTCTCTCTGGTCTCTCTTTCTCGTCTCGCTCTTGTCTCTCTGGTCACTCTCTCTTGTCTCTCACTGGGCTCTCTGGTCTCTCTCTGGTCTCTCTCTGGTCTCTCTCTTGTCTCTCTCTGGTCTCTCCCTGGTCTCTCTCTGGCCACTCTGGTCTCTCTCTTGTCTCTCTCTGGTCTGTCTCTGGTCTCTCTCTATTGACTCTCTCTGGTAACTCTCTCTTGTCTCTGTCTCTCTTGCCTTGAATGTCCTGCCCAAGGATCCACTTAAAAATCCCTGCAGGAAACCATGTGAGAAACCTCCGGAAAGGCCCATGTTGAATCGATTAAGCCCACATGGTATATACTGGTCCTGGCACCAGAGCTAAATGCAGTCTTCCTCCACGTCGTGTTTATGTTTGTTCAGCTCCAGGTGTCGACAGCGCCAATGCTAATGACCACTGTTTACACATCACGTCTCGCCGCAGGCATCCGCTCTGAGCAGACGCCGCTCTCTCACCGTTTATCGCTCTCTCACCGTTTATCACTCTCTCTCTCTCTCTCTCTCTCACACACCGGGACACACAGCACAGTCACAGTTATTACTTACTCTGGATTGAAAAATAATTCATTCCCCAGGAGTTTTGTCACTAATAATGGAATACTGTAAATGGTAAGGGCATGGCACCACTGCAAATCTACCAAGACACGGCTGTTTTCCAACTTCACTTGATTCGAACCAGGGCAGCACTGAACACAGATGTAGGCACGAGGCCCATGGTTACTCACCCAGAGGAATTTGTATATGAGGCAAATATTAGTCAGACGCTACACAGATCTGGCCTCTGTGGTTGAGTGGTGAGGCTGAAGACCCAGGACTGATGCTGTAGATCCAGGACTGAGGCTGTAGACCCAGGACTGAGGCTGTAGACCCAGGACTGAGGCTGTAGATCCAGGACTGAGGCTGTAGACCCAGGACTGAGGCTGTAGACCCAGGAATGAGGCTGTAGACCCAGGACTGAGGCTGTAGACCCAGGACTGAGGCTGTAGATCCAGGACTGAGGCTGTAGACCCAGGACTGAGGCTGTAGACCCAGGAATGAGGCTGTAGACCCAGGACTGAGGCTGTAGACCCAGGACTGAGGCTGTAGACCCAGGACTGAGGCTGTAGACCCAGGACTGAGGCTGTAGACCCGGGACTGAGGCTGAAGACCCAGGACTGAGGCTGTAGATCCAGGACTGAGGCTGTAGACCCAGGACTGAGGCTGTAGACCCAGGACTGAGGCTGTAGATCCAGGACTGAGGCTGTAGACCCAGGACTGAGGCTGTAGACCCAGGACTGAGGCTGTAGACCCAGGACTGAGGCTGTAGACCCAGGACTGAGGCTGTAGACCCGGGACTGAGGCTGTATCAATCAATCAATCTTTATTTATAGAGCGCTTTTTCTACTCAGGGCAACACAAAGCGCCTCAGAGTCCACACCACACAAGGCACAAATCATCACCATTAAAAGTAAAATTAAAAACATAATTTGTTTTAAATCACACAAGTAATTAAAAACATTAAAATCACACAAAGAGTTACAATAATAAATAACAAGGTGTGTTAAAAAGATAAAATCCCTTAGTTGTATGCACAGGAAAAAAGAAAAGTCTTTAACCTGGATTTAAACATTGTCAGAGAGGAGGCCTGTCTCACATCTTCAGGAAGACTGTTCCAGATTTTAGCAGCATGAATCTGAAAAGCAGCCTCCCCATGTTTAGTTCTCACTCTGGGCACCAGCAGGAGGCCCTGTGCTCCCCAGAGTCCCAGCAGGAGGCCCTGTGCTCCTCAGAGTCCGGGCTGGTTCATATGGGACTAACATGTCACTAATATATTTTGGTGCGAGGCCATGGAGAGACTTGTAACAAGCAGAGCTGTTTTAAAGTCTATTCTCTGAGCCACAGGAAGCCAGTGCAGAGACCTGAGGACTGGACTAATGTGGTCGTACTTCCTGGTTCTAGTCAGGACTAATGTGGTTGTACTTCCTGGTTCTAGTCAGGACTGATACGGTCGTACTTCCTGGTTCTAGTCTGGACTAATGTGCTCGTACTTCCTGGTTCTAGTCAGGACTAATGTGGTCGTACTTCCTGGTTCTAGTCAGGACTAATGTGGTCGTACTTCCTGGGTCTAGTCTGGACTAATATGGTCGTACTTCCTGGTTCTAGTCAGGACTAATGTGGTCGTACTTCCTGGTTCTAGTCAGGAGTAATGTGGTCGTACTTCCTGGTTCTAGTCAGGACTAATATGGTCGTACTTCCTGGTTCTAGTCAGGACTCGAGCTGCTGCATTTTGAATGTACTGCAGCTGTTTTACAGCCTGTTTGGACAGACCTGTGAGCAGGCCATTGCAGTAGTCTAACCTACTGGAGACAAATGCATGGATAAGAATCTCCAGGTCTGCTTTAGACACTATGTTTTTGATCCTGGCGATGTTTTTTAGATGGTAAAAAGCTGCTGATGTTACTGATTTGATGTGGCTATTAAAATGGAAGTCTGAGTCCAGTATTACCCCTAGATTTCTGACCTTGTTTGAAGGTTTTAGGGAGAGAGACTGTAGGTGACAGATGACGCTCTCTCTTTGTTTCTGGACCAAAGACAATCATTTCAGTTTTGTCTGCGTTTAGCTGAAGGAAGTTGTTTTGCATCCACTCTCTGATCTGTTGGATACAGTGAAGGAGTGAGTCCACTGGTCCATGTTCTCCTGCAGTCAGTGAGACATAGATCTGAGTGTCGTCTGCATAGTTATGATAGGACACTTTGTTTCTGCGTATTAACTGACCTAACGGCAGCATGTAGAGATTGAACAGAAGAGGTCCCAGGATCGACCCCTGTGGTACTCCACAGGTCAGGGCCATATGATCTGAGACACAGTTTCCAATCTCCACAAAGTACTTCCTGTCTTCTAGATAGGACCTAAACCAGTTTAGGGCGGTGCCAGCGACGCCAACCCAGTCCTCTAATCTCTGTAAGAGAATCTCATGGTCTACGGCAGGGGTGTCATTCATACGGCCCGCGGGCCGGAACCGGCCCGCCAAGAGATTTGACACGGCCCGTGGCTCATTTATGTAAAAATATAATAAAGTTACATTTTAAAAAGCCGCTCCGCGACGCGAGGCTCCGCGCCGCGAGGCGCCGCGCTCAGGGGTGAGTCCAGTGCGTCTGTAGTGGCTCCACCAGAGCGGTGCTGAAGGAATAACATCTTAAACTACA
This sequence comes from Knipowitschia caucasica, assembly GCA_964034765.1. Classification (NCBI taxonomy): domain Eukaryota; kingdom Metazoa; phylum Chordata; class Actinopteri; order Gobiiformes; family Gobiidae; genus Knipowitschia; species Knipowitschia caucasica. The sequence goes on from OZ035831.1 coordinate 1,584,839, forward strand.
AGACTCGGCGAAAAATACGGCACTTTGAGCGAAGAATTGAGAAAACAGAAGATAAACCTGTCTGGCCCTGAAGACACAGCAGTCTGTTTGTGCCCAGAGCGAGAGGTTAGTTCTGCTGCTGTAAAGGGAAGCTACCTGTGCTAACAACATTAGCATTAGCATCGCAGCCGCACAGTGAGAGAGAGAGTTTGTTAAATCTCTCACAGGCTGCAGACATGGTCTGAGAAACTACTCGCTTTTACCAACATGTTGCCATTGATAAGAGACTGATGTTACTGATGTCACATATTCATTTGTGGTGTTACTGAAACTATCAGAGGAGTTTTGAGCGCTGCTGCTGGTGCTGCTGCTGGTTCTGCTGTTGTTGCTGGTGTGTTGGACAGTGTGGACGGGTACCGATGGTAAAAACAGGTGTAGTGACAAAGCTGCAAATGGAGGTGATGATTTTTGGACATTTGACTGTATTTTACACAGAGACACTGCTGCAGTCGTTAAGAATGAATCACGTTATGGAAGTAAAACTTGCTAAGAAGTACAGATGATGGGTGAGAAACCTTCCTTTGCTTTGGTTATGGAAGTTGTTTTATTCATTTCAACTGAATCATGGTCAGTTTGATGCTTTCTCTGTGATAATAACATAACCATGGACCTTACACACTGAAGATGGTTAATGTGATAATAACATAACCATGGACCTGACCACACTGAAGATGGTTAATGTGATAATAACATAACCATGGACCTTACCACACTGAAGATGGTTAATGTGATAATAACATAACCATGGACCTTACCACACTGAAGATGGTTAATGTGATAATAACATAACCATGGACCTTACCACACTGAAGATGGTTAATATGATAATAACATAACCATGGACCTTACACACTGAAGATGGTTAATGTGATAATAACATAACCATGGTCCTTACACACTGAAGATGGTTAATGTGATAATAACATAACCATGGACCTTACACTGAAGATGGTTAATGTGATAATAACATAACCATGGACCTTACCACACTGAAGATGGTTAATGTGATAATAACATAACCATGGACCTTACACACTGAAGATGGTTAATGTGATAATAACATAACCATGGACCTTAACACACTGAAGATGGTTAATGTGATAATAACATAACCATGGACCTTACACACTGAAGATGGTTAATGTGATAATAACATAACCATGGACCTTACACACTGAAGATGGTTAATGTGATAATAACATAACCATGGACCTTACCACACTGAAGATGGTTAATGTGATAATAACATAACCATGGACCTTACACACTGAAGATGGTTAATGTGATAATAACATAACCATGGACCTTACCACACTGAAGAAGGTTAATGTGATAATAACATAACCATGGACTTTACCACACTGAAGATGGTTAATGTGATAATAACATAACCATGGACTTTACCACACTGAAGATGGTTAATGTGATAATAACATAACCATGGACCTTACACACTGAAGATGGTTAATGTGATAATAACATAACCATGGACCTTACCACACTGAAGATGGTTAATGTGATAATAACATAACCATGGACTTTACCACACTGAAGATGGATAATGTGATAATAACATAACCATGGACCTTACCACACTGAAGATGGTTAATGTGATAATAAATAACCATGGACCTTACCACACTGAAGATGGTTAATGTGATAATAACATAACCATGGACCTTACACACTGAAGATGGTTAATGTGATAATAACATAACCATGGACCTTACCACACTGAAGATGGTTAAGCTGAGGTGCTGTGTTTAAGTGCTTTTTTCTATCTACCTACTTTACCTTTGTGAGCAGGTTTTCTCTGTAATGAGCCTTAAAACAAAGCTAACACACAAATATTAATATACATATTGTGAAATACCATTTTCAATGTAATATTGTAAATACGCTACATTATTTGCACTATGGAAAACTCACTGTTACATTTAAGTTTGTAACATAAAACTTAGTATTAAAGGATAGTGTTTTAAAGGAAGTTTTAAATAAATGTGTTTATGTGCACAAAAAGTTGGACTTTGTACCGTTTTTGGATATTTTTGTAGAGCATCTCCTGGTCCGGCCCACTTGAGATCAGATTAGGTTGTATGTGGCCCCCGGACCAAAATGAGTTTGACACCCCTGGTCTACGGTGTCAAAGGCAGCACTCAGATCTAACAGGACTAAAACAGAGACTAGAGCGGTCTCAGTGCTGTGGTGGGGTCTAAAGCCAGACTGGAACATATCAAATTAGTCATTAGTTATTAAAAATTCAGTAAGTTGTTGGTAGGCAACCTGTACACCCAGGACTGAGGCTGTAGACCCAGGACTGAGGCTGTAGACCCAGGACTGAGGCTGTAGACCCAGGACTGAGGCTGTGGACCCAGGACTTTGCATTTCCGCTAAAAGCCGTCTCTCATCCTGTTTGTGTGTGTGTGTGTGTGTGTGTGTGTGTGTGTGTGTGTGTGTGTGTGTGTGTGTGTGTGTGTGTGTGTGTGTGTGTGTGTGTGTGTGTGTGTGTGTGTGTGTGTGTGTGTGTGTGTGTGTGAGACTGAGCGCAAAGGGTGCTGATGTGATTGGTTTTTGGTCAGTTAAATGTAAAAATGTCCGGTCCTGAATGAAAGTGTGTGATCAGCAGGACAGGCACACACACAGAGACACAAAGACACACAAACACACACTGACACAGAGACACACACAAACACAGAGACACACAGACACAGAGACACACACAGACACAGAGACACACACTGAGACGAAGAAACAAAGAGAGGGACAGGGTCTGTTAACTTCGTTAAAACATGTTTCTCAGTGTGGATGATAAACTGAAGTCCATTACAACAAATGTGATTCTCTCTGGTCTCTCTCTGGTCTCTCTCTCTCTGGTCTCCCTCTGGTCTCTCTCTGGTCTCTCTCTGGTCTCTCTCCGGTCTCTCTCTCTGGTCTCTCTCTGGTCTCTCTCTCTCTGCTCTCTCTGCTCTCTCTGGTCTCCCTCTGGTCTCTCTCTGGCCTCTCTCTGGTCTCTCTCTCTCTGCTCTCTCTGCTCTTTCTGGTCTCCCTCTGGTATCTCCCTGGTCTCTCTCTCTCTCTCTCTGGTCTCTCTCTGGTCTCTCCCTGGTCTCTCTAGCCTCACTCTGGTCTCTCTCTGGTTCCTTTCTAGGCTCTGGTCTCTCTCTGGTCTCTGGTCTCTGGTCTCTCTCTGGTCTCTCTCTGGTCTCTCTCTGGTCTCTCTCTGGTCTCTGGTCTCTGGTCTCTCTCTGGTCTCTCTCTGGTCTCTCTCTGGTCTCTCTCTGGTCTCTCTCTGGTCTCTCTCTGGTCTCTCTCTGGTCTCTATCTCAGGACATTAGACAGAATTGACTCTATAACTGTGAATGTGACCAGACGAACGCTTCATAAACTCAAATGTAGCGAGAGCAATTTCAGAACGAGATGAAAAACCGCTTTGGACCTGATGTCGCTTCCATCTCCCTCTGGCCGACGATAGAAGTCCTCCAGGCCATTACCCGGTCAGAGCCTCACAGCGGGGGGTCTCTCTCACATTCATTCTCTCTCTCTCTGAGTCCGGTCTCGTGCTGTTCCTGCTTCATTAAACCATGATGTCGCCGCTGAGTTCAAACGATGCTGCTGTAAATAACATGGAACAGTTTAACCCAATGGACCATTTAAGTCACAACACCAGCAACGGGGCTTACACTGTCTCTCTCTAGTCTCTCTCTGGTCTCTCTCTGGTCTCTCTCTGGTCTCTCTCTGGTCTCTCTCTGGTCTCTCTGGTCTCTCTCTGGTCTCTCTCTGGTCTCTCTCTGGTCTCTCTCTGGTCTCTCTCTGGTTTCTCGCTAGTCTGGTCTCTCTTTGGTCTCTCTCTCAGGTCTCTCTCTCTCTCTTTGGTCTCTCTCTCTGGTCTCTCTTTGGTCTCTCTCTCTGATCTATCTTTGGTCTCTCTCTCTGGTCTCTCTCTGGTCTCTCTCTGGTCTCCCCGGTCTCTCTCTGGTCTCTCTCTGGTCTCTCTCTGGTCTCTCTCTGGTCTCTCTCTGGTCTCTCTCTGGTCTCTTTCTGGTCTCTCTCTGGTCTCTTTCTGGTCTCTTTCTGGTCTCTCTCTGGTCTCTCTCTGGTCTCTCTCTGGTCTCTCTCTGGTCTCTCTCTGGCCTCTCTCTGAGTCTCTCTCTCTGGTCTCTCTCTGGCCTCTCTCTGAGTCTCTCTCTCTGGTCTCTCTCTGGCCTCTCTCTGAGTCTCTCTCTCTGGTCTCTCTCTGGTCTCTCTCTGGTCCCTCTCCCTCTCTTAACTGTTTAGTCTCTTGCCAGTCTCTCTCTCTGGTCTATATTTGGTCTCTCTCTCTGGTTTCTCTCTAGTCTCTCACTCACTGGTGTCTCTCATCTTTCTCTGGTCTCTCTCTCTCTGCTCTATCTCTGAAGCCCTTTCTCACACACATGCTGTCATACCTTACCTTTACCATGTGTGTAAACAGACCAGGTTGATGGTGCCTTCCTCCCATACATGCTGTCATACCTTACCTTTACCATGTGTGTAAACAGACCAGGTTGATGGTACCTTCCTCACACACTTCCTGCTTCCTGTGTATTTACTGAGCTGCAGCCGACGCCTTTGTTATTTTTAGCTGCGTTCGCTCGATAGTTCAGAAGAATCTTGCGTATGCGTACCTATTATACTGCAGAGGCGAGTGTGTGTGTACGTCTGTGTGTGTCTGTGTGTGTGTGTGTGTGTGTGTGTGTCTTCAGCCTTAATTTGATGTCTAAATAAGTGGTTGCTGCCCTCCCGGGGTTTCCTGGCAATACATCACTTCGACAACAATGGAGCCGAGCTTGTCACCGTCCCCTGGAGAGACGCCGCTTGCCCGTTCATGCGCACGGCCTTGTGGGAAAACACACACACATTGACGCACACACACGCACACAACTTTGGTGCTTCGGCTTCGCACCAGCTGCAAAAACGTATGTCTTGTTCGCTTCACCTACTGTCTCAACTGCTCTCGCCAAGGTAACAGGTACACACACACACACACACATACACATACACACACACACACACACACACACACACATACACACACACACATATGCACACACACACATACACACACGTACATCTTGCTCGCCTTACCCATTCTCAACCAAGGTAAGTTGTAAACACACACACACACATACATATGCTCACAAACACACACACATACACACTCATACACAGACACACACACTAACATACAAATGCATACACACACACACACCTATGCAGACACTCCGACACACACAAACATACCTCACCTGTTGTCAAGCAAAGTAACATAACAAGTACACACGCACAGACACACACACACACATTGACACACACACACTGACACACACACATATTGACACACACACATTGACACAGACACACACACATTGACACAGACACACACATTGACACACACACACACATTGACACACACACACACATTGACACAGACACACACATTGACACACACACACACATTGACACACACACGCACACTGACACACACACACACAATGACACAGACACACACACATTGACACATACACACACACGTTGACACACAAACACACATTGACACACAAACACACATTGACACACTCACACACATTGACACAGACACACACATACACACACACACACACATTGACACAGACACACACACACACACAGACACGCACACATTGACACACACACGCACACACACACACATCTGTCTCGCCTCACTTACTGTGGACCAAGGTAACAGGTAAATTGCTCTGTGTTGTCGTGTCCGAAACACAGAAAGAGAGGAGTGTAGTGAGGACCTTGGGGAGAGCAGCCTCAAGGACCATGGGTCTCGATCTGGAGTGTGGTTTTACCTCTGACCAGGTTTGACAGGTCTTTAAAGCTCAGGTACTGAACTTTCAACCCATAAATAAAATCAATGTGGTTTACATTTGTGTTGTTGGGCTCTGTCACATCAGATGTTTCAGTCTCTTTGGTCTGTGGTCTCTCTCTGGTCTCTCCTCTGGTCTCTCTCTGGTCTCTCCTCTGGTCTCTCTGGTCTCTCTGGTCTCTCCTCTGGTCTCTCTCTGGTCTCTCCTCTGGTCTCTCTCTGGTCTCTCCTCTGGTCTCTCCTCTGGTCTCTCCTCTGGTCTCTCCTCTGGTCTCTCCTCTGGTCTCTCTGGTCTCTCTGGTCTCTCCTCTGGTCTCTCTCTGGTCTCTTCTCTGGTCTCTCCTCTGGTCTCTCTCTGGTCTCTCTCTCTGGTCTCTCCTCTGGTCTCTCTGGTCTCTCTGGTCTCTCCCTCTAGTCTCTGGTCTCTCTCTGGTCTCTCCCTCTAGTCTCTGGTCTCTCTCTGGTCTCTCCCTCTAGTCTCTGGTCTCTCTCTGGTCTCCCTCTGGTTTCCCCCTGATCTCCCTCTAGTCCCTTTCTAGTCTCCCTCTGGTCTCCCTCTCTCATCTCTGGTCTCTCTGGTCTCTCTCTGGACTCCCTCTGGTCTCTCTGGACTCTCTCTGGTCTCTCTCTGGTCTCTCTCTGGTCTCTCTCTGGTCTCTCTCTGGTCTCTCTCTGGTCTCTCTCTGGTCTCTCTCTGGTCTCTCTCTGGTCTCTCTCTGGTCTCTCTCTGGTCTCCTTCACATCTGTAGATAATCTTGTTTCAGTCAGAACAGTCAAATCTCTCACATTAACACAGTTGTTGCTGCTAGTCTCCAAACCCTCCTGAGCTGTCCATGGTACTTGACTGGAACCAGTTTGCACACCCTTAACTTAGAAATACAAAAGTGAAAGTCCCCTGTGCTCATATATGTATTGTTTTGACCCGGATCGGAGCGAGACCGAGGCCTGGACAGACCCTCAGACCCTCCCCTCCCTCTGGTCCATTACCATCGTCGTTGGCGCCAAACGAGCTAACAATAGAACAGGCACAAACAAAAGCCCTCGTATATCATGACATTTTCAATTAGCGCCGCGTTTAACATGTAATTATGAGCACGTAATGAAGAGATACGGCGGCGGAGCGCGGCTATGCTAATCGCCCCGACGCTCCCGGAGACGGCGGGGGCTAATTTAGCCGCTCAGGGCCGAGGTTTCAAATTGGGGTTTGGTAATAAAGTCGTTGTTAAATGTCAAAGGGATTAAGTGGAACTGGTTTGGTTTTAAAGGAGACGTCTCATAAGTGTGATAAATGTTCTGTCGCCACAAAGGAAGAGTCGGAGCGAGCTGGAACAACCCGGAAGTTTTTAATCATAAAAACACTAAACCAGACATGGACACTGTCTCGGACACAGACCAGACTCAAAACCACTCTCTCTCTCGGGTCTCTCCCTTTACTCTCTTTCTCTGTTCTCTCTCTCTGGTCTCTCTCCTGCTCTCTCTCTCTGCTCTCTCTCTCTCTTTCTCTTCCCGGTCTCTCTCTGCTCTCTCTCCCTGGTCTCTCTCTCTTCGCTCTCTCTCTCTCTGCTCTCTATCTCTCCCTTGTCTCTCTCTCTCTCTCTCTCTGCTCTCTCCCTCTGCTCTCTCTCTCTGCTCTCTCTTTCTGCCCTCTCCCTGGTCTCTCTCTAATCTCTCTCTCTGCTCTCTCCCTGGTCTCTCTCTAATCTCTCTCCCTCTGCTCTCTCTCTCTGCTCTCTCTCTGCTCTCTCTCTCTTGTCTCTCTCTCTGCTCTCTCCCTGGTCTCTCTCTAATCTCTCTCCCTCTGCTCTCTCTCTCTGCTCTCTCTCTGCTCTCTCTCTCTTGTCTCTCTCTCTGCTCTCTCTCTGCTCTCTCTCTCTTGTCTCTCTCTCTCTGCTCTCTCTCTCTTGTCTCTCTCTGCTCTATCTCTCTGGTCTCTCTCTCTCTCTCTCTCTCTCTCTCTCTCTCTCTCTCTCTCTCTCTCTCTCTCTCTCTCTCTCTCTCTCTCTCTGTAGCAGTAGTGATAGAGTCCGCTGGTGCAGAGGTATAAACATGTCGCACCAGGAGCAGACTTGACCTTGGTCGTAGTTTAAAGCTCTTTTATCCAACATCGAGGCACAAAGAAGCCGCTCGTATTCATCCTCTCTCCTCTCCGCTCTCTCCTCTCCGCTCTCTCCTCTCCGCTCTCTCCTCTCCGCTCTCTCCTGCACAAAGGTACGTGAGTTAGCGTAGCTGTCTCCCAACTGTTATCCCGGACTTCTATTCACTCCATGATTGTCCTTTGACTTTCTGCTTCGTCTTAACTCAGACTAGACTCGGCCGTTTATCACTTCTGGCTCCTGGAAAAGCCCTGTTCCAGCTTCTTCCCTCTGGCGGGAGATATCGCTGGCTCAGGTGCAGGACATATGCTAACAATATGCTAACAGTCTGAACAAGGCCCTGTAACGATCTTGCACTTGTGAATCTGTTTTTGTGGATTGGTTTCTCTGTGACGATTGTTTATATTTTTTTAGCTTTTTACATAAGTGTTCTTGTCTGGGGCTCACTGGGGACTCTTGCACATGTATTCCAATGTGGTTTTACTGCAATCAGCAAATAATCTGAATCTATATAAAAGATAATTTCCCTGGTTAACTTGTATTTGACATCTGCAAGGCAAGTTCTTACACACGGAAACTCAAAGTGCTGAATAAAAAAAACACAAATCTACCTTAAAAAGAGTAAAGATATGATCGTGAATCATGAGCATTGTCAGAGAAGAAGCCTGTCTCACATTTTCAGGAAGACTTTTCCAGATTTTAGCAGCATGAATCTGAAATGCTGCCTCCTCATGTTTAGTCCTGACTCTGGGACCAGCAGGAGGCCAGTCCCTGTGCTCCTCAGAGTCCCAGCAGGAGGCCAGTCCCTGTGCTTCTCAGAGTCCCAGCAGGAGGCCAGTCCCTGTGCTTCTCAGAGTCACCAGCAGGAGGCCAGTCCCTGTGCTCCTCAGAGTCCCAGCAGGAGGCCAGTCCCTGTGCTTCTCGGAGTCACAGCAGGAGGCCAGTCCCTGTGCTCCTCAGAGTCCCAGTAGGAGGCCAGTCCCTGTGCTCCTCAGAGTCCCAGCAGGAGGCCAGTCCCTGTGCTCCTCACTCAATAGTCTCAGCAGGAGGCCAGTCCCTGTGCTCCTCAGAGTCCCAGCAGGAGGCCAGTCCCTGTGCTCCTCAGAGTCCCAGCAGGAGGCCAGTCCCTGTGCTCCTCAGAGTCCCAGTAGGAGGCCAGTCCCTGTGCTCCTCAGAGTCCCAGCAGGAGGCCAGTCCCTGTGCTCCTCAGAGTCCCAGCAGGAGGTCAGTCCCTGTGCTCCTCAGAGTCCCAGCAGGAGGCCAGTCCCTGTGCTCCTCAGAGTCCCAGCAGGAGGCCAGTCCCTGTGCTTCTCGGAGTCACAGCAGGAGGCTAGTCCCTGTGCTCCTCAGAGTCCCAGCAGGAGGCCAGTCCCTGTGCTCCTCAGAGTCCCAGCAGGAGGCCAGTCCCTGTGCTCCTCAGAGTCCCAGCAGGAGGCCAGTCCCTGTGCTCCTCAGAGTCCCAGCAGGAGGCCAGTCCCTGTTCTCCTCAGAGTCCCAGCAGGAGGTCAGTCCCTGTGCTCCTCAGAGTCCCAGCAGGAGGCCAGTTCCTGTGCTCCTCAGAGTCCCAGCAGGAGGTCAGTCCCTGTGCTCCTCAGAGTCCCAGCAGGAGGCCAGTCCCTGTGCTCCTCAGAGTCCCAGCAGGAGGCCAGTCCCTGTTCTCCTCAGAGTCCCAGCAGGAGGTCAGTCCCTGTGCTCCTCAGAGTCCCAGCAGGAGGCCAGTCCCTGTGCTCCTCAGAGTCCCAGCAGGAGACCAGTCCCTGTTCTCCTCACTCAATAGTCCCAGCAGGAGGCCAGTCCCTGTGCTCCTCAGAGTCCCAGCAGGAGGCCAGTCCCTGTTCTCCTCACTCAATAGTCCCAGCAGGAGGCCAGTCCCTGTGCTCCTCAGAGTCCCAGCAGGAGACCAGTCCCTGTTCTCCTCACTCAATAGTCCCAGCAGGAGGCCAGTCCCTGTGCTCTTCAGAGTCCCAGCAGGAGGCCAGTCCCTGTTCTCCTCACTCGATAGTCCCAGCAGGAGGCCAGTCCCTGTGCTTCTCGGAGTCACAGCAGGAGGTCAGTCCCTGTGCTCCTCAGAGTCCCAGCAGGAGGCCAGTCCCTGCACCAACATGTCTCAGATGTACTGCAGTGCAGAGACCATAGAGAGAGCAGACTTAGAGCTGCTGTAAACTCTAACCTGACACAGAGAGAGAGCCCGGTCCATCCACAGTCTCTGCTTCAGTGTAGAGCCTCCTGTTCAGCAGAGAAACAGCTCTAGACTGTCCCTTTGACTCCACTCTGCCCAGATTGTCCCTTTGACTCCCCTCTCCGCCTCTCGCACAACAACAGCGGGCTCTCTCTCCGGAGGCTGGGGCAGATTAAACACAGCGACAGCCTGTAATTGAAAGCCCAACGTTTTAATGAGAATACATGTAAATATAGATTCATTCTGCCACACTGCCGCGCTTTATATTGAGAGTTGATTTAAAGAAGGGGTGAGGCGGGGGGGGGGGGGGGGGGGGGGGGGAGAGCGGGGGGAGGGCGGGGAGATCAATGCAAAAGCCCAGGGGGAAGGTGTGTAAAAAGAAAAGAGAGAAAAAGGCAGGATTTTCAAATAGACTGTTGGACTGTGAGGCCAGAGAAAAGAGCTGCAGCAAAGCACTATCCCGGCTTTGAGTGCGCCACAATTTACAGCCGAGAGAAGCCGGGTTTTTGTCTCTGCGCCGCCGCCAAAGAGACGGAGACGGTTTCATTTCAATAAAGAAAGGGGTCTGTCGTTTCTGTCACAGGTTTGTTCGAACTGTGATTGAAAGACAAACCAGGAGGTGATATTGTCTGCGAGAAAATGCCCAAATAGACAGTTTTTTAGGAGTGAATATATGTCTAAATCTTCGAGTGTGATATGTATGTATTCTCATTGTCACCTGTATGTATGTATATAGGCTTACATATGTTTATTTTTTACTTTTTATCTTAGTTTATTTTATTTTTATTTTATTTTTCCTTTGCTCTTTGTTATCTTATTATTTATTATTTATTATTTATTTATTATTTATTTTTTTTTATTTTTTTTTTGTATTTTTTTTTTTTTTCTTTGTATTTTATTATTATTATTATTGTATTTTTTTTTATTATTATTATTTTTTTTATCCCCGATCTCCTCCCCTTTTCCCCCCCATGATAAAACACAATAAATATCTCAGTCATAAAAAAAGGAGTGGACGGACCGAGTGTGACATCACCATAGTGTTAGCCTTAGTGCGGAAGAAGCTTATCTGAACAGAAGCTAGCTGGATTCTTTATTTATATTTTGTTGTGATGGCGAAACAGGGGCGGGGTGTAATTGGATCCTATGAAAATGTAAGATAAAACCAGTATGAAGGGTAAAAAATACTTGTCTGTAACTCCCTGTGCTGCCACCAGAGGGAGCAGTAGATTTTTTTTCTCCAAATTGGAAAATTACCAGCTGCAAAGACGACACATGTGATTTTAAAGAACGTAGTTTCACTTTTAAATTTGTCGTAAAAGACAGAAAGAAAACTGGTCTGAGTGTGATGTCATAGTGGTACGATGACATCACACTGTTACAGGACGGAGACGGGAGCTTTCAGGTAGAAGGGGCGGAGCTACAAGTTTGTGCCAAAAGTTCTTGATATTAGCATGGATAGGACTAAAACCAACGCCAGGTCTGTGACTGACGAGGGAAGAACATGGAGAAAAAGTCACGTTCTACTCTGCAATTCATTTACAATTATTTGCGTATTGCTCTAAATCACTATTATGTCTGTGGACTTGTTAATTGAAGTTGTCGATTTGTCGTTATCAGATCAGAGAATCAAACCGTTCAAACACAGGAAAGGCAATGATAGAAAACACAGAGACAACCGTCCATTAGTCTTGGATCATCACCACTACTTGATAAGTACGTGCTGACGACATGGTCCCAACGTGTGTATGTGTGTGTGTGTGTGTGAGGGTGCGCCTGAATATGCATGTGTGTGGGGACAGGGTTTCCAATAGCAACCGGGAGAGTGTATCATCCGCCGGTACAGCTGGCGAACCTCTGGGAAGCCGGGGGAAAAGTCCAATCAGAGCCGAGCCGGAGCCAAGTTCCTGAAGCGAGGCCAGATTAGAACCCCCCAGGAGTGACCTCAGCCGTCATTGACACGTCCCCCTCCTTATCCGTCAGGCTGGCGGCTAACCCACACTGAGATGCTAATTAAAAGCCGCAGAAATATGGCCCTGGCTCTTCCCCAGGTGTAGTATCGCTGGGTCTGGTTCATCGGTCTTCGCCTCAGATGTCCTCCAGACACAAACGTGAAAGGTGAACTTGTGTCTAAACAACGTTGATAAACAGGAGCGGCGCGAGTCAAATAAATAGTTTTCAGTCAAAGAGCATTGACCGGAGGAGAGTGGGCTAATCCGGAGCTAGCTTGAACACGAGAATTTTTAGTTTTGGAAGTGTAATGTAAATTTTTGGTCATGCTATATTTGTGACTTTTTCTCTGGCTAGATATTTTAGCTTCTTTATTATGCTAAAGTTAGAGATTGTAGACTAGCTTCTTTATTATGCTAAAGTTAGATTTTATACTAGCTTCTTTATTATGCTAAAGTTAGAGATTGTAGACTAGCTTCTTTATTATGCTAAAGTTAGAGATTTTATACTAGCTTCTTTATTATGCTAAAGTTAGAGATTGTAGACTAGCTTCTTTATTATGCTAAAGCTAGAGATTTTATACTAGCTTCTTTATTATGCTAAAGTTAGAGATTGTAGACTAGCTTCTTTATTTTGCTAAAGCTAGAGATTTTATACTAGCTTCTTTAGATCTTGATCAAAAATCCAGGATAAAAACAACAGGGATTTGAATAAGAGTGATTCCTGTTCGACATTTCCAGGTGTTTGATGGTTAAAGTTTATTAATTGACTGATGAAAAACAGCTGTGACTATTGGAAGGAGAGAAGAAGAAGAAGAAGACAAAGAAATAAATTGATATCATCGTTTATTGGACTCTATAAACCCAAAAAAATCCTCTGTGAAAGTTTAGTTCTCTTTTTGAGTGTCAGCCGTTTAACTGACACTGAGGTCTGTGGGGAAATGTGCTCACAGTCCATGTGGATATAGGCTGCCGTACCGCGGGTGGCCGCTAGTGGCCTCTAGTGCATGTGGAGTAAGTAATCTTTATTTATATACTGCCTTTCACAGACCAGAGTCACAAAGCGGTTTACAATTGCTATTTTTTGGGCACTTGTCTCTCACTCCACACAGAGATGGGAGCGGGGTCGCCGAACAGGAGGCGCATGCCAGACCTATTGTACATATTTTTAGTGGTAGGGGAAACCGGAGTACCCGGAGGAAACCTACGCAGACACGGGGAGAACATGCAAACTCCACTCAGAAAGGCCCTGGTCCGGCCGGGATTCGAACCCAGGACCTTCTTGCTGAGAGGCGGGAGTGCTATCCACTCAGCCACCGTGCCGCCCTGTGGAGACAGAGAGAGACCAGAGAGAGACCAGAGAGAGACACCAGAGAGAGACCAGAGAGAGACCAGAGAGAGAGACCAGAGAGAGACACCAGAGAGAGACACCAGAGAGAGACCAGAGAGAGACCAGAGAGAGACACCAGAGAGAGACACCAGAGAGAGAGACCAGAGAGAGACCAAGAGAGAGACCAGAGAGAGACCAGAGACCTCTAGTCCGTGTGTATTTAGGCTGCAGTACCTTGGGTGGCTTCTAGTCCGTGTGAAGACAGGTTTAAGCAGATAAATTCACGCATTCATGGCCTTTGCACACGTATACACACATACATACCAACAGTACACATATACACACACACACACACACACATTCGCACTGAGGTGTTAATTAAACAGTGGCAGGTGTTGTCATTTCGGCGCCGGCTCTGACTGAGGAGTCTGCACTGCACCCACTGTGATACAGCTGCCATGTCTCACACACACACACACACAGACACAGACACACACACACACACAGACACACACACACACAGACACAGACACACACACACACATAGACACACACACACACAGACACACACTGCGATGAGACTGTGACATTCTCCCACAACCAACAGTAGGTTTGTCAATTACTTCAAGTTTGAATTTACAGAGTTTACCATTCGCTACTTGCACATTACCCATAATGCTTTTAGACTCAGGGAGAACCCTTAGACGGCTGCCGTGGATCATGGGACCAGAGAGAAACCAGAAAGAGACCAGAGAGAGAATAGAGAGAGAACAGTGAGACAACAGAGAGAGAGCAAGGAGAGAACAGAGAGAGACTAGAAAGAGACCAGAGAGAGAACAGAAAAAGACCAGAGAGAGACCAGAGAGAGGCCAGAAAGAGAGCAGAAAGAGACCAGAGAGACCAGAAAGAGAGCAGAGAGAGACCAGAAAGAGACCAGAGAGACCAGCAAGAGAGCAGAGAGAGACCAGAGAGAGACAAGAGAGAGACAAAAGAGAGACCAGAGAGAGAACAGAAAGAGACCAGAGAGACTAGAGAGAGACCAGAGAGAGACCAGAAAGAGAGCAGAGAGAGAACAGAAAGAGACCAGAGAGAGACCAGAGAGAGACCAGAGAGAGACCAGAGAGAGACCAGAAAGAGACCAGAGAGAGACCAGAAAGAGACCAGAGAGAGGCCAGAAAGAGACCAGAGAGAGAACAGAAAGAGACCAGAGAAACTAGAGAGAGACCAGAGAGAGACCAGAGACAGAACAGAAAGAGAGCAGAGAGCGAACAGAAAGAGACCAGAGAGAGACCAGAGAGAGACCAGAGAGAGGCCAGAAAGAGAGCAGAGAGAGACTAGAGAGAGACCAGAAAGAGACCAGAGAGACCAGAAAGAGAGCAGAGAGAGACCAGAGAGAGACAAAAGAGAGACCAGTCTTTTAGTCTCCGGCTAAATTCTAATGTGAGTTTTGTTGCCTGTGGGAGGGGCAGAGGCCGCGTGTTTCAACATCTGCCGGAGACATAATGGACGCACCTGGATACCTGCGCTAACACTTACTCGCTAACGCTAACATTACAACGTCTTGGCATCGGTTCATGTGGCATTTTGTGCAACATCTAAGTGTCCAGGTGCGACGGCGAGCGGATCCAGGGCTCGCGAGGCTTAAGCGACTCAGCCGTCAGCTCGCCGCAACGGTTTCGGGACACGAGCCAAATGCGTCAGATTGTAAAGTGAGTCGCTGTCGCCGCCGATCCTCGTCTGGTGCATCTGCCGGAGCTCAGGGTGCAGCTGGTGGTGGGTCCAAAGGGGAAGAGAGGAGGATGTTCTTCAGAGAGAGAGACGTTAGAAGTGTGCGGTTTACTCTCCGGGCGCCACGGTGGATTTAAGTCGTCGATATGCGGTACCAGAAAGAGACCAGAGAGAGAGACCAGAGAGAGAGAACAGAGAGAGAGAACAGAGAGAGAGCAGATAGAGAGCAGAGAGAGAGACCAGAGAGAGAGCAGAGAGAGAGCAAAGAGAGAGCAGAGAGAGATCAGAGAGAGAGCAGAGAGAGAGCAGAGAGAGAGCAGAGAGAGAGCAGAGAGAGAGACCAGAGAGAGAGCAGAGAGAGAGCAAAGAGAGAGCAGAGAGAGATCAGAGAGAGAGCAGAGAGAGAGACCAGAGAGAGAGCAGAGAGAGAGCAGAGAGAGAGCAAAGAGAGATCAGAGAGAGAGCAGAGAGAGAGAGACCAGAGAGAGAGAGACCCGAGAGAGAGACCAGAGAGAGAGCAGAGATAGAGCAGAGAGAGAGAAGAGAGACAAGAGAGACCAAAGAGAGACCAGAGAGAGAGCAGAGATAGAGAACAGAGAGAGAATAGAGTGAGAGTAGAGAGAGAAGAGAGAGAGAGCAGAGAGAGAGCAGATTGAGAGTAGAGTGAGAGCAGAGCGAGCAGAGAGAGAAGAGAGAGACCAGAGAGAGACCGAGAGAGACCAGAGAGGGACCAGAGAGAGAGCAGAGAGAGACCAGAGAGAGACCAGAGAGAGAGCAGATATAGAGCAGAGAGAGACAAGAGAGACCAAAGAGAGAGCAGAGAGAGAGCAGAGATAGAGAACAGAGAGAGAAGAGAGAGAGAGCAGAGAGAGACCGAGAGAGACCAGAGAGAGAACAGAGAGACCAGAGAGAGAACAGAGAGAGGGACCAAGTATTTACAAATGTTTTTCTATTTACAATTTTTCAGCTCAAAACGGAGAGAAAGAAGTAGAAACCGGTCGACTCCCGCCTCATGAACATAATTCCAATACATGCAAAAATGTAATTGTTTATCTTTGAATAATTATAACTTTATATTAATTTGTTGTGTGTGGGTGGAGTCTGATGTTGCTCAGTTGGAATGAAAACCCGTAGCCACAGCTGCCCTTTGTTCTGCACAGATCAGACGCCTGTAGATTTCCATAATGTGTCTTTGATGGCTCCATTCTTTGAACCAAACCCAACACATATTTGCATAAACATCGCCGCTCGGTCTTCGCACTGCAGTTTTGTCGATGGCTCCGTGTCTGAGAATAATTCCTCTGGCCCCAGTGGGAAGCGGGCCGAGCCGAGCCGAGCCGATCAGAGTCAGTCCCGAGTGGAGGAGACTCATTACAGTTGATGCCGCTGTCGTTTGATATCAATACTTCCGTTGTTAGCATCACGACGCGGTGCCAGCTCATCCATAACTGAAGGTGGGAAGAGAAGAAGAGAGCACCGGCCAATCCAGACGCAGGAAGCTCGGCAAACCGGCCAATCCAGACGCAGGAAGCTCGGCAAACCGGCCAATCCAGACGCAGGCAGCTCGGCAAACCGGCCAATCCAAACGCAGGAAGCTCGGCAAACCGGCCAATCCAGACGCAGGCAGCTCGGCAATCCGGCCAATCCAGACGCAGGCAGCTCGGCAATCCGGCCAATCCAGACGCAGGAAGCTCGGCAAACCGGCCAATCCAGGCGCAGGAAGCTCGGCAAACCGGCCAATCCAGACGCAGGAAGCTCGGCAAACCGGCCAATCCAGACGCAGGAAGCTCGGAAAACCGGCCAATCACCATCCAATGTACTTGTGTTTCTGTAATGTCTAAATGCTGGTGTTTTTCGGCAGCTCTGGTACCGTGTTTGTGGGTATTGGGAGAAAAGTATAGATCGGTGGGGGTGTACCCGGAAAGAGAATTACCCAATGCTTGCTGAATTCACTCGTCAAATGAATGGGGCTTGTGCAGTTAATGCATGCACAAATGCGTTTGGTTTTTTTTCCGCGGCCATTTTGAAAAAGCCACAGAAGGCAAAAGTGGTGGTACTTTAGTTTGAAAGGCGGAGACAGGCGTCCGACTCAAGCAGACTCTGGATTCATGAACCAGAGGAAGTATTTATTTGTATTGATTGGTTTTGTTTGTGTTCCTTCTGTTGGATCCATAAAGTATCAGTCCTTCATCACGACGTTTACACAGTAGTTTATGGACTGGTGAACGAGTGATGTCACATGATCATGAACTGGGCCCCTCCGCGTCAGAGCTTCGGGACCTGAAAGCTGCAGCAGTGATCCAAACTGTCAGCCTGCTCAACGAGGACGTCCGAGGGTCTAAACCAGGCCCAACATCTAAAGAGCTCTTTAATTCTTTAATTAAAAGTTTTGTCAGAGGACTTCGCCAACTCAGATCAGAGAATAGACACATACACACATATATATAGACACACGCACACACACACACACACATATATATAGACACACCCACACAGAGAGACATACACACACGCAGACACACAAACACAGACACACAAACACAGACACACAACTGAATCCTTGTGTTTAAACATTCTATTTCAAATCCACATTGAAGTGAAATGAGATTATCAAATGTAACGACACATTGTCATTCAGACCAAATGTTCTTAAATCTGTTAGATTTTCTCACAACCCTTTACTTTGGGCACAACCAAAATGAGCTGTTAATGAAAGGGGAAGATGTAAGTACCCCAGCTTTAATTTAGCGAGTTTAGTTTAGTTTTCAGGAGGAGGCCCGGTATCTGCCTGCACAGGTTACGCACAGGTTACGCACAGGTTACGCACAGGTTACGCACAGGTTACGCACAGGTTACGCACAGGTTACGCACAGGTTACGCACAGGTTGCGCACAGGTTACGCACAGGTTACGCACAGGTTACGCACAGGTTGCGCACAGGTTACGCACAGGTTACGCACAGGTTACGCACAGGTTACGCACAAGTTGCAGAGACACTGTTATGGTGTGGATTTCATTTTTGTATTTTTGTTATATTTTGACGTTTTATCTGTGAATTAGTTTTAGTTGTACTTCCTGTCCTGTTTCCCTTGTCTCGATTGTGTGCCCCGCCCTGATGTGTTTCACCTGTGTCCCCTGTGTACCCTGTGTACCCTGTGTACCCTGTGTACCCTGTGTCCCCTGTGTACCCTGTGTACCCTGTGTCCCCTGTGTCCCCTGTGTACCCTGTGTCCCCTGTGTACCCTGTGTACCCTGTGTACCCTGTGTACCCTGTGTCCCCTGTGTCCCCTGTGTACCCTGTGTACCCTGTGTCCCCTGTGTACCCTGTGTACCCTGTGTCCCCTGTGTACCCTGTGTACCCTGTGTACCCTGTGTACCCTGTGTCCCCTGTGTACCCTGTGTACCCTGTGTACCCTGTGTACCCTGTGTCCCCTGTGCTCCTCTCCCCTTGTGCTGGTCCATCGTCTTGTCACCGTCCTGTCTTGTGTTGTTCATGTCTCTGTCTGTTTCCGTCCTGTTCCTGGTCCTGTTTTGGTTTTGGATTTTGAGTTGGTTTCTTTTTTATCATTAAACCCTTATTTTTGGCATTCCTACAATTTTGGGTCTTCATTCACTTCATCACATGACAGACACGAACACAACATGCAGAGAATGGTCTTATATGACCACATTACCGCAGCGCCGTTCACCGTGAGCCGCTCACAACAACCAGAGCGGCCGCAGCTGCCCCCGGGGTGTGCCCGGGAGCGGACTTCAGTTCATAGACTGCAGCCCCGCGATCACGCACTTATTCTTTTAAAACTTGACTTCCCAGAGACCTGCCCTGTTGCCATCTCTCACAGACGTGTGTACGCAGCATTCTGAGTGATATTATGGATCACTGGGTGGGTCATTCGGACATGCGTTAATGAAAAATGTAATGAACATGAGTTAACGCGATCATTTTGACGGCCCTAGTTTAATCTCTTCCCTCTCCTGGATCCAGACTCTTCTGTGAGAGGATTCTTGGCCGGACTTGACCCGGGCCGGTCCAGTCTGAGGAGAGTTGGCCGAGGCTGGAGGAGGTGAGATTGGCCGCTTCCAACTTGAGATTTTCAAATAACTCCTTTTACTCGACTGTGGGAAAACTAATCTGGGGGAAGTTTGGGGCAGAGGAATTACAACAGCTGCCTTTTGATTTTGTGCTGACAAGTGTAAACGTAGCTCTGAAAATACCTTTTTCTGTGAAATGAGTTGCCATTCATCATCATCTGCTGTCAAGATCCCATAAAGCAACACGCAACAAAGTAACACCATCCACTCCGGCTCCGGCTCCAAAAACGGCAAAAGAGAAGAGCTTTTACTTTTTTATTTTTTACCTGAACTGCAGAAATCAGCAGCTTTGGATCGGTCTCTAACTAAAGTCACCGCCGAACTCATTCATTTATAAACCTGGGCATAATAATAATAATAATAATAATAATAATGCTTTGGTTTTATACAGAGATTATTCTTTTACGGCAAACACAAAGGGGATAAGATACTACGATGGCCACAGCTGCCCTGGGGCACACTGACAGAAGCGAGGCAACCAGTCTGCGATCTACAGCCTCAGTCCTGGGTCTACAGCCTCAGTCCTGGGTCTACAGCCTCAGTCCTGGATCTACAGCCTCAGTCCTGGGTCTACAGCCTCAGCCTGGGTCTACAGCCTCAGTCCTGGGTCTACAGCCTCAGTCCTGGGTCTACAGCCTCAGTCCTGGGTCTACAGCCTCAGTCCTGGATCTACAGCCTCAGTCCTGGGTCTACAGCCTCAGTCCTGGGTCTACAGCCTCAGTCCTGGGTCTACAGCCTCAGTCCTGGATCTACAGCCTCAGTCCTGGGTCTACAGCCTCAGTCCTGGGTCTACAGCCTCAGTCCTGGGTCTACAGCCTCAGTCCTGGCCTCTTTGACGACTGCTGCTTTGACCAGGAACTGTACAAAACATAGATAAACTTTGAAAATGTGCCGATTGTTTTGACAGAAACTCAAATCTGCTCTGAGTCTGAGTCTGAGTCTGAGTCTGTGCCAGAGGCTTTGTGTGAGCTCCACCAACATTATCCGGATTAACAGACCCGTAAACTTCCTCTTCTGCAGGTTCTCAGACGCAGGTAGGACCTTGGTGTGTTCAGTCCTAGCCCCGGTCCTGGCCCCGCCCCCCGGCTGCTTTGGTCCTTCTCACTGTCTGTGTGGAAATGTTTTTGATTACATCTGCTGCAGTCGGAGCAGAGACGTCTCCAGACTTTCTCAGTGTTTGTGGAGCTCAGAGATGAAAGGCGTGTGTGCCAAACTCGAGACAGAGTAATGTGTTTCTAATCATCCTCCGCTCCGTCCATCTGTGAGCCAGACTTCCTCTCTCAGAGGCAGCCAATCACAGCGGCCGCTCTGTCACATGTTTGTACCCAGGGAGGCCTCAGATATCACACTTTCTCCTCCGTCGTTCCAGACAAAGACGAGTGGAAGGACTTTGTTTAAGTTCTGCTTCAGGAAGGAGCCCAAACAATGACAGGTGGAACTCAGTTAAAGAAAAGAAACTTGATTTTGAGAATATTCTCTTTGGGATTTTATCCACTCCATCTTCAGACACTTTTGAAGAGGCTCCAGGAGCCGCTCTGTGAGCACTTCAGAGCCGCAGGTGGCAGACCCCCGGTCTATGGTATCAATCCCATACACTGACGTACTGTACATTAGCATGTTAGCATTGGCCACTACTTAAGGTCTATAGTAAATACCAAGCCCCGGCAATCCAAGATGGCGTCCTGTTCAACTCTTCAACGCTCGTGCTCACCAGCGCATGGCACTTCACGGGGACAGAAAAATTAGCAAAACTCGTCTATATTTGGGCACCGTCTGGTCATCCCGGTTCTGCACAGTGGACGAGCTCCCATGATGCATTGCATCAAATACACGTGTGTGGCTTTCATGCACGTGCACAGAGGGGCTCGGCCGCGCTCTGACCAATCAGAGCAGAGTCAGAGCGGAGTCAGAGCGGAGCCAGAGCAGAGCCAGAGCAGAGTCAGAGCGGAGCCAGAGCGGGAAGGAAAGGAGCAGAGTTTGTGGCAGTAAAGTGTGGATTTAAAGAAAACCGAAGGATAAAAAAAAGTTCAGGACGACCTTTATGAAAGCTGTAGGTTCTCTGTCAGGTTCTCTAACAGGTTCTCTGTCAGCTGAGGTTGAGCTGTTTTAGTTTACATTGACTTCTATGAGAAATTTTTCATTGGTAGGACATTGGTAGAAAAGCTAATAGTACTCAATCCATATCTGATTATAGATCCATGGTGTATTATTCTCACACACGGACATACATTAGCGTGTTGTGTGTTAGCGTGTTGTGTGTTAGCGTGTTAGGAGGGGCACACTGGGGCAATTTCAGTCCAGCTGGAGCCAATCATGGAGCAGCACAACAGAGGAAATCAGGTGTCAGGCTAGAAAAAGGTGCAAGTGTGTGGTTCATTAGGCTGCAAGAAATCATGGAGGAGCACACTGAAGCGCACGCTTACAAACCACTGGTAAGTGCTGACTACAAGTCATGACTTCAAATTGTTATATAGAATGATTACAAATTATTTGTTGTTTGTGCAGCTTAGTCAAGAGTCCCTAATTGATGAAGTCGACTCAGATTCTGACGATTTAACTGTCAAGAAGAAACCTGTAAAAAAGTATGGAAAAAAGAAAAATCAAAAACACTTTTCTTCAAGACTCGGAAAGTGACGAACCAAAGGCAAATAAGATTGTTATCATGCAGCTGCAAAAGAAGAAAAATGGGGGGCGAGTTTATAGCAAGAGACACTTCTGCCTCTACTGTTCAATGTCCTGCCACAAAATGTCCCGTCATTTGACTAGAAAACATGGAAATGAAAGTGACGTAGCCAGAGCATTGGCTCTACCTGTGAAATCTAAAGCACGTAAACTTCAGTTTGATTTGATCAGGAATAGTGGAAACCGTGAGCACAATTTTGAGGTTTTAAAGGCCGGCATTGGAACTTTAGTCCCAGCTAAACAGCCAAATTCCCCAGTTAAATCCAGTGAGTTTTTGCACTGTATAGACTGTGGGGCATTGCTTAAGCGAAAGTCGCTGTGGAGGCATGTGGCCAGGTGCCGGCTTTCACAGAAAGATGCCCAGGCTAAACCAGGTAGAAGTAGGGTCCAGTCCCTCTGCTCCCTAGCCCAGCCTGTACCGGAGGGCATCAGCAAAAAGCTGTGGTCTTTAATTTGGGCAATGCATCAGGATGAGGTCACGGGTGTTGTCAAAGCAGAAAAGGGGATTCTGAGACTCGGAAAGCACCTGTACTTAAAACACGGGCATGATAAGACAAAGCATGATTACATTAGGCAGAAAATGAGAGAAGTCGGTAGGTTAATTAACGAAGCAAAAACCGCAGGGAAACTGAAAACAATGAAGGATTTCTTTAGTCCTTCCAACTTTAACCATGTGATTGATGCAGTCAGGTCTGTGGCTGGATATGATGAGGAAACAAATCAATACAAGACTCCATCCTTGGCCCTCAAACTCGGCCATAGCCTCAGAAAGCAGATATTCTTGAATGTGACTCAAAAATGGAGCATTGTGTTGATGAACTATTTATTAAAAACCTCCAACGAAGCCGGCTGCTTTTTGAGAAGAGGTGGGACGTCTGTGTTTCTTCTGCTGCCCTACAGACCCTCCGGCAAGCCAAGTGGAACACTCCGGACCTGCTCCCTCTGACTGAGGACGTTAGAGCCATGCATGCACATATTGAGGTATGTCGACCTGAATATGTGCAAACCCTAATAAGTGAGCCAACGTCTAAGCATTGGTCTAAACTGGCAGTTTTGACTCTTTGTGAGGTCATCATTTTCAATCGAAGAAGGGAAGGTGAGGTTTCAAAGATGCCACTGACAGCCTTTACCTTAAGAAGTAAGACTGGGATCCATTCTGACATTGCTCTGGGACTGTCCCAACTTGAGAAAAAGCTGTGTCAGCATTTTCAACGCATTGAAATTAAAGGGAAAAGAAGTCGGAAAAGTGCCGGTTCTTTTGACTCCTGAAATGATTGCTTCGATGGAGGTGCTGGTGGAGAACAGAAGGGCCTGTTCCATCTCTGACCATAA
Source organism: Knipowitschia caucasica (assembly GCA_964034765.1). Classification (NCBI taxonomy): domain Eukaryota; kingdom Metazoa; phylum Chordata; class Actinopteri; order Gobiiformes; family Gobiidae; genus Knipowitschia; species Knipowitschia caucasica. Next base: position 1,608,134 of record OZ035831.1, read on the forward strand.
CCCATACTTCTTTTCCCGCCCGGGCGCAGACACCCACATCAGGGGATCAGACTCCCTACGCCAGGTAGCCAAAGAATGTGGTGCGGTGCATCCAGAGATGCTATCCTCAACCAAACTTAGAAAGCACATAGCTACTATGTCTACAGTTCTCAATATGAAAGAGAATGAGATGGACATACTTGCCAACTTCCTCGGCCATGACATTCGCATCCACAGGCAATATTACAGACTACCAGAGGGGACACTGGAGCTGGCCAAAATCAGCAAAGTGTTGATGGCCATGGAGCAGGGAAGAGTGACGGAATTCGAAGGAAAGAGCCTCGACCAGATACAAATTGAGCCTGAAGGTAATTCTTGATATTATTAAAATATGTATGATTTTTTTCCCCTAAAGGCCACTTGTATTTTTATTTTCTGTGCGACAGGGAGAGCAGTAGAGATCCTCTCACAAACGGACGGGCTAAAAGAAACTTCAAGCGGAGAACCTTCAACCATTCATCCAGATGCACCCCATGGTAGTGGCAGTGCCCCTTCTGGTAAGTGTACCAGGTGGGGGATTACAGCCAGGCTGCTTGGTCCTAACCCTGGGAGTGTATATTGCTAATATATTTTTATTTCTCTCCCTAGAACGTGTAAGAAAGCCATGGTCTGCATCTGAGGTGAAGGCTGTGGAGAAGACCATGACACCTTTCATACAGACTGGAAAGGTCCCTGGGAAGTCTCACTGCCTGGCCTGCATTAATGCCTCACCAGATGACCTTAGACATCGGACATGGAGTGGCATTAAATTCTATGTCAAAAATAGAATCACTGCAATTCGAAAACAAAATCTAAAATAAAATTCCTTTAAAATAGTTGTTTGGTTTCTATTGACTGTTTTGTATTACTTAAAGTAGTCCCAGTAAAAAAAGATTATGTCTATGGGTCCCATTCTGAACGGCCCTGTCAAAGGGACCCACCAGGTAACAAAAACGTGTATGTGTGGGTGTGTGTGTGTGTGTGTATGTGTGTATGTGTCTGTGTGTGTGTGTGTGTGTATGTGTCTGTGTGTGTTTCAAGTAATATTGAGGTGAGAAATGTCGCCCGATCAGAAGTCTCCATCCCCCGACTCTGAATCTTTGGCTGAATGTGGGAGGTCCTTCTCAGTCCTGGGTCTACAGCCTCAGTCCTGGATCTACAGTCTCAGTCCTGGGTCTACAGCCTCAGTCCTGGGTCTACAGCCTCAGTCCTGGGTCTACAGCCTCAGTCAAGTTGTAGCTTCTCATATTTTAAGGTCTCTCCTCTTCCCCCCTCTCCTCCCCTCTCTCTCCCTCCCCCCCTCTCCTCTCTCTCCTCTCTCCTCCCCCCTCTCCTCTCCTCTCTCCATGCCTCCTCCCCTCCCCTCTCTCTCCCTCCCCCCTTCTCTCTGTCCTCTCTCTCCTCCCCTCTCTCCATGCCTCCTCCCCTCCCTCTCTCTCCCCTCCCCCCTCTCCTCTCTCTCCTCTCCTCTCTCTCCTCTCTCCTCCCCTCTCTCCTCTCCTCTCTCCATGCCTCCTCCCCTCCCCTCCCCTCTCTCTCCCTCCCCCCTCCTCTCTCCTCTTTCCCCTCTCTCCTCCCCTCTCTCCTCTCCCCCCTCCTCTCCTCTCTCCATGCCTCCTCCACTCCTGCAGTGCTCTCAATCAGCTCAGACTGGAGGAGCTTCTAATTCACAATTACATGGACCGCGGCTTACGGTGCGACCCCAGACTCCACCACTTACACCATTCTTCCTCCTGCTGTCAGAAAATTATCTCTTTCTCTATCTCTCTCCTCTCTCTCCATCTCTCTCCTCTCTCTCTCTCCTGTCTCTCCTCTCTCTTGTCTCCCCTCTCCTCTCTCTTTCCTCTCTCTCTCCTCCCTCTCTCCTCTCTCTCCTCCCTCTCTTCTCCCTCCGCTCTCCTCTCTCTCCTCTCTCCTCTCTCCTCCCTCTCCTCTCCCTCCTCTCTCCTCTCTCTTCTCTCTCCTCTCTCCTCTCTCTCCTCCCTCTCTTCTCCCTCCTCTCTCCTCTCTCTTCTCTCTCCTCTCTCCTCCCTCTCCTCTCCCTCCTCTCTCCTCTCTCTTCTCTCTCCTCTCTCCTCTCTCCTCTCTCTCCTCTCCCTCCTCTCTCCTCTCTCTCTCCTCTCTCCTCTCTCTCCTCCCTCTCTTCTCCCTCCTCTCTCCTCTCTCTTCTCTCTCCTCTCTCCTCCCTCTCCTCTCCCTCCTCTCTCCTCTCTCTTCTCTCTCCTCTCCCTCTCCTCTCTTCTCTCTCCTCTCTCTTCTCTCTCCTCTCCCTCCTCTCTCCTCTCTCTCCCCTCTCTCCTCTCCTCTCCACGACTCCCCTGTGTGATTTTTATAGTGAAAGGTTAATTTGAGTGTACGGCGCCCGGGGCACTGACTAGGAACAAGGGAATAGAGAGAGACAAGGTGTAAGCGAGAGGAGTGGAGGAGTGCTAATGCAGTTCAGGAGACTTGGCGGTGGAGACAGGACCAGGGCGGCGCTCGACAAGTGATATTTAATTAGCCCGGAACGACTGGGGCGAGCGGCGGAGAGGGAAAAGACCACGGTGAGCGAGGTGACAGGGGCAGAGGCAGATGGTGGAGGCCAGAGCAGCAGACGGAGAGGTTAGAAGTGAGGGAGACCAGGTGTGAGAGAGACCAGAGAGAGACTAGAGAAAGACTAGAGAGAGAGAGACCACAAAGAGAGACCAGAGTGAGACTAGAGAGAGAGACCACAGAGAGAGATCAGAGTGAGACTAGAGAGAGACCACAGAGAGAGAGAGACCAGAGAGAGGCTAGATAGAGAGACAATAGAGATGAGGGAGAGACCAGAGAGAGACCAAGGACAAACCAGAGAGAGACAAGAGAGAGACCTCCTCCCCTCTCTCTTCTCTCATCTTTAGTTTGTCATGTATTTTCTGGCCTCCGTCACATCTGTAGATCATCTCTCAGCCCAAAGAACCTACTCTAAAGATCACGTGTTTTCTAACTGGATGAAGAAATAAGTAGTGGTCTGGTCTGGTCTGAGTCTGAGTCTGAGTCCCCTGTTACTTAATGTGGAAGAGTCACATAAAGAGAAAGTGTTCTTGTGGAGAAAAGCAGCGGAGCCTGGGGTTAATGAGCGACACAGAAGTCTGAATATTTGATTTCCAGTTTTGATTTCAGCGGATCATAAAGTGTCTGAGCGTCCGCTGTGGCTGTAGCTATAAGTCCAGCTCAATGCAACGAAGACCTAATCCGGTTTCCAGCGGTCCAAACCAAACCATCTGTGATCAAATGAAGACCTCGCTCACCCCAATCCCACGACTCGGCTGCAGTCCATGGTTCAAGCCTCAGACGGTCTTAGAAATGTGAGAGCTATTATGACCAGAGAGAGACCAGAGAGAGACCAGTGAGAGAGACCCGAGAGAGACCAGAGAGAGACCAGAGAGAGGCTAGAGAGAGGCCAGAGAGACCAGAGAGAGACCAGAGAGAGACCAGTGAGAGAGACCCGAGAGAGACCCGAGAGAGACCAGAGAGAGACCAGTGAGAGAGACCCGAGAGAGACCAGAGAGAGACCAGTGAGAGAGACCCGAGAGAGACCCGAGAGAGACCAGAGAGAGACCAGAGAGAGACCAGAGAGAGACCAGAGGGAGGGACCAGAGAGAGGCCAGAGAGAGACCAGAGAGAGACCAGTGAGAGAGACCCGAGAGAGACCGGAGAGAGACCCGAGAGAGACCAGAGAGAGACCAGAGAGAGACCAGAGAGAGACCGGAGAGAGACCCGAGAGAGACCAGAGAGAGACCAGTGAGAGAGACCCGAGAGAGACCCGAGAGAGACCAGAGAGAGACCAGAGAGAGACCAGAGAGAGACCAGAGGGAGGGACCAGAGAGAGGCCAGAGAGAGACCAGAGAGAGACCAGTGAGAGAGACCCGAGAGAGACCGGAGAGAGACCCGAGAGAGACCAGAGAGAGACCAGAGAGAGACCAGAGAGAGAGACCAGAGAGAGAGACCAGAGAGAGGCCAGAGAGGGACCAGAGAGAGACCAGAGAGAGATCAGTGTTAAAAGGCTGCCTTAGAGACTGTCACGCTGGACCTTTAAGGGGGCGGAGCTTGGACCACCGGAGACCTGCATGCGTCCTGCACAGTGTTGCCAACTTAGCGACTTTGTCGCTAGATTTAGCGACTTTTCAGACCCTATAGCGACTTTTTTTCAAAAAAGCGACTAGCGACAGATCTAGACAAAGCATTAAAATCATTAAATGTTGTTAATGTTGAAATTATTTTTGTACATTTGTAGTTCTAAACATATTTAGGGTGTTTTTTTACTCACTTTTGTCTCTCCCACGACGTTATTCCTCTCTCCTACAGCGTCCGTTACAGTTATTTGCAAATTGCCAATTATGCAAATTAGGCGATGACGTCATTTAGCGACTTCTAGCGACTTTTGGGACAGCCAATAGCTACTTTCCTTACTGAGGAGTTGGCAACACTGCCTGCGTGCGCCCTGCATGCACACAGTGTTGCCAACTTAGCGACTTTGTCGCTAGATTTAGCGACTTTTCAGACCCCTATAGCGACTTTTTTTCAAAAAAGCGACTAGCGACGAATCTAGCGACTTTTTCTTGTGTTATTGGCGACTTATCTGGTGTTTTGGCGACTTATCTGGTGTTTTGGAGACTCGTGAAGCACGTATTGTTCTGCTGTCCTAAACGTGAGCCCCTCCCCCGTCCCAAAGCACTTACAGGCGGCCAGTCTCACAGTAGCCTTGCGCAGCAGTCCCAGCTACAGTCTATGGGCGGAGCAGAGAGAGAGAGAGGAGACTCAAAAGCACAGGAAGCAGTGTTGCCAACTTAGCGACTTTGTCGCTAGATTTAGCGACTTTTCAGACCCCTATAGCAACTTTTTTTCAAAAAAGCGACTAGCGACAAATCTAGCGACTTTTTCTGGTGTTATTGGCGACTTATCTGGTGTTTTGGCGACTTATCTGGTGTTTTGGAGACTCGTGAAGCACGTATTGTTCTGCTGTCCTCAACGTGAGCCCCTCCCCCGTCCCAAAGCACTTATCAATCAATCAATCAATCTTTATTTATAGGGCGCTTTTCCTGCACAGGGCAACACAAAGCGACACTTACAGGCGGCCAGTCTGTCTCACAGTAGCCTTGCGCAGCAGTCCCAGCTACAGTCTATGGGCGGAGCAGAGAGAGAGAGAGGAGACTCAAAAGCACAGGGAGTTTTCAGGCTGCTGCAGACTGAACTTCAGCTCCACCACCACCACACATCCAAAGCTCCCCGGCCACTCCTACCACCGCCACCCCCCACTACCCCCCACTCCATCCGCGGCAGCTCTGTCCGTGACTCTGTTTTCTCTCAGTAGTGGGTCACATTAAATCATTTGTTATGCCAAACTATGGAAAAAAAAAAAAAACTTACAAAAATAGACCTAAGTAACTCTGCCAGAGTGTGTCTTTTGGGTCACTTTGCCGGTCCCAAGCCCGGATAAAGGAGGAGGGTTGGTTGTAGAGCTAGCAATTTCACCCTACATAACAATCTTTTGATTACATTTGCTGTTATAACATTTAACAATACAGGACAAAACTGATGTGTGTAATGTGGATCTAGACAAAGCATTAAAATCATTAAATGTTGTTAATGTTGAAATTATTTTTGTACATTTGTAGTTCTAAACATATTTAGGGTGTTTTTACTCACTTTTGTCTCTCCCACGACCTTATTCCTCTCTCCTACAGCGTCCGTTACAGTTATTTGCAAATGGCAAATTATGCAAATTAGGCGATGACGTCATTTAGCGACTTCTAGCGACTTTTGGGACAGCCAATAGCTACTTTCCTTACTGAGGAGTTGGCAACACTGACTGCACAGAGCGAGAGAGAGGAGTGGAGCGAGCACATCTTACTTTGCCGTGTCTGAGTGTTTTCATAAGTTTAAGTTTGCAGTAGCTTGTGTGTTTAAGTCAAAGGTGTGCGTTATAAACGTAAGTACTGTGTATGGAAAAGTTTAGTTAAGTGTAGTTTCATAGTTATCAGTGTTTTTACTGCTAATTGATGCATGCGCCCATCACATAGCCATCACGTGGCTCCTCTGTTTAGAGCGATGAGCGCGGCGCTGCACTATGACATGTTTGTAGATGTGGATGTAATATGTTAGTGTGAGTTTGTTAGTCTTTCCACTAATATATAATTATTGTATAGTAAGTTCAGTGTGTTATAGTGAAGATGTGAATATAATTCAGATACTGTATTAAGAGATGTAGCCAATTATCTAATATTATGTTTATTGTTTCTGTTTTAGGACCACACACACACACACACACACACACCTACACACATCCATACGCTCAAGCTTCAATAAATCATCATATTCAACTCCCTGACTCATCATTGGGTTCTAACCAACCCACCACAGTGTTCTGGACATTCCATTCAGCATCAGTACAGTCACTCTCCTTTTCAATTGAGGCCAAAGAGAGACCAGAGAGAGAGAGACAAGAGAGTGACTAGAGAGACACCAGCAAGACAACAGAGAGAGACTCGAAAGAAACCAGAGAGAGAGGTTATCTTCCATGTCTTATCAACCTTCATCTATTTTGACAATAAACCAGTGTTCTGTCGCAACTAAAACTTTAAGGAACTAGAATTATTTTAGTTTATTTGAATGTCTTTTTAACATCCCGGCCAGGGCACTACAGATGAAAAATATCCTCCTCGGCTAATTCTGTCTTTTTTAACTCATATTTAATCATGTGTTTTTCTAAATTGCATTATCCCCTTTGAAATAAACTAAACTGAAAGTAGTAGCAGCTCATAGTCCGGACACTTATGGTTTTCACAGACGAGTCTTGCCGTCACGTCCCAGAAAGTGGAAGCAGTGAAAGTGAGAGTCCTGTGGAGGAGTTTGAACCCGGCCCTCTCTGCTGTCTGTCTGCTCTGATGGATGAGGCTGATCAGCCGCTCTCCGCTGGGAACAGATAAATATCTCCCCAGAACCAATCCCAAATCTTTAAAAACAGTCGGTACCAGACAGCGAGGCCCGGAGGGAACCATCCTCTCTCTCTGTAAACAAAAACATACTCTCTGTCAGGCCTGCGCTGGAGCTAAAACGCTAATCTGGGGGTTCCTGGTCCCTGGAGCTACAGCCGGAAACTGAGGAGGTGTGATGAGAGGAAGGAACGGAGGCAAAAGGCAAGTTTAATGGTATGGCACGGTTTTTACACAAGGCAACTGGACAAAACAAGAAAGAGAGACTAGAACTAGAGACTGGAGAGAGACCAGAGAGAGACTGGAGAGAGACCAGAGAGAGACTAGAGAGAGACTAGAGAGAGACCAGAGAGAGACCAGAGAGAGACCAGAGAGAGACTAGAGAGAGACCAGAGAGAGACTAGAGAGAAACCAGAGAGAGACTAGAGAGAGACAAGATATACCAGAGAGAGACCAGAGAGAGACTAGAGAGCGACCAGAGAGAGACTAGAGAGAAACCAGAGAGAGACCAGAGAGAGACCTGAGGAGGACTAGAGAGAGACAAGAGAGACCAGAGAGATACTAAAGATAGACTAGAGAGAGCCCGGAGAGAGACTGGAGGGAGACCAGAGAGAGACAAGATATACCAGAGAGAGAGACCAGAGAGAGACTAGAGAGCGACCAGAGAGAGACTAGAGAGAAACCAGAGAGAGACCAGAGAGAGACCTGAGGAGGACTAGAGAGAGACAAGAGAGACCAGAGAGATACTAAAGATAGACTAGAGAGAGCCCGGAGAGAGACTGGAGAGAGACCAGAGAGAGACTAGAGAGAGACTAGAGAGAGACCAGAGAGAGACCAGAGAGAGACTAGAGAGAGACAAGAGAGAGACCAGAGAGCGACTAGAGAGAGACCAGAGAGAAACCAGTGAGAGACCAGAGAGAGACAAGATATACCAGAGAGAGACTAAAGAGAGACTAGAGAGAGACTAAAGAAAGACTAGAACGAGACCAGAGACCAACCAAAACAAAGAGACATTTTCCAAACTATCAGTAACATGTTTCTGTCCCTTCTGTGTTTGCAAAGAACTGGAATAATTGCAGTCTTTACGATTTCCTAATTGAGTTCGATTCTACTGAGATTAACCGAGCGGAAAGTGGTCGGCTGTAAACATGACCGCGGATCAGGCCGAGCTCCTCTGTGCTGCCTCAGTCTGTGACAAAACACATGGAGCATTTTATTCCAAACGCAGTAAAATCTTTTTGGGGGAAAAGGGGCTTTTAGGACGGACATGAAAACAACTGGACCGACTCTAAGACCGAGGGAGACCATCTGTGCTCCAGCGAAACCAGCTACGACTGCAGCCAAACAGAGAGGACACAACTGGTAATCTCCACACCAGGAACCAGGGCGAGAGAGAGAGACCAGATAGAGAGAGGTGAGAGAGATGAGAAAGAGAGAGACAGACGAGAGAGAGAGATGAGAGAGAGAGAGGGACCAGAGAGAGATCTGAGAGAGACGGACCAGAGAGAGAGAGACCAGAGAGAAGAGAGAGAGACAGAGACCAGAGAGAGATCCGAGAGAGACCAGAGAGAGAGAGAGGGACCAGAGAGAGAGAGACCAGAGAGATGAGAGAGAGAGAGACCAAAGAGAAACCAGAGAGAGAGAGAGTTGAGAGAGAAAGAGAGACCAGAGAGAAAGAGATGAGAGTGAGAGAGAAAGACCAGAGAGAGAGACCAGAGAGAGACAAGAAAAGACAATACCAGAGAGAGTGAGAGAGACAAGAGAGAGACCACATACAGAGATTATCACTCCCGAAAATGAGACACAGACAAAGACCCTGCTACAAAACATACCAGGCTGGGAAGAATGGGCCAAAATACCAGCTACAGCCTGAAAGAACCTGATGAAGACCAATGGGAAACAGTTGACCTCTGTCATCACCCACAACGGCATTTCATTAGACCTCTCCTGTCTCAGTATACATACAGACCTCTGTCTCAGTATACATACAGACCTCTGTCTCAGTATACACACAGACCTCTGTCTCAGTATACATACAGACCTCTGTCTCAGTATACATACAGACCTCTGTCTCAGTATACATACAGACCTCTCCTGTCTCAGTATACATACAGACCTCTCCTGTCTCAGTATACATACAGACCTCTGTCTCAGTATACATACAGACCTCTGTCTCAGTATACATACAGACCTCTGTCTCAGTATACATACAGACCTCTCCTGTATGAGTACATTTCAGAAAACTATGGACAATAATAAACTTGGCACATTCACCAATGAGTTTTCCCATTTATGAGGCCAATAACTGTCGTCCGTACACTTTTTTCATCTAAAAATACAAAAACATAAGGGAATCATCTCTGACTGTGTTCTGCAATTACGAAAGACGGAGAAACTTCCTTCCTGTGTTGAAATAAAAGCCGTGGAAGCCGAGGAGCAGGCGGGGGCCGTGATCTGTCTAGGCCTCGCTCTAAATGGCACCAGTCAAGTCATTATGTGTGAGCAGCTGATTTCACTTTTGGATGTGTGAGTGCGAGAGAGCAGTCCTCATCTCATCTACCCAGATTTATGAATATTAATGACCCTATTAGACCAGACAGATGCCAGACTGAGCTGCTGCCGGAGCAGAAGTCTCTCTGAGTACTCTGCGTTTGTATGATTTGAGAATATGGAGAGATGGAGAGGTAGATACTTTACACGACAAGGGGAAGTTCAGGAGTCCATCCGGAGGCGATACAGACTTACCAGACACTAGGCAGGAGCCATAAATAATAAATCAAATCCAAACGTATAAAACAGGATTACCAGATGACAGCAGCAGAGAGACAGGTCTGTAGGTCTGTACATACAGCGTCTGAGAAGGACAGGTCAACAATTAGTAAAGTACAAAAAAACTCTAAATAGCTTCATAACTGCAGCAATCAAAACCAGAAATGTGCAGGTTCAGACCTTATTTCAGTTTACATACAGACCTCTCGTGTCTCAGTACACAATACAATACAATACAATTTATTCTTGTATAGCCCTAGGTCACAACAAAAGTCATCTCAGAGACTTAACAAAACCATTGAAATCACCAACACAGGTCAGAGAATCAACAGTTAAAACACATGAAGAATATAGAACACATGTTGAAAAATGTCCATACATGTTGTAGAATGTTAAAGTGTCCTGATCATCACCACAGACCTACTAGTTGGACACTAACTGCCCAACAGACCCTCCTGCATCGGCAAGGAACAACTCATAAGAAAAACCCAGTGGGAAAAAGTGAGAAACCTCGGGGAGACCCACAGTTTGAGAAAGGAATCTGCTCCCACGAACGGACGGGCTATAGATCCAGGACCTAAGCTACAGGACGTGGACAGGTCCGGTACAGGACTGGAGCACTCCCAGGCGGGTCGGTCAGTATACATACAGACCTCTCTTGTCTCAGTATACATGCAGATCCAGACCTCTCTCCTCTATCGTGCATACAGTAAAACTATTCGGATTCCTTTCACTTTCCCAGGTTTTATTTCATCAATCGATTTAAAGGTGAAGGTTCAGGGGGAGAAGTTTGTTTTTCACTCCGAGCTGCAGACACGTAGCACACATTTGCATTTGCCTTTAATGGTTCCAATACGAGCGTGCCGATCCAGGTGAGACCGCTTAATCAGAGACAAACCCGGGGAAGGATGCGGAGCCAAGCCGCTGCTCCCAGATCTGTCGCTAAACTTGTGATTAAATCTGATGCTGCCCCAGAGAGGAAACACTTGGAATGACTCTGTTTACTTTAGTGACAAAAACCAGGCACAAAACTGTAACGAGATGATTGTGTGAATGCAGGGTTTTTGACAACTGGTCCTGAACCATCAAGCATCACCATGTGGAGGTGGGTCACTCTCTCTGTCTGGACCTGGCTTTGGACGGATGGGTCGAAGGCAGATGACTTCCTACGGGAACAATAAATTATACATGTTAAGCTCATCCATCTTCTTCCCCTTCGTCCATTTCTGGGTCAGGGGGGTGGCAATCAGCTGCACCCAGAGCAAAGTGGGGTTAAGTGTCTTGCCCAAGGACAGAATGACAGCAGATATCAGTGGGAGTCGTTGAAGAAGCTCTCGTGGTGGACTCGAACCCACGAACTTCAGGATCAAAGGCCAGTGCTCTACCAACTGAGCCACCATTTCAGTTCAATTCTTTGTATTTGTTTACAGCCTTAAATCACAGCAGCAGTCGTCTTGGAGGACTTTACAGAGTTGTTGATTCACCAACAACAGATCAGAGAATCAAAGAGTTGCAATTGTCACAGGTGGAAAGGATTTATTGCTGGTTTGGGCGGTTGCTTCTGGTAGATTGAAGAGAATAAACTATGGACAATGGTGAAGTTAGAGCTTGGTATGTGGGTGACCAATAACGGAACTCAAAACAGGACTTAAAAATGTACAGAAGACTAATAAAAATGTGATCAAAACAAAAGGTTTATTCTTTGTCTTTGTTTTTATTTTTCTCTTGTTTTACTGGGTGTAGGTACACACGGGGGAAAGGAAAAAAATAAGAGTGATAAAAACGAGATGAAAAAGTGACATGTGGCCATAATATGACGACAATGTGACGATAAAGTGACAAAAATGTGACGACAATGTAACAAAAAATGTGACGACAATGTGACAATAAAGTGACAAAAATGTGACGATAAAGTGACAAAAAATGTGACGACAATGTAACAAAAAATGTGACGATAAAGGGACAAAAATGTGACGACAATGTAAAAAAAAATTTGATAAAGATGTGACCATAATAGGACGACAAGGTGACAATAACGTGACAAAAATGTGACAAAGATGTGACCATAAGGTGACAAAGATGTGACCATAAGGTGACAAAGATGTGATCATAATGTGACAAAAATGTGACTATAACGTGACAAAAATGTGATAAAGATAGGACCGTAATGTGACAAAAATGTGACTATAACGTGACAAAAATGTGACGACAATGTGATGAAAATGTGACGACAACGTGACAAAAATTTGACAAAATGTGGCCGTAATGTGATAAAAAATGAGACAATAAAAAGAAAATTACAAAAGCTCAAAAAAAAAAAAAAGGTTTAAAGTCAATCCGACAGAGTCCCTTTCTATCCATGTGATCGCTGCGGTCCCTCAGATGCGTCCTGCACACAGACATTTAAAACCAAGGCCAGCCCAAAGCGTCACATGCATATTGTGTTGTCTAAGCTCAGCTCCTCTCGGTCGCCTTTACTGCCACACCGGCCCAGGACAGCCAGACCCAGCCCAGGACAGCCAGACACAGCCCAGAACAGCCTCACCAGCGCAGACCCAGCTCCTGCAGCACCATGGATGGTCTTGTGGTGCAAGACCATCCATGGTGCATTATCAAGAACTATGGCCAACACCAGAACAAGACCCGGACCAAGACCATACCAGACCTGGACTAAGACCAGACCTGGGCCAAGATCAGATCCGGACCAAGACAAGGCCCAAATGGAGAAGTCTTTGTGAAAAATATGTTGGAAAGTGTCAAATATTGGTCTCTCTCACTCTGGTTTCTCTCTCACTCTGGTTTCTCTCTCTGTCGTCTCTCTCTGTCGTCTCTCTCTCTGGCCTCTCTCTCTGGTCTCTCTCTCTGGCCTCTCTCTCTGGTCTCTCTCTCTGGTCTCTCTCTGGCCTCTCTCTCTGTCCTCTCTCTCTGGTCTCTCTCTCTGGTCTCTCTCTGGCCTCTCTCTCTGTCCTCTCTCTCTGATCTCTCTCTGGTCTCTCTCTCTGGTCTCTCTCTGGCCTCTCTCTCTGTCCTCTCTCTCTGGTCTCTCTCTCTGGTCTCTCTCTCTGGTCTCTCTCTCTGTCCTCTCTCTCTGGCCTCTCTCTCTCTGACCTCTCTCTCTGGTCTCTCTCTCTGGTCTCTCTCTCTGGTCTCTCTCTCTCTGTCTCTCTCTCTCTCTCTCTCTCTGGTCTCTCTCTCTGTCCTCTCTCTCTCTGGTCTCTCTCTCTGTCCTCTCTCTCTCTGTCCTCTCTCTCTCTGTCCTCTCTCTCTCTGGCCTCTCTCTCTGTCCTCTCTCTCTCTGGCCTCTCTCTCTGGTCTCTCTCTCTGGTCTCTCTCTCTGTCCTCTCTCTCTCTGGTCTCTCTCTCTGGCCTCTCTCTCTGGTCTCTCTCTCTGGTCTCTCTCTCTGGCCTCTCTCTCTGGCCTCTCTCTCTGGTCTCTCTCTCTGTCCTCTCTCTCTGTCCTCTCTCTCTCTGGTCTCTCTCTCTGGTCTCTCTCTCTGGCCTCTCTCTCTGGTCTCTCTCTCTGGTCTCTCTCTCTGGCCTCTCTCTCTGGCCTCTCTCTCTGTCGTCTCTCTCTCTGTCCTCTCTCTCTCTGTCCTCTCTCTCTCTGGTCTCTCTCTCTGGTCTCTCTCTCTGTCCTCTCTCTCTCTGGTCTCTCTCTCTGGTCTCTCTCTCTGTCCTCTCTCTCTCTGTCCTCTCTCTCTCTGGTCTCTCTCTCTGGTCTCTCTCTCTGTCCTCTCTCTCTCTGTCCTCTCTCTCTCTGGTCTCTCTCTCTGTCGTCTCTCTCTCTGTCCTCTCTCTCTCTGGTCTCTCTCTCTGGTCTCTCTCTCTGGCCTCTCTCTGGTCTCTCTCTCTGGTCTCTCTCTCTGTCCTCTCTCTCTCTGTCCTCTCTCTCTCTGGTCTCTCTCTCTGGTCTCTCTCTCTGTCCTCTCTCTCTCTGTCCTCTCTCTCTCTGGTCTCTCTCTCTGGTCTCTCTCTCTGTCCTCTCTCTCTCTGTCCTCTCTCTCTCTGGTCTCTCTCTCTGGTCTCTCTCTCTGTCCTCTCTCTCTCTGTCCTCTCTCTCTCTGGTCTCTCTCTCTGGTCTCTCTCTCTGTCCTCTCTCTCTCTGTCCTCTCTCTCTCTGGTCTCTCTGGACAGCCTCACCAGCGCAGACCCAGCTCCTGCAGCTCCATGGATGGTCTTGTGTGTCTGGGATTTCCGTGCATCAGGGCTAGAACACATGGCCTGGGTTCTCCGAGGCCTCTCCCCAGCCTCTAAGATAGGATAAACCTTTATTAGTCTCACAGTGGAGAAATGTCAGTGTCATCGTTGCACATTACAGCAGAGAAAGGAAATAAGAGCACTCAGATTGCACACATCAAAGTCTATTATTTAAGATAATAGACAATAAATTTAAGATAAAATAAAATAAAATAAGAAAATCTGGGCTACAATTGCACTTGGTTCGGAGTAAGGCAAGGCAAGGCAAGTTTATTTGTATAGCACAATTCATACACAAGGCAACTCAAAGTGCTGAACAAAACAAGAAAGCATTAAAATCATAAATAATCACAGAACATTATAAAGAAAGATACAAATATAAAATCCCTCAGTTGTAGCACAGCTAAACAGAACTGTCTTTAACCTGGTTTTAAACATTGTCAGAGAGGAGGCCTGTCTCACATCTCCAGGAAGACTGTTCCAGATTTTAGCAGCATGGAGTATTTACAGATGTCTATATTATACATTAGCAGCGGAGAAACCATGTCTCCATTTGTTATCTATGTAAGTATCTGTTTATGTAGCGCCTTTCACAGACCAGAGTCAAAGCGCTTTACAATTGACTTGTCTCTCACTCCACACAGAGACAGGTGCGAGGTCCGTACACTGCAAAAGATGACAGAATTATAGACAAAAAAATGCTCAAATTTGGCTAAATGTATCTAAATATGAGCACATTTTGACTGCCTTAAAACAAGATTTGCCAGTGGAACAAGAAAAATGGTCTTGTTTTAAAAAAGATACAAGATATTTTTCTCTTGGAATGAGAAAATAAAGCAATAGTTCTTGAATCAAGTCAAAATTGCTTGTCTCATTTGCAAATCTCATTTTAAGACAGTCAGAATGAACTTAAGTCAAGTTAAAAAAAACTCGATTCTAGCAATTATGATCTCATATTTGATCATTTTTTGCAGTGTACGTGTTTATTTTATATCCAAATGTGCTCGGGATTCCCCACGACACTTCAGAAATCATCCGCTCCTCCTCCACCCTGAGCCTGTTCTGATCCAACCTCACCCTGAGCCTGTTCTGATCCAACCTCACCCTGAGCCTGTTCTGATCCAACCTCATCCTGAGCCTGTTCTGATCCAACCTCATCCTGAGCCTGTTCTGATCCAACCTCATCCTGAGCCTGTTCTGATCCAACCTCATCCTGAGCCTGTTCTGATCCAACCTCATCCTGAGCCTGTTCTGATCCAACCTCACCCTGAGCCTGTTCTGATCCAACCTCATCCTGAGCCTGTTCTGATCCAACCTCATCCTGAGCCTGTTCTGATCCAACCTCATCCTGAGCCTGTTCTGATCCAACCTCATCCTGAGCCTGTTCTGATCCAACCTCATCCTGAGCCTGTTCTGATCCAACCTCACCCTGAGCCTGTTCTGATCCAACCTCACCCTGAGCCTGTTCTGATCCAACCTCATCCTGAGCCTGTTCTGTTCTGATCCAACCTCATCCTGAGCCTGTTCTGATCCAACCTCACCCTGAGCCTGTTCTGATCCAACCTCACCCTGAGCCTGTTCTGATCCAACCTCACCCTGAGCCTGTTCTGATCCAACCTCACCCTGAGCCTGTTCTGATCCAACCTCACCCTGAGCCTGTTCTGATCCAACCTCACCCTGAGCCTGTTCTGATCCAACCTCAGCCTGAGCCTGTTCTGATCCAACCTCACCCTGAGCCTGTTCTGATCCAACCTCACCCTGAGCCTGTTCTGATCCAACCTCACCCTGAGCCTGTTCTGATCCAACCTCACCCTGAGCCTGTTCTGATCCAACCTCACCCTGAGCCTGTTCTGATCCAACCTCACCCTGGGCCTGTTCTGATCCAACCTCACCCTGAGCCTGTTCTGATCCAACCTCACCCTGAGCCTGTTCTGATCCAACCTCATCCTGAGCCTGTTCTGATCCAACCTCACCCTGAGCCTGTTCTGATCCAACCTCACCCTGGGCCTGTTCTGATCCAACCTCACCCCTCGCAGGTCCTCGGTCTCCCGCTCTTCACCCCCCTGTCAGTCTCCCGCAGGTGTGTTGATGTGACAGTCTGTGGATGATGCGCTCCAGGCTCAGCGGCGGGTGGAGGTCAGAGGTCATGTGACACACAGCACAGCACACAAATGTCAAAGTAAAAACACACCAAATAAAATAGTTACAGATTGACAGCTTACTTAGTGGACGCATCACATCCACTAAGTTTTCTTAACCTCTGACACAGGTACAGAATCTCTAACTTTAGCACAATACAGAAGCTAGTATAAAATCACTAGCTTTAGCATAATAAAGAAGCTAGTATAAATCACTAGCTTTAGCATAATAAAGAAGCTAGTATAAAATCACTAGCTTTAGCATAATAAAGAAGCTAGTATAAAATCTCTAGCTTTAGCATAATAAAGAAGCTAGTATAAAATCTCTAGCTTTAGCATAATAAAGAAGCTAGTATAAAATCACTAGCTTTAGCATAATAAAGACGCTAGTATAAAATCTCTAGCTTTAGCATAATAATGAAGCTAGTATAAAATCTCTAGCTTTAGCATAATAAAGAAGCTAGTACAAAATATCTAGCTTTAGCATAATAAAGAAGCTAGTATAAAATCTCTAGCTTTAGCATAATAAAGAAGCTAGTACAAAATATCTAGCTTTAGCATAATAAAGAAGCTAGTATAAAATCTCTAGCTTTAGCATAATAAAGAAGCTAGTATAAAATCACTAGCTTTAGCATAATAAAGAAGCTAGTATAAAATCACTAGCTTTAGCATAATAAAGAAGCTAGTATAAATCTTTAGCTTTAGCATAATAAAGAAGCTAATATAAAATCTCTAGCTTTAGCATAATAAAGAAGCTAATATAAAATCTCTAGCTTTAGCATAATACAGAAGCTAGTATAAAATCACTAGCTTTAGCATAATAAAGAAGCTAGCATGAATCTCTAGCTTTAGCATAATAAAGAAGCTAGTATAAATCTTTAGCTTTAGCATAATAAAGAAGCTAGTATAAATCTTTAGCTTTAGCATAATAAAGAAGCTAGTATAAATCTTTAGCTTTAGCATAATAAAGAAGCTAATATAAAATCACTAGCTTTAGCATAATAAAGAAGCTAGTATAAAATCACTAGCTTTAGCATAATAAAGAAGCTAGTATAAAATCACTAGCTTTAGCATAATAAAGAAGCTAGTATAAATCTCTAGCTTTAGCAACATGAAGGAGCAAGTTCAGCATTATATTTGGATTTTCTAAACACACATGAAGAATCCACAGGTGCCACAGATCACAACCATGACCCAGACTCATGGTTCGTCTCGGTGAACGTCACGAGACCGAGACCAGGAGACTCAGCAGAGGCAGAAGAAGAAGCGAGGCCTGCCCCGCTCCCATCTCTCTCCGTTTCCTCCGTCAAAGGTTTTGCGCTTATGAAGAGAAACGGCGCTAATTAAAACTTTTGTACAGGACTGCTGCTGATTGAGCGGGCGGATCGCAGGCGTTCGTGGCGAGGAGGCGTGGCAGACCTTCGCCTCGCCGCCGCCAGAACGTGGGCTTGTCAAAACACGGAGCAATTAAAAAAAAAGTTAATTCATTAA
Source organism: Knipowitschia caucasica (assembly GCA_964034765.1). NCBI lineage: Eukaryota > Metazoa > Chordata > Actinopteri > Gobiiformes > Gobiidae > Knipowitschia > Knipowitschia caucasica. The sequence continues at coordinate 1,625,700 of OZ035831.1, forward strand.
AAGTTGTTCCTGAAAGATCCGTGTGATGTTTGTTTGGAGCGGCTGCGTTCCCGCTCAGGCTCCGGCTGATAAGGATTTGTACTTTTCAGCATTTTACCGTTCGGCTTAATTAGAAGTAAGTGCTAACTGATGTAATGTCCGGCCCTTTGTGCAGCTTGGATCTACAGGACCGAGGCTGTAGATCCGAGATAAACCAGACCGAGATAAACCAGACCGAGACAATAGCGTCGCCTTCTCAGGAAGTTAATTACTGCTTGTGTGGCACCTGTGTAGAAGCAGCATCAGCAAAATCTATACATTCAATTCACACAAAAAGACTGAGGCTGTGGACCCAGGACTGAGGCTGTAGACCCAGCACTGAGGCTGTAGGCCCAGGACTGAGGCTGTAGACCCAGCACTGAGGCTGTAGATCCAGGACTGAGGCTGTAGATCCAGGACTGGGGCTGTAGATCCAGGACTGAGGCTGTAGATCCAGGACTGAGGCGGTAGATCCAGGACTGAGGCTGTAGATCCAGGACTGAGGCTGTAGATCCAGGACTGAGGCTGTAGACCCAGGACTGAGGCTGTAGATCCAGGACTGAGGCTGTAGATCCAGGACTGAGGCTGTAGATCCAGGACTGAGGCTGTAGACCCAGGACTGAGGCTGTAGATCCAGGACTGAGGCTGTAGACCCAGGACTGAGGCTGTACAGTAGACCCAGGATTGAGGCTGTAGATCCAGGACTGAGGCTGTAGATCCAGGACTGAGGCTGTAGATCCAGGACTGAGGCTGTAGATCCAGGACTGAGGCTGTAGATCCAGGACTGAGGCTGTAGACCCAGGACTGAGGCTGTAGATCCAGGACTGAGGCTGTAGATCCAGGACTGAGGCTGTAGATCCAGGACTGAGGCTGTAGATCCAGGACTGAGGCTGTAGACCAGGACTGAGGCTGTAGACCCAGGACTGAGGCTGTAGACCAGACTGAGGACCAGGATGAGGCTGTAGATCCAGGACTGAGGCTGTAGATCCAGGACTGAGGCTGTAGATCCAGGACTGAGGCTGTAGATCCAGGACTGAGGCTGTAGATCCAGGACTGAGGCTGTAGATCCAGGACTGAGGCTGTAGATCCAGGACTGAGGCTGTAGACCCAGGACTGAGGCTGTAGACCCAGGACTGAGGCTGTAGATCCAGGACTGAGGCTGTAGACCCAGGACTGAGGCTGTAGATCCAGGACTGAGGCTGTAGATCCAGGACTGAGGCTGTAGATCCAGGACTGAGGCTGTAGATCCAGGACTGAGGCTGTAGACCCAGGACTGAGGCTGTAGATCCAGGACTGAGGCTGTAGACCCAGGACTGAGGCTGTACAGTAGACCCAGGATTGAGGCTGTAGATCCAGGACTGAGGCTGTAGATCCAGGACTGAGGCTGTAGATCCAGGACTGAGGCTGTAGATCCAGGACTGAGGCTGTAGATCCAGGACTGAGGCTGTAGACCCAGGACTGAGGCTGTAGATCCAGGACTGAGGCTGTAGACCCAGGACTGAGGCTGTAGACCCAGGACTGAGGCTGTAGATCCAGGACTGAGGCTGTAGGTCCAAGACTGAGGCTGTAGACCCAGGACTGAGGCTTTTTTTTTTTTTAAAGGAGGTCATTTGTTTGGGATGTCCACGGTGCGACCATGAAGCAGTGAGACCAGGACATGGATCTGAATGGGCAGACATCTTGGAGAGACTGAAGAGGCTTGATCCTCCCCAAATCTCTCGACCACAGATGAGAATAGGGAAGTATAGACTAAGCAATCAACACCAGAGCTCCGACTGCAGACGCTGCTCCCTCTTCACTCACACAACACTCAAAAACAAAAGTTGACGATCCGCTCGTAGTGAAGATCTCCCGCACAGGAGCCAGAGTCAGGCAGCTCCAGCTCTCTCTGCGCTCAGACAGAAGTACATCCGAAGCACCATCAGTCGCGCTGCATTTAGATTGCCTCATTTACACCACAGATAAACAGCGGCCGCTCTCGGCTGCTGCGGCTGTGTTCAGGATGTAAAGACACGGAAAACTATTACCACCGATGACGCCGGAGGGGACTCGGGTTTTCGTCATTTACATTTCTATTCAGCTTATCACTCCAACTCCCAGTTTTGGAAGCGTAATTACTCATTGTTTGTGCCTCTGCTGGTCTTTCCAAACCTTGTGGCTTCTCTGTACGTGGCGTTCTGTGTTCAGCTGTTTCCATCGAGAACTGGCCGACCCAAACATTTGTTTAATACAGAAATTATCTTTAGTAAAGATAGGAGTACAGGGAAGGAAGAGCGGGATGGGACCAGGAGAGGACCAGGAGAGGACCAGGGCAGGACCAGGGCAGGACCAGGACAAGACCAGGAGAACGATGAAAAGTTGGTGAGCAGGCTTATGAGAGTAGGGCAGGACCAAAGCTGAACCAGGCCCAGGATGGGACCAGGGCAGTGTACAACTAGGACAGAACCAGTACGAGACTAGGGCTGAGACCAGAACAACAATGAAACTTCTAAAGCAGGCTTAGGAAAGTAAGATGGGAACGGGGTAGGACCAGGATACGGCCAGGACAGGACAAGGAAGGGACCAGGGCAATTGGCAGACCCAAAAATGTGTGTAATACTGAAATTAACTTTGGTAAAGACCGGAGTACAGGGAAGGAGGATGAGAGCGGGATGGGACCAGGAGAGGACCAGGAGAGGACCAGGACAGGACCGAGATGGGACCAGGACAAACCAGGACCAGGACAGAATAGAGACGGGACTAAGGCAGGACAGAGACGGGACAAAGGCAGGACAGGACCAGAGCAGAACCAGGATGGAACCAGGACAGGGTAGGACCAGGACAAGACCAGAACAGAACCAAGACAGGACTAGGGCAGGACCGAGATGGGACTAAGGCAGGACAGGACCAGAGCAGAACCAGGACGGGACCAGGACAAAGCAGGACAAGTAGAGATTAGAAAATAGTTTTTTAGTAAATTAGCTTTTAAAGCTGAGGTACGGGACTTTTCTCATAAAGAACATCTGCCGTTTGTCCACTATGTCCTATAAATGTACTGCAACACTGAAATTTCCCCACTGTGGCACACTTAAAGTTTCTTTTAACTTAATCAAACTTCCCACAGAGAAGGCCTGGAGGCGGCATCGAACCAGGACCTTCTTGCCGTGAAGCACAGAAGTATAGACCCTGCTCTGATTCTGCCCGGATGCGGATGAGGAGCCGATGGTAAATCTCTGGGGCTTTGAGGCTCAGGCAGATAGTGGTCTCTGGAGGATTGCTCACCTGTGAAAGAGCAACACGATGGAGGATTACAGCTAATGCATTTCAAATAAAGTGCTCTGGACTCGGGTTATTTAGCCAACGCGCTGTGATGTCACATTACAGTGAGGATTTGTGTTGTTATTGGCTGTTTTTCACTAAGCTAAAGTAACATAAGCTGCGGATAATGGAATAAAAGAGAGAGAGGGGGGGGAGGGGGGGGAGTAGTGCTGCATTATTAAGGACTATGGCCAACACCAGAACAAGACCCGGACCAAGACCATACCAGACCTGGACTAAGACCAGACCTGGGCCAAGATCAGATCCGGACCAAGACAAGGCCCAAATGGAGAAGTCTTTGTGAAAAATATGTTGGAAAGTGTCAAATATTGCTGGTCTCTCTCTGGTTTCTCTCTCTGTCGTCTCTCTCTGTCGTCTCTCTCTGTCGTCTCTCTCTGTCGTCTCTCTCTCTGGTCTCTCTCTCTCTGGCCTCTCTCTCTGGTCTCTCTCTGGTCTCTCTCTCTGGTCTCTCTCTCTGGCCTCTCTCTCTGGTCTCTCTCTGGCCTCTCTCTGGTCTCTCTCTCTGGCCTCTCTCTCTGTCGTCTCTCTCTTTTTCCTCTCTCTCTGGTTTCTCTCTCTGTCCTCTCTCACTCTGGTCTCTCTCTCTCTCTGTCCTCTCTCACTCTGGTCTCTCTCTCTCTCTGTCCTCTCTCACTCTGTCCTCTCTCTCTCTGTCCTCGCTCACTCTGGTCTCTCTCTCTGGCCTCACTCTCTGTCCTCTCTCTCTGGTCTCTCTCTCTGGTCTCTCTCTCTGGTCTCTCTCTCTGGTCTCTCTCTGGTCTCTCTCTCTGGCCTCACTCTCTGGTCTCTCTCTCTGGTCTCTCTCTCTGGTCTCTCTCTCTGGTCTCTCTCTCTGGCCTCTCTCTCTGGTCTCTCTCTCTGTCCTCTCTCTCTCTGTCCTCTTTCTCTGGTCTCTCTCTCTGGCCTCACTCTCTGTCCTCACTCTCTGTCCTCTCTCTCTGGTCTCTCTCTCTGGTCTCTCTCTCTGGTCTCTCTCTCTGGTCTCTCTCTGGTCTCTCTCTCTGGCCTCACTCTCTGGTCTCTCTCTCTGGTCTCTCTCTCTGGTCTCTCTCTCTGGTCTCTCTCTCTGGTCTCTCTTTCTGGTCTCTCTCTAGCTTCTCTCTGATTAAATTCTTCACATTTAAAACCTTTGACAGTAACTTTTCCGCACAAAAACAAGTCAATATAAAATCCTCTTCTCTCCGTCTCCTTTGAACACAACACATTTACATACAATAAATACATTTGCACCAAAACAAGAGAACACACACACGGACCAGAGAGTGTCATTAGCGCTCGCAGCAGTCCGGTCTGTGCCTCTGCGCTTTCTCTGCGTGCGTCCTCGTTCTACAGTCTGATTCTGATGAAGCTTCTCACACCTCGGCTTTACCTGCTGTGGCTTTAATGCAGACAGGAGAGTGTCTCAAGAGGAGGTGTCTGGACTGTCTCGGAAAAAACTCATATTCCAATAATTACAATATGAAGGGAAGAGGGAGATCTCGGGAAGGTCTAGACTGAGGCTGTAGACCCAGGACTGAGACTGGAATGAGACTGTAGATCCAGGACTGAGGCTGTAGCTCCAGGACTGAGGCTGTAGACCCAGGACTGAGACTGGAATGAGACTGTAGATCCAGGACTGAGGCTGTAGACCCAGGACTGAGGCTGTAGACCCAGGACTGAGGCTGTAGACCCAGGACTGAGGCTGTAGACCCAGGACTGAGACTGGAATGAGACTGTAGATCCAGGACTGAGGCTGTAGACCCAGGACTGAGGCTTCATTTTATAGTATATATAGGTAAAGTTTTCTGGAGCAACGCAGCAGTGAAAAATGTATCAACATGGTAACATCATGTATTTATACCCAGCAGTCTCCCACTCACTCAAGATAAAAACAGAAATGAATATTATATTACATGTTATTAAAGTATAGAGGGAGAATAACTTAGTCCATGTCTTTCTACAGAATCTCAGTCCAGAATACTCTAAAACCTCTGAAACCCTCTAAAACCTCTGAAACCCTCTGAAACCCTCTGAAACCCTCTAAAACCTCTGAAACCCTCTGAAACCTCTGAAACCCTCTGAAACCCTCTGAAACCCTCTAAAACCTCTGAAACCCTCTGAAACCTCTGAAACCCTCTGAAACCCTCTGAAACCCTCCCGCCTGGAGTGGAGGAGAGCGTGTGGGATCATGTGGAGAGAGGATCAAGTGGGAATGTCGCTCCGGATCGCTGGAATAATGACAGACTTTTTTGTAGACATCCTGGAGACATCTTGGAGAGACCAGGGGCAGACATCTTGGAGAGACCAGGAGCAGACATCTTGGAAAGTCCAGGAGCAGACATCTCCGGAAGTTCAGTTTGTGCATGTCAAAAAGTGTAATATGTCCTTAAGTGGTGACTGGTTAAGTTTTTGGCGTCTGATTATGATGGTTAAGTTTAGGGTTATGGTTGGGTTGGGGTTATTTTATGGGAATGGCTGGTTAAGTTTAGGCATGAATAGGTATTTTGTTATATTTACTTCTGCTTCCGTCCAGATTCCGTGACGTAATCTACTGCTGCGTATGCTCATTGGATGAAACAGAACTTCCGGACGAATATGGGAATGACAAGACATCTTGGAAAGACCAGAGGCAGACATCTTGGAGAGACCAGGGGCAGACATCTTGGACAGACCAGAGGCAGACATCTTGGAGAGACCAGAGGCGGACATCTTGGAGAGACCAGGGGCAGACATCTTGGAGAGACCAGGAGCAGACATCTTGGAGAGACCAGAGGCAGACATCTTGGAGAGACCAGGGGCAGACATCTTGGAGAGACCAGGGGCAGACATCTTGAGTTGTAGAAGAGGTAGAATAGAGGGGAGATGCATGTGTGCTTGATGTTTGCATGGATGGAATTAAAAATAAGTGTTTTTGATTCATGGTTTACTGTGGTTTAACACTTTTGCATCACTTTCCTCTGTTCACATTTCACTTTGACTTGCCAGAAACACACAGGCCTCTCATCATAAGAACTCGGCTCTTTGTGGGATTGATCTCAGCAGGACGTTTGCAGCTCGGCACTCGTCCCATTTTACACTTCGCTGATGGAATTTCCTCTGTTTTGTAATTTCAACTCTCGGAATCGCTGCCGTTTGACACCAGCTCTAATTTAAATCAGTCGGGTGTCGATCTGTGGAAGTGCGCCGACACCAGTGGGTAATTACCAGGCACCGCGGGGGTCTGAACCAGCATACACAGACGAGACTATAAATTGTGGACCATAGACTGTAGTGTTGATCATAGACTGAAGACTATAGACTGTGGACTGTGGACTGTTTGGAGATCTATTAAAGCTGGGGGACGTAACTTTCAACACACATACAAACTAGTGATAGAAGCAAACTGTTTCAGAGCCAGAGACTAAATTCTTACGATACTAAAGTAGTGACATAGATTTTTGTACATAGTTATATTTTTGTGGGGGCGACAGTAGCTCAGTTGGTAGAGCATTGGCCTTTGGGCCTGAAGGTCGTGGGTTCGAGCCCACCGTAAGACCTACTTCACGACTCCCACTGATGACTACTGTCGTTGTGTCCTTGGGCAAGACACTTAACCCCACTTTGCCTGAAGCCCCCGCTGAAAGATCTCAGCTCCTGTGGACTCACCACCTGCAGGAGGATCAGTGAGGGGCTGGTGCTCTGTGTACTGGGTGCAGCTCTGACTGCCACCCCCCCAACCCAGAAATGGATTAAGGGGAAGAAAATGGATGGATGGAGTTATATTTTTGTTGCTTTTAAAGTTACATACCCCAGCTTTAAATGGCCTTCTGTGAAAGACCTGACTGGTGCATGTTGATTGGATCCGTGGCCCTCTTTGGTCTCTCTTTGTTGTCTCTGATCCATCATTTCCCAGCTCCATAAATAGCACATTTTTTAACCAATTGGAAGTTTGTAACCAATGACTGTCCGTCCTCGTTCTGCGCAGACTTTGATGTAACCGGAGCCAATAAGTGGAAGTGAATGTAAATGATAATTGGGTTCGTTATCAGACTGAGGCTGCGCATCACATGAGGCCGAGTTCTTTTTAAATTAAGTCACAGTTTTTCCTTCAGAGACAAATTTGTTTTTCTCATTTTTGTGTTGCCCTCGTAAAATATGCGTTTGGTACAGCCAAACGCATACACAAAGTACTACAGGCACACACACACACACACACACTACAGCCATACCCTCTTACTACAGGCTAATACACACACACACACACACACACACTTGCTACAGGCATACATACACACAAACAAACACATATGAAGCTAAACAACATAACAGAAACTACATTACTGCACACACACACACAAATAAACACAGATAAAGCTAAACAACAAAATAGAAAATGCATTACTCATGCAGTCGCACACCCGCACACACATAGAGGAACACACACATACAGGTACGCACACACATCCAAGATGGCGCCCTCTTCAAATGAATGGCTTGGGCGGTAGTTCATGGGACTTCACAGGCACCGATAGTTTAGCAAAACTCGCCTATAATTGGGCATCGTCTGGACGAGCTCCCATGATGCTTTGCGGCAAATAGGCGTGTGTGGCTCTCGTGCGTGGGCACAGAGGGGCTCGGCCGCGCTCTGACCAATCAGAGCTGCTGATCAGAGCAGCGGAAGAGCGGAGTCAGAGCGGGAAGGAAACGTGCAGAGTTTGTAAAGTGTAGATTTAAAGAAAACTGAAGGATTTAAGGAGAAAAAAAGGGAAACTAAAATCCCCACAAAATCCGATCTTTGTGAAAGCCGTAGGTTCTCTGTCAGGTTTTCTTTCAGGTTCTCTGTCAGGTTCTCTGTCAGCTGAGGTCGAGCCGTTTAATTTACATTGAGTTCTATGGAACTTTTTTCTGGGTCGCCCTCATGAATTTAGTCTGCAGTACCACAGCGCCCCCTGTGTCCATGGGTGGGACAGCTATAAGATAGTAATACTCTATCCAGTAATTATTATAGATCCATGGCATGAGGAATGTCAGAGTGTCGTGACGGCCCTGCGAGTTAAAGAGGCCGAGTCTAAGGTAGAGTTGGATGAAGCTAGACACAAGTTGGCGAAGAAGGAGGCAGAACATCAGGAGGCTTGTGAGAAACTGATGCAGCTGCAAAGTTTGAATCACTCTCTGGAGAAAGATCTGGAACAAGCCAACAACAACTCATGTAGACATGAGTCAGAGCGTCAGGAGGCTTGTGAGACGTTGAGAGAGCTGCAACTTTTACAGAAAGAGCAATTGGAGGAGATGCAGTCTGTAAAACAGTGTTTGGAAGAGCGTTTAGAAAAAGAGATTAATGAGAGTGACAGACAGAGAGAGAAGATGGAGATGCTGGAACTGCAGGACTTTGAAGAGTTAAAAGTGAAGTATTCTTTGTCCGTTGAGCAGAATCAAAGTCTGGAGGGAGAGTTTAAGGAGCACATGGAGGACCTGAAAATGTTGAACCAGTGTTTGGAAGAACAGGTCTCCGTGAGAAGAAGTTTGGAGAAACAGATTAGTGAGAGAGTTAGTTATAAGACGAGGATTGAGACTCTAGAACACCAACTGCAGGACTTTGAGGAGTTGAAAGTGAAGTATTCTTTGTCCGTTGAGCAGAATCAAAGTCTGGAGAGAGAGTTGGAAAAAGCAAACGAAATCTCACGTAAACATGAGACAGAACATAAAGAGGCTTGTGAGAAGTTGATAGAGCTGCAACTGTCACAGAAGAAGGTGTTTAAGGAGGACTTTGGGGAGATTAGGTCTTTAAAACAGGTCTCAGTTGGCAAAGGTTCAGAACAACAAAATAATGAGAGTGCAAATCAATGCAAGAAGATTGAGATGCTAGAACGCCAACTCCAGGAGTTTGAGGAGGTAAAAGAGGAGTACACTTGGGCTGTCGAGCTGATCCAAAGGCTGGAGAAAGAGTTGGAAGAGTCCAGAGAAGTCTCACGTAAACATGAGGCTGAACATAAGCAGGCTTGTGAAAAATTGGTAGAATTACAACTGCTGCAGAAGAAGGTGTTTAAGGATCACCTCGGGGAGTTGCCAGTTTTCAAGGAGATGTTTAAGGAGCAGGTGGAAGGTAAACGGGTGGAGCAACAAATAAGTGAGGTCGTACCCCTGGAGAAGCCGTCTATGAGTGAAACACAGACGCAATCTGTGGCTAGCGTAGAGATGCTAACAGATGTACAAGATGTTAGAGAGGAGAACTCTGCGTCTAAGGAAAACGTGAAAAATCGGACTCAGTTTTATGAGGGTCAACTTGAGCAGAACAAACAACAGCAGGGGTCCGAGCTGAAGAGGAACCGGGTCAAGGGGAAGAACGTTGAAGCCCTGATGAAACGGTTTGACCAGTAAGAGAAGACTACATTCTCAGCAGCACAGGTCAGACGCTGTAGCTGCTAATTAAAATGTAAAGTCTGAAAGGGGAATGGGGGAATTTTGTTCTGGAGTTGGGAGTCACAGATTTGTTCAATTGTAGATCACAAAACTTGTTCTACCTGTAGATCCGCTGTGATCCCATTGCACCTTCAACCACCACATGGGTCAACTCCTTCCAGCTGTTGAAGGTGTACCCTGCCGTCCTCACAGGTCAGGGAGCGTCTCCTGGGCCTCCCTTACAAGATGAACAGATGGAATCAATTGAGGGCCCAGTTGATGATGGTCAGTATTCTTGTGGCAAAACTCCAGGAAAAGGCGAAGACACAAACACAGATCTCTGATCTTTCTCTCTGATTTTTCCCTTTGGCCTTTCTTTCCGGTCTTTCAGGATGTCTTGTAGCTGTACATTTTTAGGACATTTCAAGTCAACGTCGTCAGAGAAAGATGGAGGAGAAGGACTCTCAGCCTGGAAATATAGGTTGTAAGCAGCAGGTTGGACTGGTCCAGGGCATCAGGCTGTTTGTAGCTGTAGCTTCTGAGGTGGAGAGTCCGACTCCTTCTTCTCTGCTGCTTCTAGATGTTGTGTTTGGAACGACTGAGAAATGTACAACTTCTTCTGCAGAAGTCTCTCTGGTCTCTCTCTCGTCTCCCTGATCTCTCTCCAGCGAAAGGGGGGCAGAGTTCCAGAGCTGGGTACTGTGAGTCCATGAGATTCTCCCCGTGTCTGCGTAGGTTTTCTCCGGGTGCTCCGGTTTCCCCTACCACCAAAAACATTTACAATAGTTCAAGGTCAACAATTAAACAATAAAATAATAAATTATGAAATCAAGTAATAGATCTCTGGTCTCTCTTTTGTCTCCCTTTTAAATGTTCTGGAAAACGGCTGCAGGTCCTGAGTGTCTCTGACACAGGTGTTGTTTTGTATTCCTTTTTTCTACCTGACACGTTGCTGCAGTACAGTGTTCATGGTTTTACACTGGTCCAGACCAGAGCAGAGAGGATTCATGGTCCGAACCAAGTGGATCAGGTGAAAATCCACTGGAGGAATGCTAACTTTCTGAAATATGCTAATGAAGCATTTAGCATTTTACTTTGGACTAGAGCAGAGAAAATGGTCTGAACCAAGCGACTACTCCACCTCTGCTGCTGTGACCTGTCCTGCTCCACCCAGAGGCTACTCCACCTCTGCTGCTGTGACCCGTCCTGCTCCACCCAGAGGCTACTCCACCTCTGCTGCTGTGACCTGTCCTGCTCCACCCAGAGGCTACTCCACCTCTGCTGCTGTGACCCGTCCTGCTCCACCCAGAGGCTACTCCACCTCTACTGCTGTGACCCGTCCTGCTCCACCCAGAGGCTACTCCACCTCTGCTGCTGTGACCTGTCCTGCTCCACCCAGAGGCTACTCCACCTCTGCTGCTGTGACCCGTCCTGCTCCACCCAGAGGCTACTCCACCTCTGCTGCTGTGACCGTCCTGCTCCACCCAGAGGCTACTCCACCTCTGCTGCTGTGACCTGTCCTGCTCCACCCAAAGGCTACTCCACCTCTGCTGCTGGCTCGTCCTGCTCCACCCAAAGGCTACTCCACCTCTGCTGCTGTGACCTGTCCTGCTCCACCCAGAGGCTACTCCACCTCTGCTGCTGTGATGTATCTCTCTCTTTATCAATAAACTACACATACCATTCATATCCTGGTTGTCGGCCTCTGGACCAGTCTATTTCTCCACAGTTTTAGCCTTTATCCAGGAGTGAACCGTTCCTTTCTGGGAGTAGATTCTGCAGTTTCTTATTTACTGCCGTCTTCGCTCGCCGTCCGGCCGCCTGCGAACCGCGAGCCACAAAACCTTATTTACTGCTCTCTCATTTGAATAGGGCCATAGATTTCCCATCAAATGATATGAGCCAAACAACAAGTTCCATTATCTGCTTATGGCTGTTTACGAGGCTGCTCCAGGCCCAGGAGGAGAACCAGGGACGAGACGGAGAGGACCGAGGACAGACCTGGACTGGCTCAGACTGTACACTGCAAAAGATGATATAACATGAGGTGATAAATGCTTGAATCGAGGGTTTTCGATCTCAATCTGACTGTGTTTAAACAAGATTCTCCAATTAGACAAACACATTTAGTTTTATCTAAAGAACTGTTGCTTTATTTTCTCATTCCAACTGAGACATTTCTTGTATCTTTTTAAAACAAGATTATTTTGTTTGTCCCGTTGGCAAATATTGTTTTGAGGCTTGGTTAGAATCTCAAATTTTGACTTGTTTTTTATCACAGGCATGGTCATGATCCTGGGCCTGATCTTGGTCCAGGTCTTGGTCCAGGTCTCTGTCCAACTCTTGGTCCGGGTCTTGGTCCAGGTCTTGGTCCGGGTCTTGGTCCAGGTCTTGGTCCGGGTCTTGGTCCGGGTCTTGGTCCACGTCTTGGTCCACGTCTTGGTCCAGGTCTTGGTCTGGGTCATGGTCCTGATCTTGGTCTGGGTCTTGGTCTGGATTTTGTTCCAGGTCTTGGTTCTGGTCTTGGTCCTGGTCTTGGTCCAGGTCTTGGTGCACGTCTTGGTCCAGGTCTTGGTCTGGGTCTTGGTCCGGGTCTTGGTCCACGTCTTGGTCTGGGTCATGGTCCTGGTCTTGGTCTGGGTCTTGGTCTGGATTTTGTTCCAGGTCTTGGTTCTGGTCTTGGTCCTGGTCTTGGTCCAGGTCTTGGTCCACGTCTTGGTCCAGTTCTTGGTCCAGTTCTTGGTCCGGGTCTTGGTTCTGGTCTTGGTCCACGTCTTGGTCTGTGTCTTGGTCTAGGTCTGGGTCTTGGCCTGGGTCTTGGTCCAGGTCTTGGTCTTGGAACAAAACTGTTTCTGTATTTTCTGTTATTTCTATTATTATTATTTATATTATTCATTTTTTGTATATCTTTGAAACACGATCTTCTTTGTCCCGTCGGTGAATATTGTTCTAAAGCCTAAAGCCAAGTCTGTACCTTGGTCTGAGTCTGGTTCTTTTTCTAGTCTTGGTCCTGGTCCTTCTGTAAAGGGCGACATTCAATTCTATGTATTCTTGAACAACAGATCAGAAAATCAACAGTTCAAACACAGACAATATAGAACACATGGTATTGGTCCATAGAGAGAGACCACATGGTATTGGTCCATAGAGAGAAACCACATGGTATTGGTCCATAGAGAGAGACCACATGGTATTGGTCCATAGAGAGAAACCACATGGTATTGGTCCATAGAGAGAGACCACATGGTATTGGTCCATAGAGAGAAACCACATGGTATTGGTTCATAGAGAGAGACCACATGGTATTGGTCCATAGAGAGAGACCACATGGTATTGGTTCATAGAGAGAGACCACATGGTATTGGTCCATAGAGAGAGACCACATGGTATTGGTCCATAGAGAGAGAACACATGGTATTGGTCCATAGAGAGAGACCACATGGTATTGGTCCATAGAGAGAGACCACATGGTATTGGTCCATAGAGAGAAACCACATGGTATTGGTTCATAGAGAGAGACCACATGGTATTGGTCCATAGAGAGAGACCACATGGTATTGGTCCATAGAGAGAGACCACATGGTATTGGTTCATAGAGAGAGACCACATGGTATTGGTCCATAGAGAGAGACCACATGGTATTGGTCCATAGAGAGAGACCACATGGTATTGGTCCATAGAGAGAGACCACATGGTATTGGTCCATAGAGAGAAACCACATGGTATTGGTCCATAGAGAGAAACCACATGGTATTGGTTCATAGAGAGAGACCACATGGTATTGGTTCATAGAGAGAGACCACATGGTATTGGTCCATAGAGAGAGACCACATGGTATTGGTTCATAGAGAGAGACCACATGGTATTGGTCCATAGAGAGAGACCACATGGTATTGGTCCATAGAGAGAAACCACATGGTATTGGTTCATAGAGAGAGACCACATGGTATTGGTTCATAGAGAGAGACCACATGGTATTGGTCCATAGAGAGAGACCACATGGTATTGGTCCATAGAGAGAGACCACATGGTATTGGTCCATAGAGAGAGACCACATGGTATTGGTTCATAGAGAGAGACCACATGGTATTGGTCCATAGAGAGAGACCTCATGGTATTGGTCCATAGAGAGAAACCACATGGTATTGGTCCATAGAGAGAGACCACATGGTATTGGTCCATAGAGAGAGACCAAATGGTATTGGTCCATAGAGAGAGACCACATGGTATTGGTTCATAGAGAGAGACCACATGGTATTGGTTCATAGAGAGAGACCACATGGTATTGATCCATAGAGAGAAACCACATGTTATTGGTCCATAGAGAGAAACCACATGGTATTGGTCCATAGAGAGAGACCACATGGTATTGGTTCATAGAGAGAGACCACATGGTATTGGTCCATAGAGAGAGACCACATGGTATTGGTTCATAGAGAGAGACCACATGGTATTGGTTCATAGAGAGAGACCACATGGTATTGGTCCATAGAGAGAGACCACATGGTATTGGTCCATAGAGAGAGACCACATGGTATTGGTTCATAGAGAGAGACCACATGGTATTGGTCCATAGAGAGAGACCACATGGTATTGGTTCATAGAGAGAGACCACATGGTATTGGTCCATAGAGAGAGACCACATGGTATTGGTCCATAGAGAGAAACCACATGGTATTGGTTCATAGAGAGAGACCACATGGTATTGGTCCATAGAGAGAGACCACATGGTATTGGTCTATAGAGAGAGACCACATGGTATTGGTCCATAGAGAGAGACCACATGGTATTGGTTCATAGAGAGAGACCACATGGTATTGGTTCATAGAGAGAGACCACATGTTATTGGTCCATAGAGAGAAACCACATGGTATTGGTCCATAGAGAGAAACCACATGGTATTGGTCCATAGAGAGAAACCACATGGTATTGGTCCATAGAGAGAAACCACATGGTATTGGTTCATAGAGAGAGACCACATGGTATTGGTCCATAGAGAGAGACCACATGGTATTGGTCTATAGAGAGAGACCACATGGTATTGGTTCATAGAGAGAGACCACATGGTATTGGTTCATAGAGAGAAACCACATGTTATTGGTCCATAATGAGAAACTACATGGTATTGGTTCATAGAGAGAGACCACATGGTATTGGTCCATAGAGAGAGACCACATGGTATTGGTCCATAGAGAGAGACCACATGGTATTGGTTCATAGAGAGAGACCACATGGTATTGGTCCATAGAGAGAAACCACATGTTATTGGTCCATAGAGAGAAACCACATGGTATTGGTTCATAGAGAGAGACCACATGGTATTGGTTCATAGAGAGAGACCACATGGTATTGGTCCATAGAGAGAGACCACATGGTATTGGTTCATAGAGAGAGACCACATGGTATTGGTTCATAGAGAGAGACCACATGGTATTGGTCCATAGAGAGAGACCACATGGTATTGGTCCATAGAGAGAGACCACATGGTATTGGTCCATTGGGAGAGACCACATTGTATTGGTCCATAGAGAGAGACCACATGGTATTGGTCCATAGAGAGAGACCGCATGGTATTGGTCCATTGGGAGAGACCACATGGTATTGGTCCATAGAGAGAGACCACATGGTATTGGTCCATTGGGAGAGACCACATGGTATTGGTCCATAGAGAGAGACCACATGGTATTGGTCCATTGGGAGAGACCACATGGTATTGGTCCATAGAGAGAGACCACATGGTATTGGTCCATAGAGAGAGACCACATGGTATTGGTCCATTGGGAGAGACTAAGTGGGAGAAAAGTGAGAAACCTCAGGGAGATCCAGTTCCACAGACAGATGGGCTAAACTAGAGAGAAAGAGTACTCTACACCAGTGTTTCTCAACCAGAGGTACGCGGACCCTCCTGCATCAGCAAGGAACAACTCTCGAACCCAGTGGTGAAAAGGGGAGTCACTTTGAGCTTATTCCCTCCTGATTTAGTGTTAGGGTTACGGTTAAGGTTACGTGACATCACAGCAAGGGAAAGTGCTATGAGCAATGGGTACAGCGCTCATTGTCCCCGACCAAGAAATGGATTAATACAGGGGTAGAAAACGGATTGATGGAGGTTTACAGAAAGCGACAGTGGCTCAGTTGGTAGAGCATTGGCCTCTGACCCTGAAACTAGACTGAGACTAGAGAGAGAGACCAGAGAGAGATTAGAGAGAGAGACCAGAGAGAGACTAGAGAGAGAGACCAGGGAGAGAGACTAGAGAGAGGCCAGAGAGAGACCAGAGAGAGACTAGAGAGAGGCCAGAGAGAGACCAGAGAGAGACTAGAGAGAGACAAGAGAGAGACCAGAGAGAGAGACTAGACAGAGACCAGAGAGAGAGACCAGAGAGAGACTAGAGAGAGAGACCAGAGAGAGACTAGAGAGAGAGACCAGAGAGAGACTAGAGAGAGAGACCAGAGAGAGAGACTAGAGAGGAGACTAGAGAGAGAGACCAGAGAGAGACTAGAGAGAGAGACCAGAGAGAGACTAGAGAGAGAGACCAGAGAGAGAGACTAGAGAGGGACTAGAGAGAGAGACTAGAGAGAGAGACAGAGAGATACTAGAGAGAGAGACTAGAGAGAGAGACTAGAGAGAGACTAGAGAGAGAGATCAGAGAGAGACTAGAGAGAGAGACCAGAGAGAGACTAGAGAGAAAGACCAGAGAGAGACTAGAGAGAGACAGAGAGAGACTAGAGAGAGAGACCAGGGAGAGAGACTAGAGAGAGAGATCAGAGAGAGACTAGAGAGAGAGACTAGAGAGAAAGACCAGAGAGAGACCAGAGAGAGAGACCAGAGAGAGACTAGAGAGAGAGACCAGAGAGAGACTAGAGAGAGAGACCAGAGAGAGAGACTAGAGAGGGACTAGAGAGAGAGACCAGAGAGAGACTAGAGAGAGAGACCAGAGAGAGACTAGAGAGAGAGACCAGAGAGAGAGACTAGAGAGGGACTAGAGAGAGAGACTAGAGAGAGAGACAGAGAGATACTAGAGAGAGAGACTAGAGAGAGAGACTAGAGAGAGACTAGAGAGAGAGACTAGAGAGAGAGATCAGAGAGAGACTAGAGAGAGAGACCAGAGAGAGACTAGAGAGAAAGACCAGAGAGAGACTAGAGAGAGACAGAGAGAGACTAGAGAGAGAGACCAGGGAGAGAGACTAGAGAGAGAGACCAGAGAGAGACTAGAGAGAGAGACTAGAGAGAAAGACCAGAGAAAGACTAGAGAGAGACAGAGAGAGACTAGAGAGAGAGACCAGGGAGAGAGACTAGAGAGAGACCAGAAAGAGATTAAAGCGACAGTGGCTCAGTTGGTAGAGCATTGGCCTCGGACCCTGAAAGTTGTGGGTTCAAACCCCCCACGACACCTTCTCCACCGACTCCCACTGATGTCTGCTTGTTATGTCCCACTTTGCCTGAAGCCCCTGCTGAAAGATGAAGGCTGTGTTGTCATCGACCTATGGACTCACCACCTGCAGAGGATCAGTGAGGGGCGAGAGCAGTGTGTACTTTAGCTCTGACTGCCACCCAGAAATGGATTAAGGGGAAGAAACGGATGGATGGGTGTATACAGTAGTACATGTTTCTGGTAAATTAACGCAATCCGTCGGCAACTGTCAAAAAACACTGATAAATTCTAAAAACACTCTCATAATTCACTTTGCGTCTCCCTCGAACTCACCGCTTCGAGACCCGTTCAGATAAATCCACTAAACTCTGGTTTCGGCCTAAACTGAAATCCGGCGGCCATCTTGGATCAGACCGCAGCGATACATCTGCTCGGGGCCAGACTCCCTCGGCTTTGACACATAAGTGAGAAAAGCAAAGTTGTCCGTCTGATGATGTTTGTGCTCTCACCTGTCAGAGTCACGGCTCGCCAGCTGACGAATCGCGCGCCCTGATTGGCTCCCTGTTGCCGCGGTGACGGGACATTAGCTTTAAGATTGGTGGACGGACAGGAACCATTTTTTCCCTTAATTTTGGTCCCAGTGGAAGAGCGGCAGATTTTAATGTGTGTGTTTACATCAGCGGCAAATGATGCAGGTTCAGGGTTCTGCTCCGAGTTTCTCTGGAGGGAGGAATGAGATAATCTACTTAAGTTTAGTTCGTCCAAAACAGAAAAAGTTTTGTAAAAGTTTAGTCACATGAGCGTCTGAAAGTGTGTCCATCCTCCAACACTGCTAATAACACAACAACCCCGATCTCTCTCTCTCTGGTCTCTCTCTGGTCTCTCTCTGGTCTCTCTCTGGTCTTTCTCTGGTCTCTCTCTGGTCTCTCTCTGGTCTCTCTCTGGTCTTTCTTTAGTCTCTCTCTGGTCTCTCTTTAGTCTCTCTCTGGTCTCTCTCTGGACCCTCTTTCTGGTTCCTCTTTCTGTTCTCTCTCTGGTCCCTCTTTCTGGTCTCTCTCTGGTCTCTCTCTGGTCTCTCTGGTCTCTCCCTGGTCTCTCTCTGGTCTCTCTCTGGCCTCTCTCTGGTCTCTCTGGTCTCTCCCTGGTCTCTCTCTGGTCTCTCTCTAGTCTCTCTGATCTCTCTCTGGTCATTCTCTGATCTCTCTCTGGTCTCTCTCTGGTCTTTCTTTAGTCTCTCTCTAGTCTCTCTCTGGTCTCTCTCTCTGGTCTCTATAGTTTTCTGTGGTCTCTTTCTGGTCTCTTTCTGGTCTCTCACTAGTCTCTCTATGGTCTCTCTCTGGTCTTTCTCTGATCTCTCTCTGGTCTCTCTCTGGTCTTTCTTTAGTCTCTCTCTAGTCTCTCTCTGGTCTCTCTCTCTGGTCTCTCTAGTTTCTCTCTGGTCTCTCTCTGGTCTCTTTCTGGTCTCTCACTAGTCTCTCTATGGTCTCTCTCTGGTCTTTCTTTAGTCTCTCTCTAGTCTCTCTCTGGTCTCTCTCTGGTCTCTATAGTTTTCTCTGGTCCCTTTCTCATCTCTCTACTCTCTCTCACTCTCTCTCTCTCCCTCTCCCTCTCTCTCTGCTCTCTCTCCTCTCTCTCCCTCTCATCTCTCTCTCTCTCCCTCTCCCTCTCTCTCTGCTCTCTCTCACTCTCTCCCTCTCCCTCTCTCTCTTTCTCCCTCTCCTCCCTCTCTCTCTCTCTTCCACTAATGAGTCGAGGAGATTCGTTGCAAATGGACCAATCAGAGGCAGTTGCTCTTTTCAACCGGAGCTCAGAGAAATGGAGGAGTGTTGGTAAAATAAAAGTGGGTTTTGAGGACGGAGGAGTCTGACAGTAAGTGAAGCAGTGGGCCGTGTTTACTGAGCCGTTTTAATGTCTCTGCGTTTGATTACAACTCTCCCTGAACCTAATGAGTTCGGAGCCCGAGGCGTTTGGGATTGATGTGGTGTGAGAGCTGAGGTTCTGCCATACTTTTGGAAGTGAATCGATTGAATGGTCTCGCTCTGGTCTCTCTCTGGTTTCTCTCTAGTCTCTCTCTGGTGTCTCTCTGGTCTCTCTTTGGTCCCTCTCTGGTCCCTGTCTGGTCCCTCTCTGGTCCCTCTCTGGTCCCTGTCCGGTCTCTCTCTCTGGTCTCTCTCTGGATCTACAGCCTCAGTCCTGGGTCTACAGCCTCAGTCCTGGGTCTACAGTCTCAGTCCTGGGTCTACAACCTCAGTCCTGGGTCTACAGCCTCAGTCCTCGGTCTACAGCCTCAGTCCTGGGTCTACAGCCTCAGTCCTGGGTCTACAGCCTCAGTTCTGGATCTACAGCCTCAGTCCTGGGTCTACAGCCTCAGTCCTGGGTCTACAGCCTCAGTCCTGGGTCTACAGTCTCAGTCCTGGGTCTACAGCCTCAATTCTGGGTCTACAGCCTCAGTCCTGGGTCTACAGTCTCAGTCCTGGGTCTACAGCCTCAATTCTGGGTCTACAGCCTCAGTCCTGGGTCTACAGTCTCAGTCCTGGGTCTACAGCCTCAGTCCTGGGTCTACAGCCTCAGTCCTGGGTCTACAGTCATGGAGAATCTATAGTTTCATGTATTTTTTGCCTCGGTCACATCTTCAGATCAGCTTTTTCAGACAGAACGGATCTTGTGACCTGGATTTTACTGAATAGTTCTATTGTTGTGGTTCCAAACTCACGTACCTCAGCTTTAAAACCTTAAAAAAGTCGTTGTTGCAGATTCTCCTCGGCTCATGTTTCCACTGCGCTGTAATGAAACTCGTCTCTCTCACATTACAGCAGACGTCACCAAAGAAAACGCTAACGAGAAATTCACGAAACTTACCCATGGACTCTCCAGTCTCTCTGTGGTCTCTCTCTGGTCTCTCTCCAGTGTCTCTCCGGTCTCTCTCTGGTCTCTCTCTGGTCTCTCTCTGGTCTCTCTCTGATCTCTCTCTGGTCCATCTCTGGTCTCTCTCCGGTCTCTCTCTCTCTGGTCCATCTCTGGTCTCTCTCTGGTCTCTCTCTGGTCTCTCTCTGGTCCATCTCTAGTCTATCTCCGGTCTCTCTCTCTCTGGTCCATCTCTGGTCTCTCTCTGGTCTCTCTCTGGTCTCTCTCTGGCCCATCTCTGGTCTCTCTCTGGTCTCTCTCTGGCCTCTCTCTGGTCTCTCTCTGGCCCATCTCTGGTCTCTCTCTGGTCTCTCTCTGGTCTCTCTCTGGTCTCTCTCTGGTCTCTCTCTGGCCCATCTCTGGTCTCTCTCTGGTCTCTCTCTGGTCTCTCTCTGGTCTCTCTCTGGTCTCTCTCTCTGGTCTCTCTCTCTCTCCAGAAATTCATCTGTGTCCCCGTCCTCTCTCACACCAAAGTAAAACACTAACGAGAAACTTGCCCACGGACGAGCTTCTAATCGCGACGTTCCGGAGGCTTCATTACACTTTCTCATTTGGCTCTGGCGCCCCCGGGTCCCCGTGGAAGCCCTGGAATTTCCATAGTGTCAGTATGCAGAGCTGTTTGTCTTATTGTCAACACACTGCAGTTATTACAACCTGACGCTGAGTCTGACTGATGGGAGACGGAGGGATCACTCTGGTCTCTCTCTGGTCTCTCTCTGGTCTCTCTCTGGTCTCTCTCTCTCTGGTCTCTCTCTGGTCTCTCTCTGGTCTCTCTCTCTGGTCTCTCTCTGGTCTCTCTCTTGTCTCTCTCTCCGGTCTCTCTCTAGTCTCTCTCTGGTCTCTCTCTTGTCTCTCTCTCTGGTCTCTCTCTGGTCTCTCTCTGGTCTCTCTCTGGTCTCTCTCTTGTCTCTCTCTCCTTTCGCTCTTTCTCTTGTCTCTCTCTCTCTCTCTCTCTCTCTCTCTGCTCTCTCTCCCTCCTTCTCTCTCTCTCTCTCTCTCTCTCCCTCTCCCTCCCTTCTCTCTCTCTCTCTCTCTCTCTCTCTGCTCTCTCTCCCTCCCTCTCTCTCTCTCTCTCTCTCTCTCTCCCTCTCCCTCCCTTCTCTCTCTCTCTCTCTCTCTCCCTCTCCCTCCCTTCTCTCTCTCTCTCTCTCTCTCTCTCTCCCTCTCCCTCCCTTCTCTCTCTCTCTCTCTCTCTCTCTCTCTCTCTCCCTCTCCCTCCCTTCTCTCTCTCTCTCTAAAACTACTTCCTGAACACAGTGAGAGGAGGTCAATGTCAGCTCGACTCCAAATATTTGAACTCAGTGTTTGATTTCCCGCTGAAGCCGAGCGGAGCCGGAGCCAGAGCCCACAGAGCGACAGACCGGATTACAGCCAATCCTGCTTTTGTTTGCTGGGATCACAGGGACCATGGGGCTCTCTCTCTCTCTCTCTCTCTCTCTCTCTCTCTCTCTCTCTCTCTCTCTCTTTCTCTGCGTCAGGATCCAGCGTCGACAGGAACTTCTTTTCTTTCCGTGTGTTGATGATCTGCTTTCAACTGTCGCTTCCATTTTGCTTTTCCCCGAGAAACTCTGGGGAATAATCTTTGGAAATTGACCTGTTTTGCTCCAATGGAGGTCCCTGTAAAGCCACACAAACAGACACACACACACACACACACACAGACACACACACACACACACACACACACACACACACACTCACGGTCTCTGTAATTTCCAAACCGTGGAACAAATAAATCTCTCTCCTGTCTCCCTCTGGTCTCTCTCCTGTCTCTCTCTGGTCTCTCTCTGGTCTCTCTCTGGTCTCTCTGACCTCTCTCTGGTCTCTCTCTGGTCTCCCTCTGGTCTCTCTCTGGTCTCTCCCTAGTCTCTCTCTGGTCTCTCCCTGGTCTCTCCCTGGTCTCCCTCTGGTCTCTCCCTGGTCTCTCTTCTGTCTCCCTCTGGTCTCTCTCTGGTGTCTTTGGAATAATCTTTGTGAAATTGACCTGTTTTGCTCGTAAAATACACACACACACACAGAGACACACAAAGGAGAACGCTGGAGCCATTGGAGATACTCTTTCCTCTGTGTATTGGGGAGAAAGGCTCAGGGGGAGAGACTCATAGTTCAGGTCAATAGTATTTGTGGAGTGCTGAGCGGAAACATGAATGAAAAGTTGTAAATCGATCCATGTTTTTCATCTTTCTCGACGGTCTCTCTCTGGAAACTTGGAATAACTTGACATACTGCAGAAACTTCCAAACTTCCATGTTTTTATTCAAACTCATCCTGGATCCTCTGGTTCTGAGTTTTTAGATTCAAACAAAAAATCACTAATCTCACTCATGACATCATCAATCAGAGAGTTGTGGATAAATAACTGTTGTTGAGACACTTTAAACTGTGTGTGTTTCAGAAAGTGTGTGTGTGGTCCTCTCCCTCTGAGTGTGTGTGCGTGGTCCAGGACTGCCCCCAAGTGGACTCTCACAGAACTGCAGAGGCGGACAAGAGAATTACAGTAACACACAACAACTGGGTTTAGGGTCTAAATGTTGTGTCTCTCTCTGGTCTCTCTTTTTGCTCTCTCTTGAGTTATGGGCTGTAGACCCAGGACTGAGGCTGTAGACCCAGGACTGAGGCTGTAGACCCAGGACTGAGGCTGTAGACCCAGGACTGACGCTGTAGACCCAGGACTGACGCTGTAGACCCAGGACTGAGGCTGTAGACCCAGGACTGAGGCTGTAGATCCAGGACTGAGGCTGTAGACCCAGGACTGAGGCTGTAGACCCAGGACTGAGGCTGTAGATCCAGGACTGAGGCTGTGGACCCAGGACTGAGGCTGTGGACCCAGGACTGAGGCTGTAGATCCAGGACTGAGGCTGTAGACCCAGGACTGAGGCTGTAGACCCAGGACTGAGGCTGTAGACCCAGGACTGAGGCTGTAGACCCAGGACTGAGGCTGTAGACCCAGGACTGACGCTGTAGACCCAGGACTGAGGCTGTAGACCCAGGACTGAGGCTGTAGACCCAGGACTGACGCTGTAGACCCAGGACTGAGGCTGTAGACCCAGGGCTGAGGCTGTAGACCCAGGACTGAGGCTGTAGACCCAGGACTAAGGCTGTAGACCCAGGACTGAGGCTGTAGACCCAGGACTGACGCTGTAGACCCAGGACTGAGGCTGTAGATCCAGGACTGAGGCTGTAGACCCAGGACTGAGGCTGTAGACCCAGGACTGAGGCTGTAGATCCAGGAGTGAGGCTGTGGACCCAGGACTGAGGCTGTGGACCCAGGACTGAAGCTGTAGACCCAGGACTGAGGCTGTGGACCCAGGACTGAGGCTGTAGACCCAGGACTGAGGCTGTAGACCCAGGACTGAGGCTGTGGACCCAGGACTGAGGCTGTAGACCCAGGACTGAGGCTGTAGACACAGGACTGAGGCTGTGGACCCAGGACTGAGGCTGTGCACCCAGGACTGGGGGGACAGGGGGGTGTGTCGCTTCAGGGCCAAGGGAAGCGTTTCACAGTGTGATGGTCCTGCCTGTCTCCGGTCGCTCTGATCGTCCACACTTTTCATTCTTTCATTCAGCCCTTGTTTTAGGGAGTTGGTAGAGCATTGGCCTTTGAGCCAGAGGGTCGTGGGTTCGAGCCCACCTCAAGACTTTCACCATCGACTCCCACTGTCTGCTGTGTCCTTGGGCAAGACACTTAACCTTTGGGAACACCTGGTGCCACAGTGTCTCAGTCCTGGATCTACAGGCTCCGTCCTGGGTCTACACAGCCTCAGTCCTGGGTCTACAGCCTCAGTCCTGGATCTACAGCCTCAGTCCTGGATCTACAGTCTTAGTCCTGGATCTACAGCCTCAGTCCTGGGTCTACAGCCTCAGTCCTGGGTCTACAGCCTCAGTCCTGGATCTACAGCCTCAGTCCTGGATCTACAGTCTCAGTCCTGGATCTACAGGCTCAGTCCTGGGTCTACACAGCCTCAGTCCTGGGTCTACAGCCTCAGTCCTGGGTCTACAGCCTCAGTCCTGGGTCTACAGCCTCAGTCCTGGGTCTACAGCCTCAGTCCTGGGTCTACAGCCTCCGTCCTGGATCTACAGCCTCCGTCCTGGATCTACAGTCTCAGTCCTGGATCTACAGACTCAGTCCTGGGTCTACAGCCTAAGTCCTGGGTCTACAGCCTCAGTCCTGGATCTACAGCGTCCTGGGTCTACAGCCTCAGTCCTGGGTCTACAGCCTCAGTCCTGGGTCCACAGCCTCAGTCCTGGGTCTACAGCCTCAGTCCTGGATCTACAACCTCAGTCCTGGATCTACACCGTCCTGGGTCTACGGCCTCAGATCCAGGACCAGTTGGGCCTCTCCTGCAGCTGAACCATGTGACCCGCGTTTGCAGATGGTTTCGGGATGTCGTGAGTGAAGCCGAGTCCTGACAGATTCAGAACAGAGTAAACAGATCGATAAAAAAACAGGTCAATGTCTGAGACTAAAGCCACCGACTGTAATTACCTCCGGATCCTATTGTTTTATTTGAAAAGTGATTGAAAAGTTTTTTGTTTTTGAAATCAAATACAAAACAAAGTGTCTCTGTCTCAGGAAAAGCAGAGAGAGTTTTTCGATCAGCTGAAACAACAGAGGGAAAGGGAGTCGTGTTGTTTGGACCCGTGAAAGGAGCGTGTCAAGGGTTAGATTACTTTCAAGATAAGGACCAGGACCAGAGAAAGACCAGAGAAAGACCAGAGAGAGACCAGAGAGAGACCAGAGAGAGACCAGAGAGAGAAAGACCAGAGAGAGACCAGAGAGAGACCAGAGAGAGACCAGAGAGAGAAAGACCAGAGAGAGACCAGAGAGAGACCAGATAGAGACCAAAGAGAGACCAGAGAGAGAGACCAGAGAGAGACCAGAGAAAGACCAGAGAGAGAGAGAGACCAGAGAGAGACCAGAGAGAAACCAAAGAGAGACCGGTGAGAGACCGGAGAGAGACCGGAGAGAGACCGGAGAGAGACCAGAGAGAGGCCAGATAGAGACCAAAGAGAGACCAGAGAGAGAGACCAGAGAGAGACCAGAGAGAGACCAGAGAGAGACCAGAGAAAGACCAGAGAAAGACCAGAGAAAGACCAGAGAGAGAGAGAGACCAGAGAGAGACCAGAGAGAGACCAAAGAGAGACCAAAGAGAGACCGGTGAGAGACCGGAGAGAGACCGGAGAGAGACCGGAGAGAGACCAGAGAGAGACCAGAGAGAGACCAGAGAAAGACCAAAGAGAGATCAGAGAGAGACCAGAGAAAGACCAAAGAGAGATCAGAGAGAGACCAGAGAAAGACCAAAGAGAGACCAGAGAGAGACCAGAGAGAGACCAGAGAGAGACCAGAGAGAGACCAGAGAGAGAGACCAGAGAGAGAGACCAGAGAGAGAGACCAGAGAGAGACCAGAGAGAGAGACCAGAGAGAGACCAGAGAAAGACCAGAGAGATACCAGAGAGAGAGACCAGAGAGAGAGACCAGAGAGAGACCAGAGAGAGACCAGAGAGAGACCAGAGAGAGAGACCAGAGAGAGAGACCGGAGAGAGACCAGAGAGAGGCCAGATAGAGACCAAAGAGAGACCAGAGAGAGAGACCAGAGAGAGACCAGAGAGAGACCAGAGAGAGACCAGAGAAAGACCAGAGAAAGACCAGAGAAAGACCAGAGAAAGACCAGAGAGAGAGAGAGACCAGAGAGAGACCAGAGAGAGACCAAAGAGAGACCAAAGAGAGACCGGTGAGAGACCGGAGAGAGACCGGAGAGAGACCGGAGAGAGACCAGAGAGAGACCAGAGAGAGACCAGAGAAAGACCAAAGAGAGATCAGAGAGAGACCAGAGAAAGACCAAAGAGAGATCAGAGAGAGACCAGAGAAAGACCAAAGAGAGACCAGAGAGAGACCAGAGAGAGACCAGAGAGAGACCAGAGAGAGACCAGAGAGAGAGACCAGAGAGAGAGACCAGAGAGAGAGACCAGAGAGAGACCAGAGAGAGACCAGAGAGAGACCAGAGAGAGAGACCAGAGAGAGAGACCAGAGAGAGACCAGAGAGGGACCAGAGAAAGACCAGAGAGAGACCAGAGAGAGACCAGAGAGAGACCAGAGATAATCACATAACAACAGACTACAGCGAGGTTCTCATCCTGTAAACATACACTTTGAATTTAGAGTCTAAATATTTAAAACCTGGTTCAAATGTGGTCTCTCTCTTTTTGGTCTCTCTTTGGTCCCTCTTTGTTTGCTCCGGTCTCTCTCTGATCTATTTCTGGTCTTTCTCTGGTCTCTCTCTGGTCTCTCTCTCTCTCTCTCTCTGGTCTCTCTCTCTGGTCTCTCTCTCTGGTCTCTCTCTGGTCTCTCTCTCTCTCTCTCTCTAGTCTCTCTCTCTCTGGTCTCTCTCTGGTCTCTCTCTCTCTCTCTCTGGTCTCTCTCTGGTCTCTCTCTCTCTCTCTCTCTAGTCTCTCTCTCTCTGGTCTCTCTCTGGTCTCTCTCTCTCTCTCTCTCTAGTCTCTCTCTCTCTGGTCTCTCTCTCTCTCTCTCTGGTCTCTCTCTGGTCTCTCTCTCTCTCTCTCTCTCTAGTCTCTCTCTCTCTGGTCTCTCTCTCTGGTCTCTCTCTCTCTCTGGTCTCTCTTTGGTCTATCTCTGGTCTCTCTCTGGTCTCTCTCCTCTCTCCCCCCTCCCCTCTCTCCCCCTCCCCCCCTCCCCCCTCTCTCCCCCTTTTCTCCCCCTCTCTGCTGTGCCTCACTGGTCCCATCTGTTTGGAACAAAAGTAAAGTGGAACGTGGCCAAAGACCATGAGTGAAACCATGTGGAAAGTGTTCAGGTGTGGGAGCTTTAGCAAGGTGCCGTCGGGCAACACACTCCACACTCCTCCGAGACACAACTGTTGTGTTGCTGTTGTGTAACAGGAGTCTGCAGATGACAAGACTCTGTGCAAAGAGAAACTAAAGCTGGGGTATGTAACTTTTAAACGATTTAATAGTTCCTTCCTCAAAAACCAGAGAGGGACCAGAGAAAGACCAGAGAGAGACCAGAGAGAGACCAGAGAGAGACCAGAGACAGACCAGAGACAGACCAGATAAACTTCTGATCTGCAACTGAACCATCTGCAACTCTGCGGTTTCACGGACGTGTTTTTGTGGCTTGTGTTTTTGTGGAATCGCTGTTTGATCCTGAGACACAGATGCAGACGCAGCAGTGTCGGCCATCTTACCTCCCCTGGTGTTACATTACACTGAGACCAGGAGAACACCAACACCTGATCATGCAAGACCAGCAATCCATGTAGGAGACCATGAGAGAGAGACCAGAGAGAGACAAGAGATAGACCTGAGAGAGACCAGAGAGAGACCAGAGAGAGACCAGAGATAGACCAGAGAGAGACCAGAGAGAGACCAGAAAGAGACCAGAGAGAGACCAGAGAGAGACCAGAGGGACCAGAGAGAGACCAGAGAGAGACCAGAGAGAGACCACATTATCCTCCAGAGGTCTGTCAGTATCAATACTCCGTCTGAGGAGATCCAATTACGCAGAGACCAGGAAACCCCAGACTCTGCGCTGACAGCGAGACTTTCCCTGATTCTGCAAAACCGTAAATCCATGTCCGAGACCACAACGAGCAAAACCAGACGACTCGGGTTCAGCCAACGTCATCAGGACCTGAGGCCACAGCTGCCCTGGGACAGGAGACATATGGTGTTTTAGCTGTTAGAATGATAAGGAGACAAGTACTCTGCAATACTCTACTCTACTCTACTCTACTCTACTCTACTCTACTCTACTCTACTCTACTCTACTCTACTCTACTCTACTCTACTCTACTCTACTCTACTCTTCTCTACCCAACTCTACTCTACTCTACTCTACTCTACTCTACTCTACCCTACTCTACTCTACTCCTCTCTACCCAACTCTACTCTACTCTACTCTACTCTACTCTACGCTACTCTACTCTACTCTACTCTACTCTACTCTACCCTACTCTACTCTTCTCCACTCAAATACAATGCATAACATCTCTGCTTTAAAAATGCAAATTGGTCATTAGTGTAATAAATGTGGCGCTGTGCTCAGTGTGAGGCCTCGTAGACTGCATACCTCTGGGAGAAGGAGGAGACGGTAAACGCAGGGAGCAGGGGATGTAGCTGCTGCTCCCTGATCAAAGTCTGCATATTCACACGGCTCAGACGGAGAACAGCTGCTGCGGCTCATTGAATCTGTGTTCAGACACGTGTAGCACTTTACACACGGAACAAGACACCGGCCGCAGGGAACACGCTTCTGCCGACTGTCTGAGTGTGAGAGGAGAAAGACTGGGACTAGGACCAGGAAGTACCATCGCATTAGTCCTGGTCTCAGGTCTCTGCACTGGCTCCTGCGGCTCAGAGAATAGACTTTAAAGCAGCTGTAAAACAAGTCTCTTCTTTGGCCTCGCACCAAAATACATCTGAGACATGTTAGTGCCATATGAACCAACTCTGAGGAGCACAGGGACTAGCCTCCTGCTGGGACTCTGAGGAGCACAGGGACTGGCCTCCTGCTGGGACTCTGAGGAGCACAGGGACTGGCCTCCTGCTGGGACTCTGAGGAGCACAGGGACTGGCCTCCTGCTGGGACTCTGAGGAGCACAGGGACTCCTTCAGTCTACCTGAAGATGTGAGACTGAGGGATAAAATCCCTCAGTCTCTGAGGGATTTAATAAATAATAAAAAATTATTTATTATTCTAATGTTTTATTTTCTTGTTGTGTTCTGCACAGTTTCCTCATGTAATACTGATGTATGTTGTGACTCTGGAAAAAAATATTTAGATTTTTTGTCAAATTCCAATTGTTTGTTTTGTGGTAAACCTTTGGAGGAACCCCTTATGTGGCTCCAAGGGCCTCCAGGGGGCCCCGGACCACACTCTGTGTCTTTGATCTCAGCCGGTCCCACTGTGTGTGTTTATCTCATACAGACACACCCACACGCGCATGCATCCACGCACGCGCACGCACACACACACACACAAAAAATCCCACTCTGACTTTTTATGTGTACATTTGGCTCCATCTAGTGCCTTGTAAAAGTACTGACGGCTTCATGTCAGAGATGTGCAACAAGCTGTGGTATTTCTGGTCACACTATCTGGTCTGGTTTCTGGTATCTAGTTTCTCTGACCTGTGAGACCTTCTCCACCGACTCCCCTGATGTCTGCTTTTGTTGTGCCCTTAGACACAACATTTAACCTGCTTTGCCTAAGCGCAAAATTACATTAAGGGCAGGCTCCTTTTGTGGCACCGGCACCTGCCACAGCTGATTAGTGGCATGTACACAACAAATGGCGTGTAAAGCGGCATGTGGACAACAAGTGGCGTTTAAAACGGCATGTGGGGAATAAATAGCGTGTAAAGCGGCACGTGGACAACAAATGGCGTTTAAAATGGCATGTGGACAACAAGTGGCGTTTAAAACGGCATGTGGACAATAAATGGCATGTAAAACGGCATGTGGACAACAAGTGGCGTTTAAAACGGCATGTGGGGAATAAATGGCTTGTAAAGCGGAATGTGGGCAACAAATACAGTTGAAAGCAGCCTGTACAAAAGACAACAAGCAGCATTAGTGGAGCTAGTGGTCCAGTGGCTCAGATGGAAAAGCACAGGTCTACGGTGTTGATGGTTGCTAGTTCAAATCCCCAGTCACTACCAATGACATTTGCTGATGTTGGGTCCTTGGGCCTAACACTTCATGAAGAATGTGTTGAAAGACTGAATTTCATTTATTATATGTAGCTTAAATTCTGAAAGAGCTGCGTCATCCAGTGGCGCACTTGGTTTATAACTGCCTCTCATGCGGAAGATACCTGGTTCAAATCCAGGACAGGTCGTTATTTATTTTTTGTCAGATTACATACAAATGCAATATGTATGACATATATATATTTATTGTTTTATTTACATTTATTTACAAAAGAAAAAATCATTTTATTTCTCTCTCTTCTTTAATAAAACCACATCAGAAACATGGAACAATAAGAAAGAGCATTAATACATATATTTTTTTTATAAAAGAATGCAAAGTATAAGACACAGCTTAAACGGTCCAAGAACAGAAATGAAGATTTTAACAATATAGAGATGAAACCTCATGTTCCAATTACACAACTTTCTGCTTTTATTTTTCAATCCATCACTCTTCACCATCTTTGGTTGGCTCCATTCTTGATGAAATGTCCTAAAACAACAATAGAATCTTTTGGTTTTTTTCTTTGCCAAAACACAAAATAAGTGGCGCAGTTGTCACAGGTTTAAAAGTGTCTGTTGAGGGGGTGTGATCATAAAAAGGGAAACTGGATAGAAAGGGGATAAAATTTAATAAAATATTTACAAAAGGGATCCATAAAAGATGATTAAAAGCCCAGAGTCCGTCCCCACTGTCCTCCGCTCTTCTCACCCGGGACCGGGCCGCAGTTCCGCCAGCCACTAGCCGACCACGGGTCGGCACCGGGCACCCGCGGGGGAGAGCCGGTGTAACGCCGAGATACACTGTCTTGAAGAGATGCACTGCCTCAGCTGTTTATGATGTAATGCAAACCTGCGCATGCGCGTCTCTCGGTAGCCGAAGCATACCAAGATGGCGGACCGTGAATTGCTTTAAAAGTTGAAATACGAACGAATTAAGACACAAATGTCACTTTTAATGCAATTTGAGGCGAGATGTTGATGATTCCGTGTTGTCACATGTGGGTTTTAAGAGTCAAAGTTTCGTGTAAAGTTTAGTTTAAGCAGTCAACTGCGCCTGTGAAACCACGATGCTAATGTTTTGATAGCAGTCCGCGGCTGCTGACGTAGGCTGATGACGCGTCCTGTGGCAACTCTACACGGAGGGAGACCCACACACTATTGTTAATCATATTAAATACAGTACGATACATGTATTGAATTAAATTTATTATTTCCATTATCAACCCGACAGACCAGTGTAGAGTTGCCACAGGACGCGTCATCAGCCTACGTCAGCAGCCGCGGACTGCTATCAAAACATTAGCATCGTGGTTTCACAGGCGCAGTTGACTGCTTAAACTAAACTTTACACGAAACTTTGACTCTTAAAACCCACATGTGACAACACGGAATCATCAACATCTCGCCTCAAATTGCATTAAAAGTGACATTTGTGTCTTAATTCGTTCGTATTTCAACTTTTAAAGCAATTCACGGTCCGCCATCTTGGTATGCTTCGGCTGCCGTGAGACGCGCATGCGCAGGTTTGCATTACATCATAAACAGCTGAGGCAGTGCATCTCTTCAAGACAGTGTATCTCGGCGTTACACCTGTACATCCCGGTCGTCGTTGGGCCTAGCCCGGGCGCGCACGCGCCTTCATGCGCTGTCAATGCGCGCCCCCCTTACCGGTGCCGCTCCCCCCGCTGGCCTCAGTGCACCGTGGTCTCTGGCTGGCGGTGCTCGTCCTCGTCCTCGTCCTCGTCCTCGTCCTCGTCCTTGGCCCGGTCCCGCGTCCTCCTCCTCTGGTCCTCCGTCTCTTTTCTCTCTGTGTCTCTCTCTCTCTGTCCTGTGCTCCCTTTTTGTCCTGCAGTGCCCGCCCCCAATTAAAAGGTCTTGATTAAAAGCAGGTGTGGGTGATTAGGGGAAGTGTCCAAGGAACTGTGATTAAAATCCATGCATTAAAAATATAAAAACACAAAACACATCACACAAATAAAAGCAGTTAAAAGTCCTTGTTAAAAGTTCACTTTCCCACACAGTCATTAAACATTTGTCTGTAGTGCGTAAGATTGGCAGATCGAATCAAAGTACAGTTTTTTTTTTTAATGGCAGTTATATAAAAACTGTATATATATATATATATATGAAGATATATATAGATATTTATAGATATATAAATGTATAAGAAATAACCGTCATAAAAAAGTTTTTGATCTTGGCTGGATTTGAATCTGCGAACTCTTGCATGATTGGCGGACACACACCAGCTATACCACTCACCAGGTGGTTTTAAGTAAAATGGTGTCTTGAGTGTTTTACACATCATTTAGTTTTACCCTAACGATGATGCAATATTAATCCTAATGCAAGATTACTATTGCAACAACACATAGCCATATGTATGAAATATATATTCATACATATTCAATTTGTATTTAATCTGACAACGAAAAAATAAAGATCAGACCTGGATTTGAATTGAACCAGGAACCTTCCACATGAGAGACATCTATAAACCAAGTGCGCCATAGGAATATACACTTATACATCTAAACCACATATAATAGATGAAATTAAGTCTTTCGACAAATTTTAAATTTAATTTATTATAACTCAAACTACATTTTTCAAAAAACTTATGGCACTTCTGACATTCTCCATGAAGTGTTATGCCCAAGGACCCAACATCAGCAAATGTCATTGGTAGTGTGGTGACAGTTTTTGGAGTAATTACATAAAACCAGCCGCAGCAAATACACGGACGTCAAAGGCCTTTTATCAATGCAGAGACGCCCTTCTGACGCCATGCTGAGCTTTGTGAGGGCCCCCTGCTGTCTGTCACACCCTTGTGTCTTTCGTATCTTGAATCTGTATGCCTGCTTCTATCCATATGTCCCTGCTGCCAGGAAGGAGCCGGGCCCCCCCGACACCTACAGACAATGGCTATCACTCTTGCCCCCTTTCACCTCTTGCATATGTATCGGTCTGTATGTGTGCACTTTCTACATCCTGAAGTCTGTTTGCATCCCTATGCGCCTCCTGCACCGGTGGCCCCCTCCCATCTGTTGTGGGCGGGACTGGCTTTCGTGTGTGTCTTGTAATACAGGAAACTCGGGGCTCTGGCCTCAGAGCTGGTACATGCTGCTTTTTGAGTGTATGTGCTGGCTCTCCGCACGTGCGTTAACAATAAACTTACGCTTTTGATCAGACAAAGGACCTTTGAGTTTTCTCCTTCATGGGGTATATAATTCTATAACAATTTGGCGTTGCTGACATGTCTTGGCATGGATACTTTCGGCGGGGACGAGCGGCTTTGTTTGGCCGACCTGGATCACCAGCCTCTGTTCCTTTTTGGAGACAAAGGAGGGCGCGCTCGTCCCGCGCACGGAAGGAATCCTTTTGCCACACAAGACCAAAAAGAACCTAATCTGGTGAGTCTTGTCTTTTCATCTGCGTAACGAGCCCAGGGCAGCACTTAAGTGTACACGGGGATTTGTTTATTTATGTATTTTTGGGGTATTTCATTCATTGCCACAGCATAGTCTGTGTGCGGGATTTTTTGGGGGCTTTTGCTCTAGATTGAAGCTAGCGGCTGCGCGTTAGTATCGCCCTGTAGGCGACCCTGATAATTTCTCCAAGTGTCTTCAGCCAGAACCGCTCCGTTTTCAAGAACGCGCGCTCGCTGGTTGAACTAGCGGGGGGGGGAACGGAGCGCCCCAAAGTGGGTAGGAGCAGGGAGAGACTAAGCGGGTTAGGCCCATTGTTCGTACGAGAAAATGGGTAAAAATCAATCTAGAAGATGCAAGCTATGGAGTGCTTGCTTATGGTGCAGGCCATTACGCATCTTGCGTGATAATTTAGAAGAAGAAGGGAAGAAAAAAATATACTTGGTTTTAAGAATATCACGGCAAAAGAGGTTAGAGAAAGAAATATGTAAAAACAATAGCTCCTCCGCCTTTCACCGAAGCGGAGAACACACAGGCGGACACACACACACACATCCCCCGCACCCCCACCCTACCGCCCTTTTTCCCCTACTAACAATAAGTGTGCACCCAAACAAGGCGTTGGGTTTTTGAAAAATGAAGCAGACTACTGTTGTCTCTTTTCCCTCTCCCTTATCCAGGTCTGTCGGCGCCTTTCCTCCGCGCTCTGTCCTCTGCCTCAAAGCACCAGCCCCACGCCCCAACCACAGGCGGCGCCCGCACCAGCTGAGACCCCGCGAGAAGTGGGCCCAAACCGCAGAAGAAGAAGAGGCGGAAACAGACACACGCTCAGGAAATCACAGAAGAAGAAGCGGGGGAAGCAAATATGTGAGACACCGACAACTGCTTTGGAGCACAGAGAGAAACTGCTCCAAATCCCGTGACTGTTCTCCACGGAGGGGGCAGCGTGATATACCAAACGCACCCGCGGAAACCCCCTTGAAAGTTGTTCCCGCACCTGTCATGGCCAGATTCCCGGCACAAGATATTCTAATCATTTAGGTCGATACATGCGTCTTCTTTCCCAGCGTCTGAATCCGCTCCCCATCACTGTTTGAAACATTAACACAAAGGCTGCTTGTCCACGGTCCTCTTTCCCATAACCTTCGCCACCACCTGCATGGGCCTATCTCAAATGTTCTTACAGCGTGTTCCTTGTTATCAAATTCGAAGGTCCTTTTCTGCGCTTAATGTATCTCTCTCAAACTTTCCCGTCTGCAGCTGCGTATGACTCATCTCTCTTGTGACGATTGTCCATTGTTCTGTCTGACACACCTCCAGTATAAGATCATAAGACATGTTTGTTGGGGGGAACAGACAGACGCGGCATCGCTCCAGGTCCCGCTTCTGTTTGACTCATTTCTGCGCAGAAATGTCATTTTGTACTCATCACTTCTGTGAATAAAACTGCACCAAAAGGACAAGTTTGTTTCCTCTCGGTTTCATTCATTTGAGGCAATAGAATTTCCATAACAATTTGGTGTCAGAAGTGGTCTCGAAGGCTTGACCGTTGAAACGCAGGGGTCCGGATTCGGGGGACTGATCGCCCGGGATTCAAAACCAATCTCGTCGCTTTCCCATATCTCTGGACGGGCGGACTGACCGGACGTGCTGAGTTTCAACCGTCGCCTCTCGGGATTTTCACACGAAAACAAACGGTAACTTGTTTAATATTTGACTTTCTATGCTTCAGTGGTGAATCCGAGAGGCACTTGTGGGTGCAGTGTGCGTGCATGTTTGGCTGCCAGCTGGTGACGGTGCTGCTCATTCTAATCCAGGCTGTTGGGAAAAAATCTAAGTTCGAGTCTTAGTCGGAGGTTAGAGTCCTCCGTTGTGAAAACAGGTTGGAGTCCTGTCAGAAAATCTAAGTTTATTCTTAGTCGGAGGTTAGAGTCCTTCGTTGTGAAGACGGTTAGAGTCCGGTCTAAATCTAAGTTTACTCTTAGTCGGAGGTTAGAGTCCTTCGTTGTGAAGACGGTTAGAGTCCTGTCTAAAAAATCTAAGTTCAAGTCTTAGTCGGGGGTTCAAGTCCCTTGTCGTGACACGGTTAGAGTCCTGTCTAAAAAATCTAAGTTTAGTCTTAGTCGGGAGGTTCGAGTCCTCTCGTTGTGAAAACAGGTTCGAGTCCTGTCAAAAAATCTAAGTTTAGTCTTAGTCTGGGGTTCGAGTCCTCAGTTGGTACTAGATCTGAGTTTGAAGTCTCAGATTCCAGCCATGTGGCTTAGAAGAAAAGGCACAGAGTCACCAGTTTGGGACGCCCCATGCATGACTTTTATGAGTAAGAAACATGGTGATGATTTTAGGGCATGCACTGAAATGTGGGTGGCTGAATTAGGTTTTCCCAAAAATGGCTCCTTCAGCTTGAACCAATTGGAAAAGATTAAATCGCAATTGGATGCTCGAGAAACTGTGTTAAAAAAAGGCAGGTCTGTACGTGTGAAAGATTTGAATTGTCTGGATGAGAACAGACGGTGGCTGAATGCGTGGATGACTGAGGCAAAGCATAGGGAAAGTAGACAGAAACAATGTATAGGATCTGCGACTGATACTTCTCCATCTGCTTTTTTTTCGAGCATACCACCGATCCCACGTCAATACGACCGTAGGAACTCCACAGATGATTGGACCCCGCTGTACTCCGCTCTCTCACCCCCCCGGTATCAAGCAGCAGCAGCGGCACCTGCAGCAGCGGCTCCTGCAGCAGCGGCACCTGCAGCAGCGGCACCTGCAGCAGCGGCACCTGCAGCACCAGCAACAGCAGCAGCAGCAGCGTCAGCTGCCCTCCCTCCGCTGCTCCTCTTGCCTGCCCCAGAGGCTTCTGCATCAGCCCCTCCCCTCCTGTCTGGAGCAGCACACAGACACACTCACACTGCTCCTGCTACAGTTCACAGTGTGACTCACGATATGGACAGAATCTCTTTAAGTGACAATGGCATGACGTTGAGAGATGGAAAGACTTTACAAGCACCTATGATAGAATACCCTGGCCCCGAGGGAACCCCCGTTCTGGTTCTGCGTCAAATGGATCAGGAGATGAAAGACTCTGTCAAAGACTGGCCTTCTCCCCACCGCGGGGGTGATTCGATGGCAGACGCATTTCTGGCCTTTTGCAAAGCATGGCGTCCTACGGGCGCTGAAGTTAAAAAGCTTCTCCTCCTGTATTTAAAACCGGAGGGCTTCGCCAAGATAGAGCCGGCGGTCCATCGACAGAATTATGAGACTTTGCGAGCTCTGCAGGCGGAATGGACAGAGGCGAATGCATGGGAGACATATGTGGCCAACATAGTGACAGCTCTCAAGCGTGCGTTCCCAGTGAAATTTGATATGGGAAAGATTAAAGACTGCTCTCAAAAGACAAGTGAGTCAGTTGTGGACTTTTATCATCGTCTTGAGGATGTGTGCGTTGCCCACTCTGGTAGTCAAAAGCCAGACAATTACACTGCCGCAGCTGAGACCACATTCGAGGTGATCTTTAAGATGGCGTTCTGCGAGGGCCTTCCCCAACCGATCCAAGCCGCACTAAAACAGACTTTGGTGGGAGGTTGGCAGGATAATCGCATCCCGGAAATCCTCAGACACGCAAAGCATGCTGAAATAAAGAACACTGAGGAGAACGCTGTAAAAACTGGCGCGCAGGAGACGGCACAACATCAGGCCAATCTCACATTGATCAAAATGACAGGCAGACAATTCCGTCGTGGAGGTCGTGGAGGTAGAGGACGGAGAAGAGGTGGCAACGGACATTTCGAGAACAATCGTGACCACGGACATTTCGAGAACAATCGTGACCACGGACATTTCGAGAACAATCGTGTCCATGACGACCAGGACAAATGTTTCAACTGTGGTGAAATTGGACATTGGAATCGTGACTGTCCCCAGCCACGCCGAGATGCGGGACGCTGGAGTGGACGTGGACGGGGTGCGAGACCGGAGGACCAGCAGAGATTTTCTTCAGATTGATGTCTGGTTGACGTGGGATCTGACACAGCACCTGTACAGATGAGTAATGCACACACTCTTACACACAACACACTAACTGCTAACTGCAATGAAGACGCGCTTGCCACTGATTCACTGCTTGGCTTAATTGAGGATAGAATTAGGGAGTTAGAGAGCGGTGACAGGCCCAACACAGGGACCTACTTAGCTTATGAAAATGAAGCTTACAGAAAAATGCCAACTATTGTTTGTGAAATTGAGGGTAAACCGATCACTTTTTTAGTAGACTCTGGTGCAACCCACAGTGTGATTCAGACAAAGGAGCTCTCAATCAAATTAAGTGGCAGAAGTGTTTTTTCCACAAGTGCGAGTGGACAAACGGTACCGGAATCTTTTTCTGTTCCGATCAAATGCACTTGGGCAAACGAGCGTAACCCAGCAACAGCAAAACATTCATTTTTGATGTCTGACCTTTGTCCTGTAAACTTGTTAGGCCGTGATTTAATGATAAAATGGGAAGTTGTGATCACATCGACAGCAGAAGGCCTTAAAATAGACAGAGGTGCGTGCGCAACTAATTTTGTCAAAGTAAACACAAATTGTCCTATGTCGGTATATCAGTGGTGGTTTCATACTGCCAGCGCGAGTCATTTAATGGGGGTGGTTTCTCCATTTCTTAATCCAAAATCTGATATATTGAAAGCTGAGGACTTGCATTGTGTGTGTCATTTACACCATAGCCCTGATTGTGAATTTGAAGAAACGTTTAAACTGGGCTCAAATGACTGCTTGATTATTGCTGACGTGTACTTTGATGATTCCAAGTGTGCTGTTTCAGTAGAGTTAAGCCAGTCACAAAAACAATGCTATCGTCTTGAAAATTCAAGTCCTCATATTTCAATAGCAAAAGCAAAGACTGACACATGGCAAACCTTAGGCCTTTTTGTACGCAGATGTACTTTGGCAGAGGACTGGGAGGCGTGTGAACGTGGAGAAAATGTGTTTTATTCACAATCCGTTTGCGCGTATAAAATGTCTCATACGAAGACAGTTGATGTGCTAAATTCAGTGCTTTTGACGTCTTCATATGATAACAATGACGGACCAAATTTGACTCTGACTTCTTTGACTTCTCCACTTGAGATTTCATCTTTGTTGTCACAAGTACCGGACAGTCTGTGGGCAAAAAGTAAACATGATGTTGGTTTGATCAAAAACTGTCCACCTGTTCGTATTGAAGCTAAATCTGATTATAGACCGAGGCAGCGTCAGTATCCTTTGAGACAGGAGGCCATAGAAGGAATTACACCTGTTTTTGAATCATTTCTTGAGGCTGGCATTATTGTCCCATGTGAGGACTCACCAGTGCAGACACCTATTTTTCCTGTAAAGAAAATTAGACCAGCAGATAAACCTACAGAGTGGCGTTTTGTGCAAGACTTAAAGGCTGTGAACGCTGCGATCATCTCTCCTGTTCCCAATGTGCCTAATCCACACACTCTTTTGAGTCAGATACCAGCAGATGCAGAGTGGTTTTCTGTAGTGGACTTATCAAATGCTTTCTTTTCTGTACCTGTGGACAGGGATTCACAATTTTGGTTTGCCTTCTGTTTTAATGGAAAAAGATATACTTTTACCAGACTTTGTCAGGGCCTAAACTCAAGCCCCTCGTTGTTTTGTGAGGCTCTGAACCACAGTCTAGCGTCTCTTGTGTTGACAGACGGGACTGTTTTGATTAATTATGTGGATGATTTGATGATTGCTAGCCCCACAAAAGAACAATGTGAAGAGGACACAATTAAGCTTCTCCAACATTTGGCTGAGGAGGGCCACAAAGCTTCTGTTTCAAAGTTGCAATTTGTCAAACAAAATGTTGTGTTTTTGGGTCACATTATAACCCCTGAAGGTAAAACCTTGTCACAAAAGCGTGTGACGGCAATAGTTGATGCTCCGAAGCCCTCAAACAAAAAGGAACTTCTTTCATTTTTGGGAATGTGCTCATATTGCAGGCATTTTATCGCCAATTTCTCTGAGAAAGACAAGCCTTTACGTGATATGACTGTGGGGAGGAACATGTGTGCGTCCTCTCCCCTCGTGTGGACTCCAGAGGCAGAGCAGGCTTTCACAGACTTAAAAATTGCTTTGCAATCGGCTCCAACTCTGGGAATCCCAGACCCAAATAAGCCTTTTGTTCAGTTTGTGGACGAGAGATGTGGATGCATGACATCAGTACTTTTGCAAAAACATGGAGATCTACTGAAACCTGTTGGTTATTTTTCAAAACTTCTTGATCCTGTGGCGAGAGGTCTCCCTGCTTGTTTAAGAGCCATAGCTGCGTGTGAAACAGCAGTATTGGCATCACGTGACTTTGTTGGATTCTGCCAGCTTTTGTTGTTTGTTCCACATTCTGTTGCTTTGATACTACAGGAGCAGAAATCTTCACATCTTTCTGCATCTCGATGGCTCCGATATCACACAACACTCTTGGGATTGCCACATGTGACTGTCCATAAATGTTCTACACTTAATCCTGCCACATTGTTACCCCTCCCAGGAGAGGGCACACCGCACTCATGCATGGCAGAGCTGAATCAGATCTGTACTCCAAGACCAGATCTTTCTGATACACCATTGACTAACCCTGATTTAATTCTCTATGTAGATGGATCAGCATATCGAGATCCGGACACCGGAAGGTCGCATGCTGGATACGCTGTGGTGGACGACCATTCAGTCATTCTTTCTTCCTCTCTACCATCGATGTACTCGGCACAATTGGCAGAGCTGGTGGCGTTGACAGAGGCGTGTGCATACGCAAAGGGACGGTCTGTTACAATATTCACTGACTCCCGCTATGCATTTGGGGTGACGCATGATTTTGGGGCACTGTGGAAACATAGAAACTTTCTAAAATCTGACGGAAAACCAATTTTACACCACACACATGTTGCAGCATTGTTAGAAGCTATCTTGCTTCCATCTCAGATTGCAGTGTGTAAATGTTCTGCCCACACAGGTGCAACGGACTCTGTTTCATTGGGTAACGCTAATGCGGACAGAGCTGCGAGAGAGCTGCTGCTAAACAAACAGCTTCTCCCCTCATCAGCTTCCTTCTCGCTGCCCCATGCTGTCTCCCCAGAGGCCCCTCCTCTTTCCCCTCCCGCCTCTCTGAAGGACCTCTGCTCACTCTCTTCCCCTGAAGAGCGGCGCACGTGGGCGGAGTCTGGTGCTGTTTTCCAAAATGGCGTCTGGGTAGGCCCAGATTTGAAGCCATGCCTTCCCAAAAGATTATTTAATTGCTATGCTAAGTTAACACATGGGTTGGACCATGTGTCAAAGGGGAATATGTTTCAAGCAGTCCAACAATTTTGGTTTACAAAAGGGTTTTCTACATTTGCTGCAGAGTTTTGTAGAAGCTGTCTGATCTGTGCACAGAATAACCCGGGTAGGCCGAGGTCTCTGGCACAAGCAGCTCACCCAGCTCCTACAAGACCGTTTGAACATGTCATGATGGACTTCATTGAATTAACACCCAGTGAAGGGAAAAAATTTTGTCTTGTAATGGTGGATATGTTTTCAAAGTGGGTTGAAGCTTTCCCTGCAAAACATGCGTCCTCCGCTACAGTAGCAAAAGCCATTTTGACTGAAATTCTTGTAAAATGGGGAATTCCTCAGAAGTTGTCCAGCGATAATGGGTCGCATTTTGTTAATGAAGTGATAAAACAACTGTCTGATTATTTGAAATTTGATTTGAAAACTCACTGCAGCTATCACCCACAATCTGGTGGGGCTGTGGAGAGAGAAAATTTCACAATAAAATCAAAACTGGCCAAATGCTGTCAGGAAACAAACCTTAGCTGGCCAAAATGCTTGCCAATTGTCCTGATGTACATGCGAATGAGAGTGCGCACGCGTAACAACCTGTCCCCATTTGAGATTTTGTTTGCAGCTCCCCCCAACGTAGGAATGGGACCTGCGGGACCTCAACCAGATGCCATCCTGTGCGAGGATGGCATGATAAGGTATTGTATAACCCTAACAAAGTCTCTTTCTGATATCAGAAGACAGGTGTCATCGGCCCTTCCCCAACGTGCGGACCATCCACTTCACAACATCCAACCCGGCGACTTCGTCCTGATAAGGAACTTCAAGCCAAAGAGCTGGAATCACCATCGCTGGCTTGGCCCATTCCAAGTTCTCCTCGTCACTCACACCGCTGTGAAAGTCCAGGAGAGGCAGACCTGGGTCCACGCATCGCACTGCAAACAAGTCCCAGCTCTTCTTGCGGAGCGTACAACGGAAGCATAAGGAGGATCTTACCCCCTCCCAACGCGAAAGGAGGGTCTCACACACACACTACCCCCCTCCCAACGTAAAACATTGTTAGAAATACATTGTTAGCTGCATCAGGAGAAAAGTGCTGGTAACTACACTCCTAGGTCATAGATGAGCAGAAGATAGGTAACACAAGAAGATCAACAAGTGACAATCCAAGTCCAGGATGCACAACGGCCGGGAGCGCGGTCCCTGGCATCCATTCAGGCAGCAGGGCCTTTGCGGGATGAGAAAGACTTTGTGTGTGCTCATGTTCATTTCCTTCCTCATTGTGTTTCCACTGTTATGGTTTGAAGGTCGGGAGAATAAAAAGAACAATCAAACACAGGTCGTTGTCAATTACACTTCTAACACCTCTTCATTTACATCAAAACGTGTGAAGAGGGAAGATGTGGCCGAAATGGATTTTGCGTGGTCACGTGTTTTGGCTCAGTCAATGAATCACACCAGCGTATACACACTTAATTTGTGGTATCAATATGCAAAATTCTTAGCAGAGTCACAAAATCGCTCAAATTGTTACATTTGTACTCATATGCCTATTGCATCATCAAACCCACACATCACACCTCTACCAATGGTCGATGCATTTACACATTTTCCAAAAATTCTGTATTCATCCGTCTCTGTTGATTATTTCAATGAGACCGTCACAAAGCGTACAGGTAAATGTCTCCCCCCACTCAAACCGGCTGTTAGTTCTGATTTCTTCAATTATTGGTTTAATGATGAATTAGATCCAATTTTTGGCCCGGTACATATCAGACCTGGTACTAAATTTGTATGTTACACTCTATCCATGACCATTACAGATTCTCCTATACAGATGGGACGGATCCCTATGTCATTTTGTTTAAATGTGTCTAACCCGTGTACTTCTTTTCATGGTAATTCAAGTTTAAACACTTCTCAGGCCGCTCCGGGTAGTACATGTGCCCCATACTTCACGGTTCCTGACTCAACAGGAACTAATCCTCTGAAGGGTGTTTTGTGGCTGTGTGGCTTCAATGTCTATGTGAAGCTACCATTTAATTGGATAGGTCGTTGTGCTCTGATGACAGCTTCAGATCACTCTTACATCATCTCTACCATTCCTAGATCGCGAGGTAAGCGCGATTTTGCTGCTCATGATGCAGTTTGGGGAACGGACGTTCCAGATGATCACAAACTGTGGACCAAGCCAACAAAAGTACTTCTCTCCTTGTTCCCCAAGGTCGGTGTAGGGAAGGTTATGCTTAGAATGGAAACCTTGAATTATCGGTTTTCAAGTTTTGTGAATTCAACTGTAACTATTCGAGAGGCCAACAGAGTAGAAGTAAATGCGTTGCGTGCCGTTGCTTTACAAAACAGGATTGTTTTGGATCATTTGGTTGCCTCAAGTGGAGGTGTTTGTGTTTTACTTAATCAGACCGCTTGTTGTACTTATATTCCTGATAACAGTGCCGATGATGGGATCATTGCACAGGGTATTCGAAATCTAACCACTTTGCGCGATGCGGTTAACCGTGATTTTGTTCTAGATGCTTCATGGTTTTCAGACTGGCGAGCGTGGTTGGTTCAAATAGGTACTGGACTTGGAGTAATATTAGTACTGCTAATAGTGCTGTCATGTTGTGTCATTCCTTTGATCCGTTCATTGATC
The DNA here is from genome assembly GCA_964034765.1 of Knipowitschia caucasica. Taxonomy (NCBI): domain Eukaryota; kingdom Metazoa; phylum Chordata; class Actinopteri; order Gobiiformes; family Gobiidae; genus Knipowitschia; species Knipowitschia caucasica. Next base: position 1,668,769 of record OZ035831.1, read on the forward strand.
CGACGTATGATCTCGTCGACACTCGTTCAACACACTTCTCTTAACCTGCATGTTGACTGTCTTGATGAGGACAGTGATCCATTTAGTGAGATGTTACTTGATGATTTTGAGTAAATTGGTTTGTATGTCTAACCCATTTTATGACGGATTTTCTTAAACCTACTAGGTGTGAAAGTTTTGATGTTCCGGGGTTTCTTATATTTTACTTATATTTTTATTTATATTCTACTTATATTTTTAGTACTTGATATATTTTTAGTACTTAATAGCATGTGTGTGATTGATTTAAGATAATCAAAGGGTGGATTGTCATGGCCAGATTCCCGGCACAAGATATTCTAATCATTTAGGTCGATACATGCGTCTTCTTTCCCAGCGTCTGAATCCGCTCCCCATCACTGTTTGAAACATTAACACAAAGGCTGCTTGTCCACGGTCCTCTTTCCCATAACCTTCGCCACCACCTGCATGGGCCTATCTCAAATGTTCTTACAGCGTGTTCCTTGTTATCAAATTCGAAGGTCCTTTTCTGCGCTTAATGTATCTCTCTCAAACTTTCCCGTCTGCAGCTGCGTATGACTCATCTCTCTTGTGACGATTGTCCATTGTTCTGTCTGACACACCTCCAGTATAAGATCATAAGACATGTTTGTTGGGGGGAACAGACAGACGCGGCATCGCTCCAGGTCCCGCTTCTGTTTGACTCATTTCTGCGCAGAAATGTCATTTTGTACTCATCACTTCTGTGAATAAAACTGCACCAAAAGGACAAGTTTGTTTCCTCTCGGTTTCATTCATTTGAGGCAATAGAATTTCCATAACACACCGCAAACAGAAGAAGCCAAAAGTACCGGCACGTTTGGGTTATTCACCAACCCTCATGGACCACAGGCTAACGCTTTGGGCTACCTGGGCCTCCTGCGGACTTTGAAAAACTTCCACAGCCCGGCGGAAAGACTGTGTGCTCGACATGGGTCGAAGGACTGTTACCGGAGGAGGCGTTAAAGGCAGAGGAACGCTCAAGCGCACACGGGGCCAGAGGACGGCGAGGCGGGCGTGGAGGAAACACGAGCGACTGACCAAACCTGGGTTCACATTCGTCACCAAAGCGACCGCTCATGTAAGTTGAACAACAACAAATTGCAATTGGCACTTTTTAGAGATAATTCATGCCCGTAATATACGCTAACAATCTGTGGTGTACAAGTTAAAATTCTGGATGACTCCGGGGCAACAAATTCTGTGCTAAAAGTGACAGCCTTTCTGTCTCCCCTAAAATGAGTGGCCGCTTCATATTCTAATTAGCAGCGTCGGAGAGACGACTAAAGAGCAATTTACGTCACCGCTAACGTGTTTTGATTCTCAGGGCAACCAGCTTAAACATTCTTTTCTATATTCCCCATTGTGCCCGGTTAATCTACTAGGCCGAGACCTTATGTGCAGACTCAATTAAAAATAGATAAATAAAAGGAGGCACCGGTCCCAAAAGTTAACTACCACTGGAAATTGACACCAAACCCTGAGATTGCTAAGTTATTAGCCACAACAAGTGGATAGTGACGCCCGCACAAAATTTGGAGGTCAACCACGCGAACGACCTAAGCTGCTCTCTCCGGTCGTTCCCAGACAATAACTTAGAGTTTGAAAATTCATGGCTTCAGTGTAGTAAAGATAGGCTACAAACGGAGTATGTTTATTGGGATAGGCACCACGCTATGGTATTTGTGCGACTTAATGAGTAACAAAAACATTTTTATCGTGAAACAAAGGTGAAGTATTAAAGTTTGAGACTAATTTACATTTTTAATGAATCCGACCTGGCTTTATTGAAAAAGAAAAAATAAGGAAAATAAACATTTTTTAGGTGACAAGAGCTCATTAGAGATATAGGGGACACCATTTGTGATAAGCCCGACTACAGACCACGTGGTAAACACTAAAGTTGGAAATGGATTTCTTTTTTTTTAGGAAAACTCTTTTAAAGCTCTGCAGGCTCTGAAAGTCGCAACAATAAGAAGAGCTCATGAGACAATTGTAATTGGACATGGAAAATATAACAAAGTTAAAATTACAGGCCTTCTGTGTGTGTTACATGTTTGTGTGTTATATGTTTTGTGTATGTTATATGTTTGTGTGTCATGTCAAAGTACACTACGTTGACCTTAACAAACTCTGGACCAATACTAACGTGGGGAATCGGCCTGTGATGTGACTGTGATATGAGTGTGATGTGAGTGTGGAGTGAAATGAGGAGTGCTGAACGGAATCATGGAATAACAAATGTGTCTGTAATGTTTTAATGTGATCATGGAATAATTCTTTTTTGTCAACAGCATACGGTGTAAGTACTAGAGATTCAAAGATAACGACCTTTATTGAACAGGTGTAAAAGTGAGAGTACTCTGGGATGAGTACTCTGAGAAAAGTACTCTGCGGAAAGTACTCGGAGATGAAATACCTCGCTGAAGATATTGGGAGTTCCTCCCTCTGCTGTTTGCCCTGACAGTGATTCGGTCCAACCGCAGTGAGCGGTCATTGGGCGGAGGACAACTTTGGTTTGTAAACTCACATTTAGGGGAGTATAAAATTAGAAACATACATTTTGTTGTTCTGTATTTGGCTACAGCCTCCGCCCTGATGCCACACACCGTCTGTCAATGCAGTTATGTTTTGCCCAATTGGAAAAAAGATTGACAAGCGAAAGTGGGCATTTTTTGTGTTTTTTGTGTTCTAATATTTCTTTTTCAGATGAGAGATAAACTACCCCTGCTTCAGGGATGACAGTAGTATGGATCATGAGGAAATGAGCCTCTACCTTGGCACCAAAGCCCACAATATGAATTGAGGACGATCCGGGAGAAAGCAACTGGAGATGAACGGAACAGTCGGTACTTTTGCAGTCTCACGGAGGGCCACTGAGACCCACTGCTTACTTCTCAGCAAAACTCGATCCCGTGGCAGCAGGGTTGCCTCGCTGCCTGCGGGCTGTGGCTGCCGCTGAGAAAGCGGCCCTAGCATCACGTGACCTTGTGGGATACACTGAACTAACTTTGCTTGTGCCCCATGCTGTTTCCCTGATCCTGTTAGAGCCAGAGGGCCTCTCGCCTTTCTGCGGCTCGTTGGCTGGGGTACAACACGGTGCTCTTTGAACTACGGTGAAGGGATGCACACAGCTGAACCCCTCCTCGCTGCTGCCCACGCCAGAGGAAGGGGAGGCACACTGCTGTATCGCCACAATAGAACAGATATGCACTCCCAGGCCAGACCTGAAAGAGGTGCCTCTGACTAATCCTGACTTGATTTTTTTTATACAGACGGAGCCGCGTCACGTGACAACACTGGGAAGAACCGAGTCGGCTATGCTGTGTGTTCTGATTTTGATACTATAGACTCTGGTAGTTTGCCCCACTACCATTCAGCACAAACCGCTGAACTGGTCGCGCCCACCGGGGCTTGTGAGCTGGCAGCGGGCAAAACTGTTAACATATTCTGTGATACGCGTTATGGTTTCTCTGTGGTGCACGACTGGGAAGCACTGTGGAAACATCGCAATTTTATGAAATCTGATGGTAAACCAATTCTTAATTCCACACAGGTTGAACGTCTGCTGAGAGCTGTAATGTTGCCCTTAGAGATCGCTGTATGCAAATGCCAGGCCCACACTAATGCCACTGATCCCATCTCTGCAGGGAATCGGCGCGCGGACAAGGCAGCGGCATACGCACCTCTACACACACACACACACACTACCTCACTCAAGACGTTGATATTTTCTACTCCAGCAGAGACGCTGCTGTGGGAGGGGAATGGGGCTCAACGACGGCATGGTGTGTGTGGCTGGGACCAGACAGCAAACCGTGCCTACCACGGCATTTCTTCAGACAGTTTGCAATTTTAGCACATGGTCGAGACCATGCCTCAAAAGGAGGGATGATGTGTGATTTAATCACACAAAATTGGTATACAAAGGGGTTTACGGCATTTGCACAGAGATTCAGCCAAACATGCGCTATATGCCTCGCGCACAACCCAGGTAAGTCCCAAAAGTATCCAACAGGCTGCTCATCCTCCGCCCCTGCGCCCATTTCAACATGTCCAAAGGGACTTTGTTGAACTCACACCATGCCAAGGTAAGTAATACTGTCTGGGTCTGGCGGATCTCTGGTCCAAATGGACTGAAGTATTTGCAGGCATACACGCCACGAGCAACGCGGTGGTGAGTCACTTTGTAGCAAAAGTCATTGAGGAAGTGGGTGAATTTCTGGGCATTGATATACGTAAACACTGCAGTTACGCCCCCTGGTCCGGAGGCACGTGCGAGCGAGAGAATGGCACTCAAAGCTCTGCCGCTAGCCCCACGTTGGGCGCGGGACCCCCGAACAGAGATCTGCCAAGCACCTCTTTGTGTGATGACGACATGCTGTCCTATTGTAAGGAAATTAATGCACTTTTGTCCTCTATTTCTGCCCAGGTCAGGAGCGCCCTGCCACAGGCTGCGCAGGCGACTTGGTCCTGGTGAAGGAAACGAGACGAAAGCACTGGCGGTCCAAGCGCTGGCTCGGCCCATTCCTCGCCCTCCTGGTGACGGACACTGCCGTTAAGGTCGCGGAGAGGACAACTTGGATCCACGCCAACCACTGTCGTGCGGTGCTGCCACTGAGGGCCATAGACGAGGACACCGAGGGCGCGGACGGACCAGGCCCATCCGCGGCTCCCTACGCTGAAGAAGTCGGCCGGCGTGCGGCCACCGTCGGTGAAGCAGGCCAACAACAACACCCAGAGAATCCCAGCGTTCCCGAGGCGACCCCCCTTCTGCCCAACTCCCCAGCCCCCGGATCCCAAGGCTTGGGAGCCATGAAGGCCCTGAGCGCTCTGCTCAGCTGTAGCAAGTATGCAGAGCTGCTGCCCATTCCAAAGATTTCTCCAGAGCTTGCTCCCTCTGGCCATAATGCAGATTTGAGCTCTGCTGGAGTGCCCCCTGGTGTCTCGTCTCCCGTGTGTCCGGAGGAGGTGGAGATGAGGGCTGCTCTACAGTTCCTGATGAGGCACATGGTGAAGCGTGCTGTCATGAGGTCTCCCATCAAACGAGCTTTGGGCCTGGCCGATCTGGAGCGTGCTCAAGCCATGGTCTCCACACCCCAAACCCCGAGCACTCTGCCCAACCGAGTGCTGAGGCCAAGGCTTCAACGCAATTAGAGTCTTACCGCTCCAAGACCAAACATCGCCATGGCCACTAACGCTCCACACACGCTCATAGGGAGCGGTGCCACTGACTGCGAGACGGCACTGCTCGTGAGTATTCCCGCGGAAAAGACTACCGAACGTAGCCCGGCTAAGACCGGCATGGGCCCTTGGACTGTTATGCTGGCCACACTGACACTACTTTCCGTGCTGACCGTGTTTATTATGTTAATATTGTCTTCTCTTATCGCTGTCCGGATCCATTGTGTTATTATAATGTGCTCTTTCTTTTATTGACAAGCATGTTTCTTTTCTTGTCCACTTTGGACAGCAATAATTTAAGTGTTTCAAGCTTAAGGTGGTGTGATTACGATGCCTCTGGTATTTAACTGATTAATGCAAAAATGGTTTTGAATTATCAAAAGAGGGGAGTGTGGTGACAGTTTTTGGAGTAATTACATAAAACCAGCCGCAGCAAATACACGGACGTCAAAGGCCTTTTATCAATGCAGAGACGCCCTTCTGACGCCATGCTGAGCTTTGTGAGGGCCCCCTGCTGTCTGTCACACCCTTGTGTCTTTCGTATCTTGAATCTGTATGCCTGCTTCTATCCATATGTCCCTTCTGCCAGGAAGGAGCCGGGCCCCCCCGACACCTACAGACAATGGCTATCACTCTTGCCCCCTTTCACCTCTTGCATATGTATCGGTCTGTATGTGTGCACTTTCTACATCCTGAAGTCTGTTTGCATCCCTATGCGCCTCCTGCACCGGTGGCCCCCTCCCATCTGTTGTGGGCGGGACTGGCTTTCGTGTGTGTCTTGTAATACAGGAAACTCGGGGCTCTGGCCTCAGAGCTGGTACATGCTGCTTTTTGAGTGTATGTGCTGGCTCTCCGCACGTGCGTTAACAATAAACTTACGCTTTTGATCAGACAAAGGACCTTTGAGTTTTCTCCTTCATGGGGTATATAATTCTATAACAGTAGTCACTGGGGATTTGAACTAGCAACCATCAACATCGTAGACCTGTGCTTTTCCATCTGAGCCACTGGACCACTATCTCTAATACTGCTGCCTGTTGTTTTTGTACAGGCTGCTTTCAACTGTATTTGTTTTACACGCCATTTATTCCCCACATGCCATTTTAAACGGCACTTGTTGTCCACATGCCGTTTTAAACGCCAATTATTCCCCACATGTCGTTTTAAACGTCATTTATTCTCCACATGCCATTTTAAACGCCACTTGTTGTCCACATGCCGTTTTACACGCCATTTATTGTCCACATGCCGTTTTAAACGCCACTTGTTGTCCACGTGCCGTTTTAAACGCCATTTATTCCCCACATGTCGTTTTAAACGCCATTTATTCCCCACATGCCGTTTTAAACGCCACTTGTTGTCCACATGCCGCTTTATACGCCATTTATTCCCCACGTGCCGTTTTAAACGCCACTTGTTGTCCACATGCCGCTTTACACGCCATTTATTCCCCACATGCTGTTTTAAACGCCACTTGTTGTCCACATGCCGCTTTACACGCCATTTATTCCCCACATGCCGTTTTAAACACCACTTATTGTCCACATGCCGCTTTACACGCCATTTGTTGTCCACACGCCGATTTACACGCCATTTATTCCCCACATGCTGTTTTAAACGCCACTTGTTGTGTACATGCCGCTTTACACGCCATTTATTCCCCACATGCCGTTTTAAACGCCACTTGTTGTCCACATGCCGCTTTACACGCCATTTATTCCCCACATGCCATTTTAAACGCCACTTGTTGTCCACGTGCCGTTTTAAACGCCTTTTGTTGTCCACATGCCACTTTACACACCATTTATTCCCCACATGCCGTTTTAAATGCCATTTATTCCCCACATGTCGTTTTAAACGCCATTTATTCCCCACATGCCGTTTTAAACACCACTTGTTGTCCACACCTTTTTATAAGCCTTCTCGAGAGAGCAGTCGTGTCTCTCTGCTCTGCTCTGCTTTTGCTTCGCCTTTTAATCTCCTTGAATCATTTTATTTACATTTTTTGTTTCTCCTTTAATCATTTTATTTACAAAACGAGGATTACTCCTTCTACACACTTCAGCTTTGTGGAATTTATCAACTTTAGTCATGTCGGGACGAAAGAGACGGAGAAGCGTCTGCAGCGGCTGTTGTGCTTTGGAAAATCAGCTCAAATCTCTTCAAACACGGATATCTATTGTGGAAACAGAAATGGGACTAAACCCGACTCTTCCAATGAGTGAAAATGGGATGAATGGACAGACTGGAAATGTAAGTTATGACGTCATTTCTTTTCCCAAAATCAACAATGAGAATTATTGGAACAATTGTGGAGCTAAACCCAAAGTTGACAAAGCTAAGAATGACAATAGGAGTGAAATAAGGCCACAACTAAATGTTCTGAAGACTTCAAACCGCTTTTTACCCCTTTCTGAAACAACAAAGCCGCTAACAACTGCAGCGCCTCCACCAAGGACAAACTGTGTCCTTATCGGAGATGGTTCGGTGAAAAATGTAAACATGGAGTCCATGCTCACTGTCTCAGTTCACTCTGCAAAAGTTGCTGAGATAAGGACTCTTCTGCCTAGAGTGTTATCTGCGAACAGTGGTGTGCGTACATTATTGATCCACACGAGGGCGGTAGATATCTATGAGAAGGCAAGCGAGAAGTTACGAATGGATTTAACGCTGTTACTGGATGACCTCAAGAAAATGGACATAAACATTTTTCTTAGGCCCTGTCCACACGAAGTCAAGCTCAGGCCTAAACGCAAAAATACTTTATCAATCCAGTGTATCGTCCATACGAGGCCGGCGTTTTGGGGGGGTGTAAACGAACATTTTTGAAACTAGGTCCCAGAGTGGAAAGATTTCAAAACTCCGTATATGCCGCTCCGTGGTTACTGCCTCTCCGCAATGTATCTGAGACGCTTGCGTCATCGCCCCGCCTCTTGTTAAAGCACGCATGCGCCGCACTCAGAAAATAATGACAACAACAATGTAGCTTGTTGGTTTTGTAATCCAGTGTGACCCGAAGCAACAGTTCAACCTCATCGTCCGTCCATACTAATGTAGTACCAGCTCGCCCACTCGCCATCTTGTCTGTTTACAAAATTCCGCGCATGCCTACGGAAGTTTGGGCTTGATCCCGTCATTGCGTCACAGCGCCACCAACAGGTCTGGCATAGTTTCACAGCGTTTTCAGGCGTATTGACTACATTCATATGGACGCACACATTTACTGAGCTAACTCCGTGTTTACAGAAAAAGTTTCTGAAATTATAAGCGTTTTGTCTTCGTGTGGATATAGCCTTAGTGGCCCACTTCCAAATATAGATGGAAAAATTGAGAAGTTTAGCCGTCTGTATCAGCTAAATACATTCCTACTCAATGAGTGTTCACGCAGAGGACTTGGCTTCATTGAAAACTTTAATCTGTTCTGGAATAGGCACGAGCTTTTTGAAGAAAAAGGTCCACATCTGAACAACTACGGAGTAAAAGTGTTGATGGATAACTTTGCATCTGCCCTAAGACCTCAGCCTGCGCAGCGCGTGCAGCCGTTGAAAGGGAGAAAGAAGAAGCAAAGGGCACAGACATCACGACCATCTCCACCAACTCCCGAGGTTTCTGCACCCCCACCGCCTCAAAAGAACTCCACATCTTCACGATTCAAGAAGAACTCAACACCTCCAAGGTTCCAAAAGAACTCAACACCTCCTCGGCTCCGAAAGAGCTCAACGCCTCCACCCCCAGCATCATCAGCAGCTGCCACATCTTCATCAGCGCCATCAGCATATACAGCACCACCAGCAGCAGTGGATACAGCCGCAGCAGTGGCTGCTCCATTATCTTCAGCAGCAGCAGTGGCTGCTCCATCATCTTCAGCAGCAGCAGTGGCTGCTCCATCATCTTCAGCAGCAGCAGTGGATACAGCAGCAGCAGTGGCTGCTCCATCATCTTCAGCAGCAGCAGTGGCTGCTCCATCATCTTCAGCAGCACCTTCCCCACCTACAGCTCCCGTGAAGCTTCCCCCATTGCTCCAGGCTACAGTCAGGCCTGTACTGGGGGTTCCTCAACCACCTCTGTCTCCACCAAAGACTCCCTCATCACCTTCCATGGACCCGGCTTGGGTCCCCCCCGCTACATCCACTTTATCTAGGGAAAATGAGGACGACCTTTCCCTTTGTTTTCTATCCCCGCCTTCACTACTGGATTTACCGGAACACTCTGCAGGCATGATAAGATCGGCGATGAAGACTATTCCTCTCACACCCACTGTAGCCAGATCAAGAGTCCTATCTAACATTCAAAACTACTCCCCATACGTACCTCCAAAGCCACCTAGGGCGTCCAACTCAAATTCACCCACAAAATCCACCCGTCCCTCCTCTAACCCCATAAGTATTCCACCCCCCCTCCTGCTCATTTAGCCCACCTCCCCCCTAACTCAGCACCAAGAAACCCTCCACCTCTCCACTCCCCCCTCGTCCACCACCCAACTCAGCCTGCCCCTCCCCTAACCCATCACCAAAAACCCATCCACCTTCAACCCCTCCCCGTCCAACTCCCAAGAACCACCCGCCTCTCCATCCTCCTCCCCCGCCTTCCCCTTCTCCTCTTTTCTCTAAACACTAGGATGCACAGGGTCTCTGCTTCGCAGCCACTGGCAGTCTAGTTAGAGGAGAGACCCGGCTGGGGCCCTGTCATGAAGCCACCTGTGCCATTCCCTTAGTGATAACACAAAGAATACATAACAGAAAAACATCTGAAGTTAATCAGTCTAATCAGGAAAATCTAATTCTTGTTCCGTGTAAGAATCAGCCGACCACAACCGCTGATCCTGAAACTTTTAAACTTGCTATGCTAAATGTCAGATCTCTTTGTAACAAGTCTTTTTTAATCAATAATTTTATTTGTTCTTATAATCTAGATCTTATGTTCATGGCTGAAACATGGCTTGACCAAAATACAGAAAATGCAGTTTTAATAGAAGCATCACCACCAAATTTCAAATTTGAATCTGAAATACGGGAAAACAAAAAAGGAGGAGGCTTAGCTGCCATTTTCAGAGACCACTTTGTCTCCCATAGAATGTCTCTTGGGAAGTTTCCGTCTTTTGAATATGTGTCTTTTAAAATACAACAAAAACAATCTCCTCCAATACTTTTCGTTGTCCTATACAAGCCACCGCAGTCATGTCATAGTTTTATTGATAATTTTACAGAGTTGCTTTCAGTTGTATGCACAGATTTTGATAGTTTAGTTATTACAGGTGATTTTAATATTCATGTGGATAATGTTGATGACAGAAATGCTAAAGAGCTGAGTTCTCTTCTTGAATCTTTTGGTCTCACTCAGCACGTAAGTGGCCCCACCCACAGCAGAGGGCACACTCTAGACCTGTTAGTTACAAAGGGGGCGAACATTTATAATGTAAACGTGGTCGATGTTGCGCTTTCGGATCATTTTTGTATATTTTTTGACATGTGTTTCACTGACAAACCACCAGTGGACTTTGCAACTGTTCGAAGAAGACACATAAATGAAAATACGGGTGAACTATTTATGGGAATGATAAACTTTGAGAATGCATCGTATTCTACTGTAGATGAACTGTTTAACTCTGTCACCTCTAGTGTTTTGAAAGTTCTGGACACCATCGCTCCTGTGAAGGTTAAAATAGTGAAAAATAAGCAGAAGGCGCCGTGGGCTAAAGCAGACTCGGTCAGGGCACAAAAGAGAGAGTGCCGGAGGGCCGAGCGGAAGTGGCGCAAGTCCAACCTCCAGGTTGATTACAAGATCTTCAAAGATAAGTTGTGCGAGTTTAATCAGGTGCTACGTAGTACAAGAGAAAGGTATTTTTCTGAAATGATTGAAGGCTGCAGCAACAATCTGCGTGTTCTGTTTTCAACAGTTAATAGATTAACAAACCCCCCTGTTCAAATGCCATTAGAGCTAACTTCCAAACGTAAATGTAATGAGTTTGCACATTTTTTCAATGACAAGGTTCAAGGCATCAAAAACGCCATTGTCTCCAATCCACAGATAACCATCCAACAGCCAGAAAGGCTCTTTGAGCTAACTCACTTTGCACCTGTAAATGATCAAACTGTCCAAGAGATAATCTCCAGTTTGAGCTCCTCCACATGCAGCCTGGATGTACTACCCACTATATTTCTAAAGTCTGTTCTGAGCAGTCTGTTACCTTCACTCACACAGATAGTAAACATGTCCCTTGATTCTGGAATATTCCCAAAGGCCCTGAAAACTGCAGTCATCAGGCCCCTGCTAAAAAAGAGCAGTCTGGATGCTACGGTACTTAACAACTATCGTCCCATCTCAAATCTGCCATTTATGGGGAAAGTCCTTGAAAAAGTTGTCTACCTACAACTTACTAGATTTCTTATAATCAACAACTCATTTGATATGTTTCAGTCCGGCTTTAGACCCCACCACAGCACTGAGACTGCTCTCGTCAAGGTTACAAATGATATCCGGCTGAACACTGACGCAGGCAAAGTCTCAATCCTAATCCTGTTAGATCTAAATGCTGCCTTTGACACTGTCGACCATGAGATCCTCTTACAGAGACTAGAGGACTGGGTTGGCGTCGCTGGCACCGCCCTAAGTTGGTTTAGGTCTTACCTTGAAGACAGGAAATACTTTGTGGAGATTGGAAACTGTGTCTCAGATCATATGGCCCTGACCTGTGGAGTCCCACAGGGGTCGATCCTGGGACCTCTTCTGTTCAATCTCTACATGCTGCCGTTAGGTCAGTTAATACACAGAAACAAAGTTTCCTATCATAACTATGCAGACGACACTCAGATCTATGTCTCACTGACTGCAGGAGAACATGGACCAGTGGACTCACTCCTTCACTGTATCCAACAGATCAGTGAGTGGATGCAAAACAACTTCCTTCAGCTAAACGCAGACAAAACTGAAATGATTGTCTTTGGTCCCCAGAAACAAAGAGACAGCGTCATCTGTCATCTACAGTCTCTCTCCCTAAAACCTTCAAACAAGGTCAGAAATCTAGGGGTAATACTGGACTCAGACTTAAAGAAGCTATACCCGATTTTTTTTCTAAGTAGTTCATAAAAATGCTTTTTACTACATACAAGTTGTATCATAATACATAATTTAATTGAAAACTTGAGGTCATTGATTCCACTGTGTATGAAATTCAGGCAGTGAAAAATGCTGAGTAGAGTCTGAGCGGGCCGCTCTTTCTCCTCCACTCACAGAACAAGAAGCGAACAGCCTGAGTCCTCTAGCCTCTACAGCGCTGCTTAACACCAGGGCTTCGACTTCAAAATTCGAATATAATTCTAAAATAAAAAATATATACATATTTGAACAAATATTAGACAACCCTTATAATTAGAAATGTATTTAATGACTGCAAATAAAATAGTTAGCTCCCAAAGGTTTCACTGGGACGTGCTAGGCAGGTAACAGCTAAGCTAGTTAGCTGTTTCATGGTAACTTCCGGGTTTTTCGCGATCGCTTTTTGTCACTTTAAAACAGTATTTTTGTCATGAAAACGTTGACAGCAAATTCTGAAATCGTCCGTGCATGTGTGTTAAGGATGTATATGTATACTGTATTGTCCGATTGACGTTTAATGGTGTTGATTCATTGATATGTATTTGTTTATTGAGCGTGGCTAGCTCCGCTAGCTCCGCTAGCTTCTCTACACAGACAAGTGTGCAGAAAAACTGCACAATGTAGTGACAGGCGCTGATAGCTTGTTGTACTTGCAGAGTAATGGCAGTATTTTACACACCTGAATTACAAACAGAGATTGCATTGGGGCTGCGGTCATTATTGGTTTGAGAGTTCTGTTATCAAGAAAAAATGATCGGAAGAATTGCATTCACGTCAATGGAGTGCTGCTGCTGTGAGGAGCTGTATAATAAATTATAATTAAATATTAGAATATATTCCAATGTTTAAATTAATACATTCGGATGCAAAACTAATGGTATTTTTTTACTTATATATTGTGTTAGCAGTGCATTGCTTTAGTACCATTTCATCAGTGATTGTTGTACAGCTTACAAGTTGCGCTAATGCTAATGTTAGCATACGTATCAGATTGTAAATAAAACTAGGTGGCTCCGTGAGATGAGAGCGTAGGGGAAATGAGAAGCCATTGAGCGAGTTGGGGGGCGGTGCTAAACATTCAAACATTGCAGAAACGGGTATAGCGCCTTTAAATTTTAATAGCCACATAAAATCAGTAACATCAGCAGCTTTTTACCATCTAAAAAACATTGCCAGGATCAAAAACATAGTGTCTAAAGCAGACCTGGAGATTCTTATCCATGCATTTGTCTCCAGTAGGTTAGACTACTGCAATGACCTGCTCACAGGTCTGTCCAAACAGGCTGTAAAACAGCTGCAGTACATTCAAAATGCAGCAGCTTGAGTCCTGACTAGAACCAGGAAGTACGACCACATTAGTCCAGTCCTCAGGTCTCTGCACTGGCTTCCTGTGGCTCAGAGAATAGACTTTAAAACAGCTCTGCTTGTGTACAAGTCTCTCCATGGCCTCGCACCAAAATATATTAGTGACATGTTAGTCCCATATGAACCAGCCCGGACTCTGAGGAGCACAGGGACTGGACTCCTGTTAGTGCCCAGAGTCAGAACTAAACATGGGGAGGCTGCTTTTCAGATTCATGCTGCTAAAATCTGGAACAATCTTCCTGAAGATGTGAGACAGGCCTCCTCTCTGACAATGTTTAAAACCAGGTTAAAAACGGTGCTGTTTAGCTGTGCATACAACTGAGGGATTTTATATTTTTATCTTTCGTTTTAATGTTCTGTAATTATTTATGATTTTAATGTTATCTTGTTCAGCACTTTGAGTTGCCTTGTGTATGAATTGTGCTATACAAATAAACTTGCCTTGCCTTGCCTTGCCTTGCCACATGCCGCTTTACACGCCATTTATTCCCCACGTGCCGTTTTAAACGCCACTTGTTGTCCACATGCCGTTTTAAACGCCGCTTGTTGTCCACATGCCGTTTTACACTGCATTTATTGTCCACATGCCATTTTAAACGCCACTTGTTGTCCACATGCCGCTTTACACGCCATTTATTCCCCACATGCTGTTTTAAACGCCACTTGTTGTCCACATGCCGCTTTACACGCCATTTACTCCCCACATGCCGTTTTAAACGCCATTTGTTGTCCACATGCCGCTTTACAGGCCATTTATTCCCCACATGCCATTTTAAACGCCACTTGTTGTCCACGTGCCGTTTTAAACGCCTTTTGTTGTCCACATGCCGCTTTACACGCCATTTATTCCCCACATGCCGTTTTAAACGCCACTTGTTGTCCACATGCCGTATTAAACGCCACTTGTTGTCCACATGCCGTTTTTAAACGCCACTTGTTGTCCACATGCCGTTTTAAATGCCATTTATTGCCCACATGCCGCTTTACACGCCATTTATTCCCCACATGCCGTTTTATACGCCACTTGTTGTCCACATGCCGTTTTAAACGTCGCTTGTTGTCCACATGCCGTTTTACACGCCATTTATTGTCCACATGCCGTTTTAAACGCCACTTGTTGTCCACATGCCGTTTTAAGCGCAATTTATTCCCCACATGTCGTTTTAAACGCCATTTATTCCCCACATGCCGTTTTAAACGGCACTTGTTTTCCACATGCCGTTTTAAACGCCATTTGTTGTGTACATGCCATTGATCAGCTGTGGCATGTGGTGCCACAAAAGGAGCCTGCCCTTTCTCCAAAATTAACAAAAAAAGAACTTTCTGGTCCCTCTGTCTCTGGTCTGGATCAGTAACAAATAGATACAAATTGTAAACAAATGACAACAGGCAGGGATTGTATTTTTCCAAAAATATCCTAAATATAAAATGCAGTCAAATAAGCTGTATATTACAGATAGTAAATGTTTTTAATATATACAGTCTATGGTTTTTGTAGTTGATTTTTTCATCTTTTTTAACTTAAGCCATTAATTAGTAGTATATACATAAAAAGGTTATGACAGGTTTCTTATCACAGACAGATTGTATAATTATTATTAATACAGTTTTTTCCAAGTTCCTGTTGTTGCTGAACAGTTGCCGACCACCTCCAGAACGTCTTTTAGTCATTTTGTATAAATATGAAACCATAAATTGTTACTATAGGTTTAGTTTTTTACATTATTGTAATGTAAAGTGTACACAGTACTGTAACATCTCAGTTTTATGTACTTTACTGTCTTGTATGTTTCAAAAACTACATTTTTTTCAAAAGGAGCAAAAGCCAACTTTCAAAACAGTACATGTGATACAGTACAGTACTGTAAATACTGTAGATACAGTCTGCAGTAAAGTTACAGTACATGTGATACAGTACAGTACTGTAAATACTGTAGATACAGTCTGCAGTACACAAGTACAGTACATGTTGGAGACATGTTTCCATCTGAAGGTCCTGATGCTGCAGCTGTGTCCGGACTCTGCTTCCCTCAGTCTGAGGCCATGGTTCATCACATGATCCACAAAAGTTACTCTAATGTCATCAGAAATATTGTGTTGTTTTTGTCCTCTTTAACTCCTTGCTCTTCCTCTTCCTCTCTCTTGCTCTTCCTCTTCCTCTCTCTTGCTCTTCCTCTTCCTCTCTCTTGTTCTTCCTGCCTCAGACTTGCAAAGTTCTGAAAATGTCTAAACTGAGTTTTATGTCTGACTGATGTGTGTCACATTTTGTAAGTCAGTGTTTTCAAGTGTGTGTCTCAGTATTTTCTATCACACAATGTATTTGGTATTTTGAATGGATGTGTTTTTTCAATGATAAGTCAGGATTGCATTTATGAACAAAGTCTTATGTATGACACAGTGTGTAGTGAGCAGGAGAAAGTGAGTTGCAGAATGAAAAAGTGTGTTGCAGAAGGAGAAAGTGTGTTGCAGAAATGAAAGTAAAGTGCAAAGCAGTACTTTTGCTTAAGGAATGGTTTTATTTAGGTTTAGAACAAAAGCTTCAGGTTCTGAAACTTTGGTCTAAGCATCTGTCTATAGTGTTCAAGCAACAGGAAAAAACTGTATTATTAGGCTGAAGTCATCGGGAGGTCATCTTTGGTTCCCATTTCAGTCCAGTAGGTGGCAGTAAACGAGAGGTCACGGAGGCTGCCGAAAAACGAGAGAGTGGCTACGTTCAATTTTCACAAAAACATCTCTTTTTCATAATTGTTCAAATCATTTGTATTACATTTACTGGCATCTTCTTGGTGTATATAATGTGGAAAAATATTACTATATCTTTACATTGCATTCATCTTACCCTAGAGCTACGCATTTTCATAAAAAGCCAATTAAAGCTTGAGTGAGGACGTGTGGTGGTTGTATTTGGACGCGGCCCGTGGTTTGTTGACACACTGGAGCTGGACCGTCACCTCTGTCTGACTGTAGCCGAGCTCGACCCGGTCATAGCCCCGGCTTCGTACACCAGCTCCCCCCGCTGTCTTTCTAATGTGACACTGGTTCTTTCTGATGGCTCTGCTCCTGAAATCTCCCGGAGGATCGTTCTGCAAATACAAAAACAGCAGTAATAGATTGCAATGTCCCTGTAGATTAGCATTAGCATAGTCACTATCTCTATATTAAGTTAAGCTAAAGCGACTTGTAATGAAGAATTAGCATGTTTTTAGCCAACTAGCCTAGCCATGGCTTTCCCTGGACCCTCACACAAACTTCGGCTATCAAAGCATAACATTATTTACTTATTGATGCTTTAATCGATAATAAACCCGAGGCTGTCTCTACAAGTGACTACTACTGTTAGCATTAGCTCCGCCGGGCTAATGCTAATGGTAACAGCGAGCTAGCCGCTACCTCAGTGCATGGCAAAGTAAGTTATTTTGTATTACTTCTAAACTGTTATTGCTGACGTTATCGCAATGGGCTGCACACATGCGTATTTGTGCACATGTGTGTGAGAATTGTCTGTTTATGTGGTGTGTTGTAAAGCCTTGTTGATTTGATCTAATGTGAAATGGGTGTGTGAAGGCCATGGGCTGCAGGAGCACGACCTCAGCAATATTATTTATTATTATTATTAAAACTTTATTACAGACACGAAGTCCAGATAAGAAAGACATTACACATGACAATAACAGTGCAACAACACGAATGGTTATTATTCATGGGTCAAAGCAGTGGTGACAGGGACTTATTGTTTTACATTGGATAACTTCTAAAGCTGGGGTGCCTACTTAATTTAGTATAATTGAGAGAGCTGATTTGCTTTCTGGTCTCTCTTTCTCTGGTCTATCTCTCTCTGGTCTTTCTGCCCAATTTGGTCTCTCTTGTCTGTCGCTTGTCTCTCTCTGGTCTCTATTTAGTCTCTCTCTGGTCTTTTTCTGTTCTCTTTCTTGTCTCTCTGTCCTCTATTTAGTTTCTCTCTCTCTGGTCTCTCTCTGGTCTCTCTCTGGTCTCTCTCTGGTCTCTCTATCTGGTCTCTCTCTGGTCTCTCTCTGGTCTCTCTCTCTGGTCTCTCTCTGGTCTCTCTCTCTGGTCTCTCTCTGGTCTCTCTCTGGTCTCTCTCTGGTCTCTCTCTGGTCTCTCTCTGCTCTCTCTCTGGTCTCTCTCTGGTCTCTCTCTGGTCTCTCTCTGCTCTCTCTCTGGTCTCTCTCTGGTCTCTCTCTGGTCTCTCTCTCTGGTCTCTCTCTGGTCTCTCTCTCTGGTCTCTCTCTGGTTTCTGTCTGGGTCTCTCTATTCTCTCTTGTCTATTGCTGGTTCCTCTCTGGTCTCTCTCTGGTCTCTGTCTCTCTCTTTCTGGTTTCTCCTTTTACATTGTGTCTTTTAGATTGTGTTGTCTGAGAAAGCTGATCAAAAGACAGTAGCCATTAATACTAAACGTTAATAAATTAGAGCCAAGAACTAGAAACATGGGTTTCTTTACATTCACTGGTTCATGTTTTTGTGATTTGAAAGTTGTGAAATTAAAGTCTGGTTAAAGTTAGAACTTCGGAGGTTTATCTGGTCCGGGCAGAACTGAGTCCGTTTAAATAATGACCCCTCTCCTTCTTTGTGGCTGGAACTTCCTCAAACATTTCCTGCAGTAAAATGGTGAAATGCAGGAGAGAAGATGAGGAAATGAACCCAAGGCCATAGTTTGATGTTTGTAAATGAGCAGAATTAGGTTGTTTTTATGTCGTAGAATGATATTTAAGTATTTTAGCTGGTGCCAATGCAACTCTATGGATAGACACATTATGTGATGGTAATTAGATTTTCAAAGTGAGAGAGCAGAGTGAGAGAGAGTAGAGTGAGAGAGAGTAGAGTGAGAGAGAGTAGAGTGAGAGAGAGTAGAGTGAGAGAGAGTAGAGTGAGAGAGAGTAGGGTGAGAGAGAGTAGGGTGAGAGAGAGTAGGGTGAGAGAGAGTAGGGTGAGAGAGAGTAGGGTGAGAGAGAGTAGAGAGAGAGAGAGTAGAGTGAGAGAGAGTAGAGTGAGAGAGAGTAGAGTGAGAGAGAGTAGAGTGAGAGAGAGAGAGAGCAGAGTGAGTGAGAGAGAGAGAGCAGTGTGAGTGAGAGAGAGAGCAGAGTGAGTGAGATAGAGAGCAGAGTGAGTGAGATAGAGAGCAGAGTGAGTGAGAGAGAGAGAGAGTGAGAGAGAGAGCAGAGTGAGTGAGAGAGAGAGTAGAGTGAGAGAGAGAGAGAGCAGAGTGAGTGAGAGAGAGAGAGCAGAGAGAGTGAGAGAGAGAGAGCAGAGTGAGTGAGAGAGAGAGAGCAGAGTGAGTGAGTGAGAGAGAGAGAGCAGAGTGAGTGAGAGAGAGAGAGCAGAGTGAGTGAGAGAGAGAGAGCAGAGAGTGAGTGAGAGAGAGCAGAGTGAGTGAGAGAGAGAGAGCAGAGTGAGTGAGAGAGAGAGCAGAGTGAGTGAGAGAGAGAGCAGAGTGAGTGAGAGAGAGAGCAGAGTGAGTGAGAGAGAGCAGAGTGAGTGAGAGAGAGCAGAGTGAGTGAGATAGAGAGCAGATTGAGTGAGAGAGAGCAGATTGAGTGAGAGAGAGCAGAGTGAGCGAGAGCAGAGTGAGTGAGTGAGAGAGAGAGAGCAGAGTGAGTGAGATAGAGAGAGAACAGAGTGAGTGAGCGAGAGAGCAGAGTGAGCGAGAGAGCGGAGTGAGTGAGAGAGAGAGAGCAAAGTGAGTGAGATAGAGAGCAGAGTGAGAGTGAGAGAGAGAGAGCAGAGTGAGTGAGAGAGAGAGCAAAGTGAGTGAGATAGAGAGCAGAGTGAGAGTGAGAGAGCAAGAGCAGAGTGAGTGAGCAAGAGCAGAGTGTGAGAGAGAGAGCAGAGTGTGAGAAAAAGCAGAGAGAGAGAGAGAGAGAGAGGGAGCAGAGAGTCAGACTTGACTCTCCCTCAGACCAGAGAGAGAGAGAGAGAGAGATGGGCCATTGAGAGGCAGAAGTGAGAGAGAGAGACATAAGACAAAAGAGAGCACATATAAGAGAGACAAGAGACTAGAGAGAGAGCAAAAACCAGAGAGACCCGAGGGAATGAGAAACCAGAGAGAGAGAGACCAAACCAGAAACTAAAGCTGAAGTCTTATGTGTGTCTGAAGGTTGCCAAGAGCTGATGGCCTCTTCTCCAGTCATGGACGCTCTCACCGGCTCCTCTCCGGCCAATCACCAGAACGGGAACGCTCACCGGGAGCCGCCATCGCCGCTGGAGCCGCAGCCCTCGGCCTCCACGGCGCTCAGGCTGCATCTGCACCACAGCCTCCAGGGGGCGCCAGAGAGCAGCTTCCTCAGTTTCCCTCCAGGACACTATGTGGCTGAAGAGCTGTGCATTGATGCAGCAAAGGCCTGCGGTGAGTACAGGTGTAGGTCTGGGTCTGGCTTTAGTCCGGATGTAGCCCATGGTCTGGTTTTGGTCTTGGTCCAGATTGGGTCCAGGGTCATAGAGCTGTTACTTTGCGGATTTCGCTATTTACGGGTTATATTTGGAATCTATAATCTTGTACTTTTTGTCCGGGTCTCGTCTGGTTCTGGTTTTGGTCCTGATCTTGTCTTGGTCCGGGTCTGGTAATCCTTTGGTCCTGGTCTTGGTCAAAGTCTGGTCCAGGTCGCATTTTGGTTCGTATCTTGATCTTGGCATTTTTATTGTCCTGGATCTGTGCATCAACGCAGCGAAGGCCTGTGGTAAATACAGGGTTTAGTCCGGGTCTGGTCTTGGACTTGGTCTGGTATTGGTCCAGATTTGGTCCTGCTTCATAGAGCTGCTACTTTGCAGATTGAGTTTATTGTGTGTTATGTTTAGAGTCTAACCTTGGACAAAACCTACTGGAATTTAAACTAGCAGTACTTTTTGTCCGGGTTCCGTCTTAATCTGGTGGTGGTCTTGGTCCATATTTTTTTCTGGGTCTAGTTTTGATTCCGATCTTGCCTTTGAATTTTGGTCAGAGTCTAGTTCTGGTCTTGATCCTGGTCTTGTCTTGGTCCAGGTCGCATTTTGGTTCATATCTTGATCTGGGTCTGGCATTTTCATTGTCCTAAGTCTGGTCCTGATCCGGATCTTGTCTGCGACCTGATCTGGGTCTGGCCCTGGTTCAGGTCTTGGCTTGTTGTCTTGGTCTGGTCTTGGTCTGGTCTTGGTTCGATCTTGGTTCAATCTTGCTCCAAGTCTTTATAAAGGGAATAGCGGCGTGTGCGACAACCCAAACTGACAGTGAGAGCTTCATTCACCCGGACGCAGCTCCACGGCTCGTTACGCTGTCATTGAGCAGAGTGTTCTCCATCTGTGACCCGTTTGTGGATCTAGAACCTTTTTCCTGAGCCACACGTGAGCAATGACAGAGAAAAGACTTTTATTGTGTCTAAATGAGTAGGAACAGCCTTGATGAGCCAGCAGCAGAGTGTTGCTGATAAACAAAACATGACATTTTGAAATTATTGCAGCCGTCTGACCTTTTCTTCACCTGTGTTTACTAAAGACACTGTATTTACTGTAGGTCTCGCTCTGGTCTCGCTCTGGTCTCGCTCTGGTCTCGCTCTGGTCTCGCTCTGGTCTCGCTCTGGGCTCTCTGGGCTCTCTCTGGTCCCTCTCTAGTCTCTGTCTGGTCTCTCTCTCTGATCTCCCTCTCTGGGCTCTCTCCCTGGTCTCTCCCTGCTCTCTCCCTGCTCTCTCTCTGCTCTCTCTCTGCTCTCTCCCTGCTCTCTCCCTGCTCTCTCCCTGCTCTCTCTCTGGTCTCTCTCTGCTCTCTCTCTGCTCTCTCCCTGCTCTCTCCCTGCTCTCTCTCTGGTCTCTCTCTGCTCTCTCTCTGCTCTCTCCCTGCTCTCTCCCCGCTCTCTCCCTGCTCTCTCTCTGCTCTCTCCCTGGTCTCTCCCTGCTCTCTCCCTGCTCTCTCTCTGCTCTCTCCCTGCTCTCTCCCTGGTCTCTCCCTGCTCTCTCTCTGCTCTCTCCCTGGTCTCTCCCTGCTCTCTCCCTGCTCTCTCCCTGCTCTCTCCCTGCTCTCTCTCTGCTCTCTCCCTGCTCTCTCCCTGGTCTCTCCCTGGTCTCTCCCTGCTCTCTCCCTGCTCTCTCCCTGGTCTCTCCCTGCTCTCTCCCTGCTCTCTCTCTGCTCTCTCCCTGCTCTCTCCCTGCTCTCTCTCTCCGGTCTCTCTCTGGTCTCTCCCTGCTCTCTCTCTGCTCTCTCTCTGCTCTCTCCCTGCTCTCTCCCTGCTCTCTCCCTGCTCTCTCCCTGCTCTCTCTCTGCTCTCTCCCTGGTCTCTCCCTGGTCTCTCCCTGGTCTCTCCCTGGTCTCTCCCTGCTCTCTCCCTGCTCTCTCTCTGCTCTCTCCCTGGTCTCTCCCTGGTCTCTCCCTGGTCTCTCCCTGGTCTCTCCCTGCTCTCTCCCTGGTCTCTCCCTGCTCTCTCCCTGCTCTCTCTCTGCTCTCTCTCTGGTCTCTCTCTGCTCTCTCCCTGCTCTCTCTCTGCTCTCTCCCTGCTCTCTCTCTGCTCTCTCTCTGCTCTCTCCCTGCTCTCTCCCTGCTCTCTCCCTGCTCTCTCCCTGCTCTCTCCCTGCTCTCTCCCTGCTCTCTCTCTGTTGTCTGCGCCCGGACAAGTCTGATAAACTTAAAGGGCCTCTTACGAAGTGGTTTTGACCCCCCTGCATTAGACGATGTCATGTTTAAGTTTTTTATTAACAAAATATCTCACATTGTAAAAACCCTAAAGTTCAGTTTTGTAAATATAGCATCAGACTTTCACACACTCCTGTCTCCTTTTGCAGGTATCTCTCCTCTCTACTTCAGCTTCTTTGCTCTTTTTCGAGAGCGAGACCAGATCTGGTTTTCCCCAAACCACGTCTTTCACCTGGACGAAACCACGACGGAGGATTTGTTCTTCAGAATACGGTAGTCGCCCACAAACCGACCGTGACGAGATCTTCTATAACATTATCGTCATTATAATGTTTGTCTTCTCCTGCCCTTCGTGAATCTCTTCTTTCCCCCCAGATTCTACTTTCCTGGCTGGTACAACAGTGGGCCGGCGCGGGCCTATCGCTACGGCGTCTCCAAGGGGTCAGAAAGCCCTGTGCTTGACGACGCAGTGATGTCATACCTCTTCTTCCAGGTAAAATGTGTCTCCATCTTTGTAGTCCATGTCTCCATCCTTGTAATCCAAGTCTTTCTGTTCTCGCTCTCTCCCTCTGGTCTCTCTCTCTATCTCTCTGACCTCTCTCGTGCTCTCTCTCTCTCTCTCTCTCTCTCTCTCTCGCTCTCTCTCCCTCTGCCCTCTCTCTTTCTGGCCCCTCTCTGGCCTCTCTCGCTCTCTCTCTTGCCTCTCTCCCTCTGGTCTCTCTCTTTGTGGTCTCTCTCTGGTCTCTCTCCCTCTGATCTCTCTCTCTCTCTCTGGCCTCTCTCTCTCTGGCCTCTCTCTCTCTCTCTCCCTCTTGCCTCTCTCTCGCTCTCCCTCTGGCCCCTCTCTCTCTCCCTCTGGCCTCTCTCTCTCTCTCTGGCCTCTCTCTCTCTCTCTCCCTCTGGCCTCTCTCTCTCTCTCCCTCTGGCCTCTCTCTCTCTCCCTCTGGCCTCTCTCTCTCTGCCTGGCCTCTCTCTCTCTGTCCCTCTGGCCTCTCTCTCTGCCTGGCCTCTCTCTCTCTGTCCCTCTGGCCTCTCTCTCTCTCTCCCTCTGGCCTCTCTCTCTGTCTGGCCTTTCTCTCTCTGTCCCTCTGGCCTCTCTCTCTCTCTCCCTCTGGCCTCTCTCTCTGTCTGGCCTTTCTCTCTTTCTCTCAGGCCTCTCTCTCTTTTAATGATGATAATACATTTTATTCATGAAGATGTTCTTCAGAAGTTGACTTCACGTCCTCCCTCTGACTCTGTCTCACTGTGGTCCTGTGCTGTCCTGTTCCTTCAGCTGTGACTGAGGCTGCCTCCTGAGCTCTCTCTGAAACATGAATGGAGCGATTCTTTACGTAGATCCCGTGCTTCTGTAAATACTCACCGCTGTAGGGTACATGTGTGTCAGAGCCGGTGTGTCTCCCTCAATGAGGAGCTGTGTGTCATCGCGGTCTCTCTCCCTAACACTGACTACAATAGTCAAAGAAGACATAAGATTTCTGTCGGATTCTCTCTCTCTATCTTGCTCTCTCTCTCTCTCTGATTTCTTTCGCTGGTCTCTCTCACTGATCTTTCTCTCTTTCTGATCTCTGATCCCTCTCTGGTCTCTCTCTCTGTTCTCTCTCTCTGGTCTCTCTGTCTGGTCTCTCTCTCTGTTCTCTCTCTGTTCTCTCTCTCTCTGGTCTCTCTCTCTGTTCTCTCTCTCTGGTCTTTCTCTGGTCTCTCTCTCTGTTCTCTCTCTCTCTCTGGTCTCTCTCTGGTCTCTCTCTCTGTTCTCTCTCTCTCTGGTCTCTCTCTCTGTTCTCTCTCTCTCTGGTCTCTCTCTCTGTTCTCTCTCTGTTCTCTCTCTCTCTGGTCTCTCTCTGTTCTCTCTCTCTGTTCTCTCTCTCTCTGTTCTCTCTCTCTCTGGTCTCTCTCTGTTCTCTCTCTCTCTGGTCTCTCTCTCTGTTCTCTCTCTCTGTTCTCTCTGGTCTCTCTCGCTGGTCTCTCTCTCTGGTCTCTCTAACGCTGATGTCTTGTCTCTGTGCAGTGGAGGAATGACTTCTTGAACGGTTTGATCAAAATCCCGTCGTCCCACGAGGCGCAGGAGGAGTGTCTGGGGATGGCGGTGCTGGACATGTCTCGTTTGGCCAAAGAGAAGCAGATGTCTCCACTGGACATTTACCACAACACAAGGTCAGGAGGAACTCTGCTGTCAGCACACTCTATCTACATGGTCAGCCACCAGGTGAGCGGTCGGCCACCAGGTGAGCGGTCGGCCACCAGGTGCGCGATCAGTCCCAAAAAAAACAATTGTAAACCGCTTTGTGACGAAAGTATTCGGCCCCCTTGAACCTTTCAACATGTCGCCACATTTTAGGCTTCAAACATAAAGATATAAAAAAAATATTTTTTGTCAAGAATCAACAACAAGTGGGACACAATCGTGAAGTGGAACGAAATTTATTGGATAATTTAAACTTTTTTAACAAATAAAAAACAGAAAAAAATAAAATAATATTCGGCCCCCTTGCTCTAATACTTTGTAGCGCCACCTTTTGCTGCAATTACAGCTGCAAGTCGCTTGGGGTATGTCTCTATCAGTTTTGCACATCGAGAGACTGGAATTCTTGCCCATTCTTCCTTGCAAAACAGCTGGGTTAGGGTTAGGACCTGCCTGGTGTGTTCCTTTGTCTTCATGGTTCTCTCTGCGCTTTAAACAGAACCCTGAGACTATCAAAGAGCAGGTGCATTTATACGGAGACTTGATTACACACAGGTGCATTCTATTTATCATCATCAGTCATTTAGGACAACATTGGATCATTCAAAGATCCTCACTGAACTTCTGGACTGAGTTTTCTGCACTGAAAGTAAATAATATTGCACGCCCCACTTTTCAGTTTTTTATTTGTTAAAAAAGTTTAAATTATCCAATAAATTTCGTTCCATTTCACGATTGTGTCCCACTTGTTGTTGATTCATGACAAAAAATTAAAATTTTATATCTTTATGTATATCTAATACTCGCTGATGTTTCAGTCGCCAAGTGTAAATAATAAAAAATGAAGCTTTGTGAATAATAAAGTTAATGCAGCTAAAATCCCCAATAGATGAAATATTCAGCTGACTCTGTCTCCTCCTCAGTTACAAAGCCTTTCTGCCGAAGCCGATGCGAGCTCAGATCCAGAATTGTAACTTTGTGACGCGGAAGCGGATCCGGTTCCGCTTCAAACGCTTCATCCAGCAGTTCAGCCAGTGCCGGGCCTCGGTCCGCGACCTGAAGCTCAAGTACCTGATCAGTCTGGAGGCCCTGGACCAGACCCTCTACACCGAGAGCTTCCAGGTCCGAGAGGCCTCCAGCGGCAGCCTGCGCCTCCTGGTGTCCGCCGACCAAGGACTGCAGTGGCTGCGAGAGGACTCTGACAAGGTTTGTGTTTAGACTGTAGGAGAGGGAGGGAGGAGGGGGGAGAGGAAGTAGAGAGGGGGAAGAGAGAGATAGAGAGAGGAGAGAGGGAAGGGAAGGGAAAGAGAGGGAGAGAGGAGCACAGAAAGGGGTAGGGAGAGAGAGAGAGGGAGGGAGAGAGCTGGAGAGGAGCAGAGAGGGGGAAAGAGGAGCAGCAAGGGAAAGAGGGGGGAGGGAGAAGAGCAGAGAGGGAGAGAGAAGCAGCAAAGGAAAGGGAGGGGGAGAGAGAAAGAGGGAGAGAAGCAGGGAGGGAGAGGAATAGAAAGACAAAGAGAGAGAGGGAGGGGTGGAGAGAGTGAGATAGAGGGTGACAGAGAGCAAGAGGCCAGTCCCTGTGCTCATCAGAGTCCCAGCAGGAGTCCAGTCCCTGTGCTCCTCAGAGTCCCAGCAGGAGGCCAGTCCCTGTGCTCCTCCAAGTCCCAGCAGGAGGCCAGTCCCTGTACTCCTCCAAGTCCCAGCAGGAGGCCAGTCCCTGTACTCCTCCAAGTCCCAGCAGGAGGCCAGTCCCTGTGCTCCTCTCAGTCTAGCACTTTTGGACAGAGATGAGGTTCTCCACTTGTTGTTTCAGGACGTTCAGCTCCTGTGTGACTTCCCGGACGTGGTTCACATCAGCGTGCAGCAGTCCACCAAAGACACGTCCACAGAGAGCCGCAGCGTCAGCATCAACAAGCAGGACGGCAAGAGTCTGGTGAGGGCGGGGCCGGGGGGCGGAGCCTGGGGGGCCGCACTTTCACACCACACACACCACTGTCCATGGTGGTCCTATCTCTCTACCTCTTTCCCTCTCTCTCTACCTCTCTCCCTCTCTCTATCTATATATCTTCCTCTACCTCTCTCCCTCTCTCTCTACCTTTCTCCCTCTCTCTTTCTACCTCTCTCCCTCTCTCTCTACCTTTCTTCCCTCTCTCTACCTCTCTCCCTCTCTCTCTACCTCTCTCCCCTCTCTCTACCTTTCTCCCTCTCTCTCTCTACCTCTCTCCCCTCTCTCTACCTCTCTCCCTCTCTCTCTACCTTTCTCCCTCTCTCTCTCTACCTCTCTCCCCTCTCTCTACCTCTCTCCCTCTCTCTCTACCTTTCTCCCTCTCTCTCTCTACCTCTCTCCCCTCTCTCTACCTCTCTCCCTCTCTCTCTACCTTTCTCCCTCTCTCTCTCTACCTCTCTCCCCTCTCTCTACCTTTCTCTCTCTC
Organism: Knipowitschia caucasica; assembly: GCA_964034765.1. Taxonomy (NCBI): domain Eukaryota; kingdom Metazoa; phylum Chordata; class Actinopteri; order Gobiiformes; family Gobiidae; genus Knipowitschia; species Knipowitschia caucasica. The sequence goes on from OZ035831.1 coordinate 1,695,671, forward strand.
TCTCTCCAATCAGCTCTCAGCTCAAACAGACAAAATAGTAGCTCACAGTAGCTATATATATTATTTCTACCAAAATGAATACGGCATATTGTGGTCTGATCTATTCATAACATTTTACACAGAAATATGAAATGTATTTTTTTTGAATAAGAAACAAAAAGTTACATACACCAGCTTTAAAGGACACAACATTATTCCTCAGTCAGAAATAGACCGTGAATTTAGCTTTGTTTAAGTATCAGCCGTGTCTGGCACAAATGTTACTATCATCTTTCTCTCTCTTTCCCCCTCTGTTTCTTTCTTTCTCTCTCTGTATATATCTTTCTCTCTCTCTCTCACTCTCGCTCTCGCTCTCACTGTCACACACTCTCTCTCTTAAATTCTCTCTCTCTCTCAAACTCCCACTCTCCCCCCTCTCTCTCTTCCCCCCCTCCTTCTCTCCCTCTCCCTCTCTCCCTCTCATTCTCACACTCTCTCTCCCTCCCTCTCTCCCTCTCTCTCTCCGTGTTAATCTCTCTCTCTGATGTGTGTGTGCAGGAGGTGGAGTTCCAGAGTCTGGGGGAGGCCCTGTCCTTCGTCTCCCTGGTCGATGGTTACTACCGGCTCACTGCAGACGCACATCACTATCTGTGCAAAGAGGTGGCTCCTCCTAAACTCCTGGACGACATGTCTTCACACTGTCACGGCCCCATCAGGTCAGTCCATCACAGCAGCGGTCGTCTGGTCGATTACTCAACGGCAGATCAGAGAATCAGACTGTTCGGACACAGCAAATGCAATAATAATTAACACAGGAGCCATTGGTTCAAAGGGAGCGGGACCATAATGTGTAAAAATGTTTATAAATGTCCTGGATCATACATATATACTGTATCTGTATGTATCTCTCTCGCTCTCTCGCTCTCTCACTCTCTCGCTCTCTCTAACCATACACCAGCTTTAAAGGACATACATTATTCCTCAGTCAGAAATAGGTCGTGATTGTAGCTTTTTAAAATATCAATACTATTATCTTTCTATCTATCTTGTTAGCTTTCTCTCCCTCTCTATCTCTGTCTATGTCTATCTCTCTCTCTATCTCTGTCTATGTCGATCTCTCTCTCTCCCACTCTCTCCACCTCTGTATCTTTCTTTCTCTCTATCTATCTCTATTGCTCTCTGTCTGTGTCTATCTCTCTCTCTCTCTCTCTCTCTCTGTCTATGTCTGTCTCTCTCTCTCCCTCTCTTTCCCCTTCTGTATCTTCCTTTCTCTCTATCTCTCTCCCTCTCTCTCACTCTCACGCTCTCTCTCTCTCCCTTCCCCTCTACATCACTGTCCTTAGACGCTGCTGCATCAGAGAAACCTCGAACAGGTCCCAAAGAAGAGAGGGATAGATCCAGGACTAGCAAACATTGATAGTATGAGTTCTAGATAGGAGCAAGTTAAACTGGTGTTCCCAGAGGTTCCCCTTCACAGCACTAACCAGGCCCTGCCCTGCTGAGCTTCAGAGGTCTGACGGGATCTGTTTGTATGTGTGTGTTTTTGTTACAGCGTGGAGTTTGCTGTGAATCGACTCCAGAAATGTGGAAACAAACACGGATTGTTTGTTTTGCGAAACAGTCCGAAAGATTTCAACAAGTACTTCCTCACATTCCCAGTCAAGGTACATGTATATTATATGTATATTATAGAAGTATATTAAGTGTTTCCTGTGATCTCCAATGGCACATGTGTTAAAGAGAGTCCTGTGTGTCCAGGTTTACGACTTCACAGAATACAAACACTGTCAGATCACTCGGTCTGTGAGCGGAGACTTTAACCTCAGCGGCACCAAGAGGGTGTTCTGCAGCCTGCCACAGCTGCTGCAGTGTTACCAGAGAGAGACCGTCCGCTCCGACTCCGTGGTCTTCCAGTTCTCCCAGTGCTGCCCGCCCAAACCCAGAGGTACCAGTCTGTGCTCCTCTCTGTCTCGCTCCGTCTCTCTCCTTCAGTAAACAGATAAGAATTGAATTAATAACGCAATACTTCGACTGTATCCATTTACTGTGTGTAAAATATAGCGATACTGAACAGAATGTTTCCCACATGTCTGTTCTCTGTGGACCTCCAAACATATAAAGAACTGTGCGTGTGTGTCTGTGTGTGTGTTTGTGTGTGCGTGTGTGTGCGTGTGCGTGTGTGTGTGTGTTTGCAGAGCTGTCGTGCCTCCTGGTCTGTCGCAGCAACAAAGGATCAGAAGTGCCTCAGTCCACGTCTCTTGTGCGAAGGAACGTCAGCCAAATGGTGTTCCACAAAATACGGAAGGAAGACTTGGAATTTGTGTGTATTTTTTAATAACTTTAACATATTTTGGACCAAAACATGCATAACAGAAGGGGGTCTTGTGAGTGTGAGAAGTTCTCTGTCATCCATCCTGACCGCCAGAGGTTCTCACTCTGGGCGTCATCTGGGATTCATAGAACCGTGGTTACATGTGTAACCTTTTCTCATAACGCAATCGTACCAGAACATTCTTAGTTTTTCTCATTAGAAAATAGGAGATCTTTTCTTTAGTAGAAAGTGAGTCACTATTTGATGCTTTTTGATGTAAGAGCTTTCTTTGAATATTCTAAATTTGATGATATATTGAATATTTTTAAAAACAGAACAGCCCGAGGAGGTTACAGACTAATCCATGGTTCTGGTCTGTGTTGGGTCTGTGTCTGGTCTGTGTCTGTCAGATGGAGAGTCTGGGTCAGGGAACTTTCACCAAAATCTTCAAAGGAATTCGAAAGGAGCTGGGAGACTACGGCCACGTCCACCAGACAGACGTGGTCATGAAGGTCCTGGACCAGAACCACAGGAACTACTCCGAGGTCGGTAACACGCACAACACACACACACACACATGCAACACAAACATGCAACACACACACACAACACTCACATGCAACACACACACACAACATACTGATTAAATAGTATGTTTTTTAATAGTTTTCACAAATGTTTTTTCTTCTTCCAGTCGTTCTTTGAAGCTGCCAGCATGATGAGCCAACTGTCCCACAAACACCTGATCCTGAACTACGGCGTGTGTGTGTGCGGAGAAGAGAGTGAGTCCTGACAAAACACTGTCTCACTGTGACGCTCTCTCTCTGGTCCCTTTTACTCTGTCTCTGACCCGAGTCTGTCTCTGACCCGAGTCTGTCTCTGTCCTCAGTCCTTGGGTGTCTGACCCTGGTCTTTGGGTCTCTGTCTCTGTCCTCAGTCCTTGGGTCTCTGTCTCTGTCCTCAGACATCATGGTGCAGGAGTTTGTGAAGCACGGCTCTCTGGACACGTACCTGAAGAAGAACAAGAACACCATCAACATCCTGTGGAAGCTGCAGGTGGCCAAACAGCTGGCCTGGGCCATGCACTTCCTGGTACGACCCACACCATCACCCTCACTGCACACATGGTACCACAGAGACCATCACCCTCACTCTCTCTCTCTTTTTGTCTCTCTCCCTCTGTCTCTCTCTCCTTCTCTGTCCTTCTGGCTGTCTCTCTCTCTCTCTCTGTCCCTCTCTTCCTCTCTATCTCTCCCTCTCTCCATCTCCCTCTCTGTCTCTCTCTCTCCATCTCTCTCCTCTCTCTCTGTCCCTCTCTCTCTCTCTCTGTCTCTCTCTCTCTGTCTCTCCTCTTTCTCTCTCTGTGTCTCTCTCTCTGTGAGGGCTGGTGACCAAACGTTCCTGTGTTTGCAGGAGGAGAAGCACCTTGTTCACGGAAACGTCTGCGCCAAAAACGTGTTGTTGATCCGAGAGGAAGACCGTCGAACCGGGAACCCTCCATTCATCAAACTCAGCGACCCGGGGATCAGCGTCACCGTCCTGCCCAAAGAGAGTGAGTCAGAGAGAGAGGCCAGAGAAAGAGAGGGGCCAGAGAGTGAGAGAGGCCAGAGAGTGAGAGAGGCCAGAGAGTGAGAGAGGCCAGAGAGTGAGAGGGGCCAGAGAGTGAGAGAGGCCAGAGAGTGAGAGGGGCCAGAGAGAGGGAGAGAGGCCAGAGAGTGAGAGAGGCCAGAGAGTGAGAGGGGCCAGAGAGTGAGAGAGGCCAGAGAGTGAGAGAGGCCAGAGAGTGAGAGAGGCCAGAGAGTGAGAGAGGCCAGAGAGTGAGAGAGGCCAGAGAGTGAGAGAGGCCAGAGAGTGAGAGAGGCCAGAGAGTGAGAGAGGCCAGAGAGTGAGAGGGGCCAGAGAGTGAGAGGGGCCAGAGAGTGAGAGAGGCCAGAGAGTGAGAGAGGCCAGAGAGTGAGAGAGGCCAGAGAGTGAGAGAGGCCAGAGAGTGAGAGGGGCCAGAGAGTGAGAGAGGCCAGCGAGTGAGAGGGGCCAGCGAGTGAGAGGGGCCAGAGAGTGAGAGGGGCCAGACAGAGAGTGAGAGGGGCCAGACAGAGAGTGAGAGGGGCCAGACAGAGAGTGAGAGGGGCCAGACAGAGAGTGAGAGGGGCCAGACAGAGAGTGAGAGGGGCCAGACAGAGAGTGAGAGGGGCCAGACAGAGAGTGAGAGGGGCCAGACAGAGAGTGAGAGGGGCCAGACAGAGAGTGAGAGGGGCCAGACAGAGAGTGAGAGGGGCCAGACAGAGAGTGAGAGGGGCCAGACAGAGAGTGAGAGGGGCCAGACAGAGAGTGAGAGGGGCCAGACAGAGAGTGAGAGGGGCCAGACAGAGAGTGAGAGGGGCCAGACAGAGAGTGAGAGGGGCCAGACAGAGAGTGAGAGGGGCCAGACAGAGAGTGAGAGGGGCCAGACAGAGAGTGAGAGGGGCCAGACAGAGAGTGAGAGGGGCCAGACAGAGAGTGAGAGGGGCCAGACAGAGAGTGAGAGGGGCCAGAGAGAGAGTGAGAGGGGCCAGACAGAGAGTGAGAGAGGCCAGACAGAGAGTGAGAGGGGCCAGTGAGAGAGAGAGGGAGAGAGGCCAGAGAGTGAGAGGGGCCAGAGAGTGAGAGAGGCAGGCCAGAGAGTGTGAGAGAGAGAGGCCAGAGAGTGAGAGAGGGAGAGAGGCCAGATAGGGAGAGAGAACAGCGAGAAGGAGCGCGAGACCAGCGAGAGATACTAATGAATCAGCAGATTTCTTCCTATTCCACCCCCACTGTGTCTGTCTTCTCTCACTGTATTGTTTGTGTCAGTCCTCCTGGAGCGTGTGCCGTGGGTTCCTCCGGAGGTGGTCAGGGATCCCTCAGACCTGAGCCTGGCTGCAGACAAGTGGGGCTTCGGTGCAACTCTGTGGGAGGTCTGCTGCAACGGGGACCGGCCGTTAGCTTCGCTGGACCACGCTAAAGTAAGAGCTAACATCATCTACATCTACGTCTGCTCTCGTCTCTCTTCACTGGGTTTGTGTGAGACCCAGGACTGAGGCTGTAGATCCAGGACTGAGGCTGTAGATCCAGGACTGAGGCTGTAGATCCAGGACTGAGGCTGTAGATCCAGGACTGAGGCTGTAGATCCAGGACTGAGGCTGTAGATCCAGGACTGAGGCTGTAGACCCAGGACCGAGACTGTAGACCCAGGACTGAGACTGTAGACCCAGGACTGAGACTGTAGACCCAGTACTGAGGACTTTTGTTTTGTGTTTCAGAAAAAGCAGTTTTATCAGGATCGTCACCAGCTGCCGGCGCCGAAGTGGACTGAGCTGGCAAACCTGATCCACAGCTGCATGGACTACGACTCCTCACTCAGGCCCACGTTTAGAGCCGTGATCCGGGACCTCCACAACCTGTTCACTCCTGGTGAGAGAGAGAGAGAGAGAGGGAGCGACCAGTGACGAGAGAGAAAGAGACCAGTGGAGAGAGAGGCCAGGGGAGAAAGAGAGAGAGAGCAGAGGAGAGAGAGGCCAGAGGAGAAAGAGGCAGTGGGGAGAGAGGCCAGTGGAGAGAGAGGCCAGGGGAGAAAGAGAGAGAGAGCAGAGGAGAGAGAGGCCAGGGGAGAAAGAGAGAGAGAGCAGAGGAGAGAGAGGCAGTGGGGAGAGAGAGAGAGTGAGAGTGAGAGGCCAGTGGGCATAGAGAGAGTGAGGCCAGTGGAGAGAGAGAGAGAGAGTGAGAGGCCAGTGGAGAGAGAGAGAGAGAGTGTGAGAGGCCAGTGGGGAGAGAGAGAGTGAGGCCAGTGGAGAGAGAGAGAGATAGTGTGAGAGGCCAGTGGGGAGAGAGAGAGTGAGGCCAGTGGAGAGAGTGAGAGTGAGAGGCCAGTGGGGAGAGAGGCGTTCTGCTCCCAGTTTGTTTTGTTTTACTTTCATTCAAACCTCTACCAACATGGACGCCTCAGACACACAGCGCCACTTTAACCTGTGTCCCTCAGATTACGAGTTGATCGTGGACAGCGACATCCTTCCAAACCGCTCGGGCACCAGTGGATGGGCATCTGGGGGTTTGGACAGTCAGGAGCCCGCGCAGTTCCAAGAGAGACACCTCATCTTCTTACAGCAGTTGGGAAAAGTAAGTATTTACCATGTTCGATAATGACTGTCTCCACACGGACTAGAGGCCACCCGCAGTACTGCAGCATACATCCACATGGACTAGAGGCCACCCGCAGTACTGCAGCCTACATCCACATGGACTAGAGGCCACCCGCGGTACTGCAGCCTACATCCACATGGACTAGAGGCCACCCGCGGTACTGCAGCCTACATCCACATGGACTAGAGGCCACCCGCGGTACTGCAGCCTACATCCACATGGACTAGAGGCCACCCGCGGTACTGCAGCCTACATCCACATGGACTAGAGGCCACCCGCGGTACTGCAGCCTACATCCACATGGACTAGAGGCCACCCGCAGTACTGCAGCCTACATCCACATGGACTAGAGGCCACCCGCGGTACTGCAGCCTACATCCACATGGACTAGAGGCCACCCGCGGTACTGCAGCCTACATCCACATGGACTAGAGGCCACCCGCGGTACTGCAGCCTACATCCACATGGACTAGAGGCCACCCGCAGTACTGCAGCCTACATCCACATGGACTAGAGGCCACCCGCGGTACTGCAGCCTACATCCACATGGACTAGAGGCCACCCGCAGTACTGCAGCCTACATCCACATGGACTAGAGGCCACCCGCGGTACTGCAGCCTACAGGCACATGGACTAGAGGCCACCCGCGGTACTGCAGCCTACATCCACATGGACTAGAGGCCCACCTGCGGTACTGCAGCCTACATCCACATGGACTAGAGGCCACCCGCGGTACTGCAGCCTACATCCACATGGACTAGAGGCCACCCGCGGTACTGCAGCCTACAGGCACATGGACTAGAGGCCACCCGCGGTGGAGAAGGGGAGAGAGAGTGAGAGGCCTGTGGAGAGGGAGTGAGAGGCCAGTGGAGAGGGAGTGAGAGGCCTGTGGAGAGGGAGTGAGAGGCCTGTGGAGAGAGAGTTGGAGAGAGAATGACTAGAGGCCACCCGCGGTACTGCAGCCTACATCCACATGGACTAGAGGCCACCCGCAGTACTGCAGCCTACATCCACATGGACTAGAGGCCACCCGCGGTACTGCAGCCTACATCCACGCGGACTAGAGGCCACCCGCAGTACTGCAGCCTAAATCCACATGGACTAGAGGCCACCCGCAGTACTGCAGCCTAAATCCACATGGACTAGAGGCCACCTGTGGTACTTCAGTCTAAACCACATGGACTGAAAGGAAATTTCCCCATAGACCTCAGTGTCACTATAACAGATTTCTCTCTGGTTTCCCTCTGGTCCCCCATTTTGGTCTCTCTCTGGTGTCTCTCTCTCTCTCTGGTCTCTCTCCCTCTCTCTGGTTTCTCTCTCTGGTTTCTCCCTCTCTGGTCCCTCCCTCTGGTCCCTCCCTCTGGTCCCTCCCTCTGGTCTCCCTCTGGTCTCCCTCTGGTCTCCCTCTGGTCTCCCTCTGGTCTCCCTCTGGTCTCCCTCTGGTCTCCCTCTGGTCTCTCTCGGGTCTCTCTCGGGTCTCTCTGGTCTTTCTCTGGTCTCTCTCTGGTCTCCCTCTGGTCTCCCTCTGGTCTCCCTCTGGTCTCTCTGGTCTTTCTCTGGTCTCCCTCTGGTCTCCCTCTGGTCTCTCTCGGGTCTCTCTGGTCTCTCTCTGGTATCCCTCTCATCTCACTCTGGTCTCTCTCCCTCTTGTGTCTCTCTGGCCTCTCTCTGCTCTCCTCAGTGACTGTAAACTGATTTAGTATTAGTCTGAAATGATTGCTTTTGCTGTAGACAAAGGTCTGATGTCTTTTCTTCCTCAGGGAAACTTTGGCAGCGTGGAGATGTGCCGCTACGACCCCCTGCAGGACAACACGGGGGAGGTGGTGGCCGTGAAGAAGCTTCAGCACAGCAGCGCCGAGCACATGCGAGACTTTGAGCGAGAAATCCAGATCCTCAAGTCTCTGCAGCACGAGAACATCGTCAAGTACAAGGGCGTCTGTTATAGTGCGGGTGAGGAGGACAAAGCATAGACTGTATTCAGATGCTAATGCTAACACAGACTGTATACAGATGGACAATGCTAACACACGCACAGATAGCATATGACGCTAACATGTCACAGATGTACTTTGGTTTAGCTCTCTCTATGATCCTGGTGTTTATTTTGTCATACTGTATTGTAAATCCCGATGTGAGCCATATAAGGATTGACCAATCAGAGGCCTTCATTTCAATATTGCTCATTCCAATCCTCTGTAATGTTCCCAGGACGTCGGAACCTTCACCTCATCATGGAGTACCTGCCGTTCGGAAGTCTTCGAGATTACCTCATGAAAAACAAGGAGAGGATCGACCACAACAAGCTTCTGCTCTACACCGCCCAGATCTGCAAGGTCTGTGCTGCTCCCACTGGGTCTGAACCAGAGACTGTAGGTCATGGTCTCAGACCTGGATCTGAACCAGAGACTGTAGGTCATGGTCTCAGACCTGGATCTGAACCAGAGACTGTAGGTCATGGTCTCAGACCTGGATCTGAACCAGAGACTGTAGGTCATGGTCTCAGACCTGGATCTGAACCAGAGACTGTAGGTCATGGGCCTCAGACCTGGATCTGAACCAGAGACTGTAGGTCATGGTCTCAGACCTGGATCTGAACCAGAGACTGTAGGTCATGGGCCTCAGACCTGGATCTGAACCAGAGACTGTAGGTCATGGGCCTCAGACCTGGATCTGAACCAGACTGTAGGTCATGGGCCTCAGACCTGGATTTGAACCAGAGACTGCAGGTCATGGGCCTCAGACCTGGATCTGAATCAGACTGTAGGTCATGGGCCTCAGACCTGGATCTGAACCAGAGACTGCAGGTCATGGGCCTCAGACCTGGATCTGAACCAGAGACTGTAGGTCATGGGCCTCAGACCTGGATTTGAACCAGAGACTGCAGGTCATGGGCCTCAGACCTGGATCTGAACCAGAGACTGTAGGTCATGGTCTCAGACCTGGATCTTAACCTGAGACTGTAGGTCATGGTCTCAGACCTGGATCTGAATCAGACTGTAGGTCATGGGCCTCAGACCTGGATCTGAACCAGAGACTGTAGGTCATGGGCCTCAGACCTGGATCTGAACCAGAGACTGCAGGTCATGGGCCTCAGACCTGGATCTGAACCAGAGACTGTAGGTCATGGGCCTCAGACCTGGATCTGAACCAGAGACTGTAGGTCATGGGCCTCAGACCTGGATCTGAACCAGAGACTGTAGGTCATGGGCCTCAGACCTGGATCTGAACCAGAGACTGTAGGTCATGGGCCTCAGACCAGGATCTGAACCAGACTGTAGGTCATGGGCCTCAGACCTGGATTTGAACCAGAGATTGTAGGTCATGGTCTTCTCTGGTCCTGAAAGAGACTGAAAAAGCAGATAAATATGTGACCAAACCTACGTTGATGTTAATACCAGTGATGGAAGCAACTGTTTTAGAGCATTTCAGTAGCCTAGCTTTAAATCCCCTCTTTATCTCTGCAGGGCATGGAGTACTTGTCCAGTAAGCGCTACATCCACAGAGACCTGGCCACACGCAACATCCTGGTGGAGAGCGAGCTGAGGGTGAAGATCGGAGACTTCGGACTCACCAAAGTACTGCCTCAGGACAAGGAGTACTACATGGTGGAAGAGCCGGGAGAGAGCCCCATCTTCTGGTCTGTGTTCTGTAGACCTAGGGCTGAGGCTGTAGACCCAGGACTGAGGCTGTAGACCCAGGACTGAGGCTGTAGTGGACCCAGGACTGAGGCTGTAGTGGACCCAGGACTGAGGCTGTAGACCCAGGGCTGAGGCTGTAGACCCAGGGCTGAGGCTGTAGACCCAGGGCTGAGGCTGTAGACCCAGGGCTGAGGCTGTAGACCCAGGACTGAGGCTGTAGACCCAGGGCTGAGGCTGTAGACCCAGGGCTGAGGCTGTAGACCCAGGACTGAGGCTGTAGACTCAGGGCTGAGGCTGTAGTGGACCCAGGACTGAGGCTGTAGTGGACCCAGGACTGAGCTGTAGTGGACCCAGGACTGAGGCTGTAGTGGACCCAGGACTGAGCTGTAGTGGACCCAGGACTGAGGCTGTAGTGGACCCAGGACTGAGGCTGTAGTGGACCCAGGACTGAGGCTGTGGTCTTGTGCAGGTACGCTCCAGAGTCTCTCACAGACAGTAAGTTCTCCGTTGCCTCAGACGTGTGGAGTTTTGGAGTGGTGCTTTACGAGCTCTTCACTCACAGCCACAAGAACAACAGTCCTCCTGCGGTGAGTCCAGTTTATTTATGGTACACACGCACACACACACAGACATACACGCACACACACACACACACAGAGGAGGCTGCAGGTCTTCACTCTCAGCCTCCGTCTCCATGCAGGTGTTCATGTCGATGATGGGAAACGACAAACAGGGACAGCTCATCGTCTACCACCTGATCCAGCTGCTGAGGTCTGGAAGCAGACTCTCCCAACCCCCAGGGTGCCCCCCCGAGGTAAGAGAGCATAGAGAGAGCATAGAGAGAGAGCATAGAGAGAGCATAGAGAGAGCAGAGAGAGAGAGCATAGAGAGAGCATAGAGAGAGCATAGAGAGAGAGCATAGAGAGAGCAGAGAGAGAGCATAGAGAGAGAGCATAGAGAGAGCATAGAGAGAGAGCATAGAGAGAGCAGAGAGAGAGCATAGAGAGAGCATAGAGAGAGAGCATAGAGAGAGAGCAGAGAGAGAGCATAGAGAGAGAGCATAGAGAGAGCATAGAGAGAGAGCATAGAGAGAGCATAGAGAGAGAGAGCAGAGAGAGAGCATAGAGAGAGAGCAGAGAGAGAGCATAGAGAGAGAGAGCAGAGAGAGAGCATAGAGAGAGAGCAGAGAGAGAGAGCATAGAGAGAGCATAGAGAGAGAGCAGAGAGAGAGCATAGAGAGAGCATAGAGAGAGAGCATAGAGAGAGAGCAGAGAGAGAGAGCAGAGAGAGAGAGCAGAGAGAGAGAGCAGAGAGAGAGCAGAGAGAGAGCAGAGAGAGAGAGAGAGCGTAGAGAGACCGAGGCTGTAGACCCAGGACCGAGGCTGTAGACCCAGGACTGAGGCTGTAGATCCAGGACCGAGGCTGTAGACCCAGGACCGAGGCTGTAGACCCAGGACTGAGGCTGTAGATCCAGGACCGAGGCTGTAGATCCAGGACCGAGGCTGTAGATCCAGGACCGAGGCTGTAGATCCAGGACCGAGGCTGTAGACCCAGGACCGAGGCTGTAGACCCAGGACCGAGGCTGTAGACCCAGGACCGAGGCTGTAGACCCAGGACCGAGGCTGTAGACCCAGGACCGAGGCTGTAGACCCAGGACCGAGGCTGTAGATCCAGGACCGAGGCTGTAGATCCAGGACCGAGGCTGTAGACCCAGGACCGAGGCTGTAGACCCTAGTCCAACCTGTTTGTTTCTCAGATGTATGAGATCATGGAGGAATGCTGGGACAACGATCCCGGTCTGCGTCCGTCTTTCAACGAGCTTTCCCTGAGAGTGGAACTGTTCAGAGACACTCAGGAGGTCTGAGGCCGTGGGAGAAACCCTCTGCTGGACCAAGACCAGATCTTAAACTACTGCCCAGGTGCCTTCGAGCAAGGGACTCTCCGGAAGTGCCCAGTGCCACAAGTGCCCTGCTCTGTTGGGTCCGAACGACCATCTGGTACTAAAGTCACTGCAGTTGCCACGGGTTACCGGGTCACGTTCTTAAAAGTAACCCGCCATAAGCAAAGTCCGAGAAGGAGCAGCTGCTTGTTTGAAGATGAAAGAAAAGAGAGAACCTTTATGTGTCCACAGTGGGAGATTCTGGACTGCAGCAACTTACAGGAGAGAGTGAGAGCACACAATATGTTAAGAGACAGATATGTCTTTTTCTCTGGTCTCTCTCTGGCCTCTCTCTCTGCTCTCTCTCTCTGCTCTCTCTCTCTGCTCTCTCTCTCTGCTCTCTCTCTTGTCTCTCTCTCTGCTCTCTCTCTCTGCTCTCTCTCTTGTCTCTCTCTCTGCTCTCTCTCTTGTCTCTCTCTGGTCTCTCTCTCTGGGCTCTCTCTCTGCTCTCTCTCTTGTCTCTCTCTCTCTGCTCTCTCTCTCTGCTCTCTCTCTTGTCTCTCTCTCTGCTCTCTCTCTCTGCTCTCTCTCTCTGCTCTCTCTCTTGTCTCTCTCTCTGCTCTCTCTCTTGTCTCTCTCTGGTCTCTCTCTCTGGGCTCTCTCTCTGCTCTCTCTCTTGTCTCTTTCAAACAGAGACTTATTTAAACCCGTGCAGCCATAGTGTCGGTAAGAAGACCTGTGGAGACTGTGAACAAGGATCGCCAGGAATAAAGCTAGAGACTATTGTATCAAAAAGTGTGTGTGTGTGTGTGCGTGTGTGGGTGTCTCTGTGTGTGTGTGTGTGTGTGTGTCTCTGTGTGTGTGTGTGTGTGTGAGGGTAAGCTGGGCTCGATCCTCCCACTCCATGTTGTCGTCCTGCAGAATAAGTGTGTGTAAATATTGTATGTTGTGTACATAATTAAGCCGATATTTTAATTTTATAAAAGTCCAAATGGTAAAAGTCTGTATTTGAGCTTGATGTGAAAACCCGATGCCAGATGTTTGTTACTATTGTCGGAAAACTGTGTGGAATTAAAAAAGTGATTCAAAGTCTGAGCTCCTCTTTACCACAATCTTTTATTAAGGTTTTGTTTCTATACTGTACACAATTCAATGTAATGTCTTTTTGTATCGCCCTTAATCCCAACAGTAGTACTCGCTGAGGATTCGCCAATAACAGATCAGAGAATCAATCAGTCCTGCATCGACGGCAATACAATACGTCCATACGATTTCAACAAACATTTCTGCTGTATTTCAAGTTTTAGCACTAGGTAAAAGTCAGTAAAGGTACAAAACCTTAAATAAATATCTTACTTTTAATACATCCGTTGAAAAACTAATCTTTTTGGGGCCAATTTCTCAGAGTTCGTTGGGTTTGAATGATAGCAGTCAAAATGACGGCTCTGGTAGTGCTAGCGTTCAACAGTGATTATATTTCAGATTACAAAAGGTCTATTACAAACCACCAGTTAACTTCCTGTTTTAGCTGGAAGTTACCTGCTGGTTAATAAGCTTCATGCTTATTTTGAAAGGCCATTTCCAGTTCACGTGCCGCCCATATGAACCACTGTGTCAAATTTAAAACGTGATTATATGTCAGTATTATATTTTTTTTCATTGTCCAAGATCAATAATTATATGTTCACCACTCCAACTGCTCCCACTAATGTCTACTGTCGTTGTGTCCTTGGGCAAGACACTTAACCTCACATTGCCTGAAACGCCCGTTGAAACACTAGCGGGACTGATGAGAAAATTTTCACTTCCTGTTTTATAAATCTATTCTGTTATTTTGAATGCTCATTTCTGGTTCACCATGTTACCTATATTATTTTTCAGTGTATACGTTATTTATTCCTATTTTTCATTTAAAATACCAATCTTTCAGCGTAAACATCGTCCACTCTCAATAATTATCAGTTCACTTCCTGTTTTACAATATTTGCTCTTATTTTGAAGGGTAACTTCCGGGTTGGGTTTCACTGGCTTGACACCGCCAAAGCCGTTAGCATCAGTAAATATAACGGGAGGTGTGGAAGTGTCACAGATGGAGACGGGACCTGAAGTTTATTTTAACTTAAAACTAGTTTATTTTGAAAGGCTGTTCTTCTAGAGGTGAGTTTTAACCATGGATGTATTGGTTTTAACGGTGACCTGAAACCGTAGATGGGTTTAGTTCTGACCGTAGACCGTAAATAGTGACGCAGGCGCACGTAGCGGCGTAAACACATAGAGCTGTATCCGTGAGGTATGTTGTAATGTGTGTATAAAAGTACACACTAGTCATACAAGTAGGAGTAGTTAATATTAGTTTTATGTTTTCGAACTTAATGACAAAAACGTCTGTAAAGGAGTTTAATTAAGTAGCCCACCTTTTAACAAATTATTTACTTATTTTTATTTTTTATTGTTATGCTAAAGCTAGAGTTTATACTTGCTTCTTTATGATGCTAAAGCTAGTGATTTTCTACATGCTTATTCTTTATTATAATTCTAAAAATAATGCATTGGTTTTATACAGCGCTTTTTTGACTCTCAAAGACACTTTACATGTCATTATTTATTAACACCAAACACTGGTGATAAACTACTACAGTAACCACAGCTGCCCTGGGACACACTGACAGAAGCGAGGCAACCAGTCTGTGCCATCAGCCACCACCACCAACCATTCACACACACACCAGACTCATTCTAATGTGGGGGAAGTGTCTTGCCTAAAGACACAACCACAGTTTGGCACTTTACAGCCACAGCCGCCCCACTGTGGCACCTGCTGTTCCTAGAGGTCTCCCATCACAGTATTAACCAGGTCCTGGCCTGCTTAGCTTCAGAGGTCTGACGGGATCTGGCTTTCCTATAGGTATGACCACAAATATGTTAAATTAATAGCTATTTCATTTTATTTTAGTAGAGAGTTATTGTTCTTTATCTTTTGCTGTTTGCCCCTCATTTCTACTGCTCTGTGACTGGTACTGCAACACTGAAATTTACTAGGACTGAGGCTGTAGACCCAGGACTGAGGCTGTAGACCCAGGACTGAGGCTGTAGACCGAGGACTGAGGCTGTAGATCCAGGACTGAGGCTGTAGACCGAGGACTGAGGCTGTAGACCCAGGACTGAGGCTGTAGACCCAGGACTGAGGCTGTAGATCCAGGACTGAGGCTGTATACCCAGGACTGAGGCTGTAGATCCAGGACTGAGGCTGTAGACCGAGGACTGAGGCTGTAGACCCAGGACTGAGGCTGTAGACACAGGACTGAGGCTGTAGACCGAGGACTGAGGCTGTAGACCGAGGACTGAGGCTGTAGACCCAGGACTGAGGCTGTAGACCGAGGACTGAGGCTGTAGACCCAGGACTGAGGCTGTAGACCCAGGACTGAGGCTGTAAACCCACACTTATCTCTTTGATGGCAGTGGTCCAGGCTGCCCCTCTGACCTGGACCATGCCCCAGGCCAGCCCTCCTGACAGGGGGTATGGCTGGGTGGTGGTGGCCTCAGCCTTCTGGGTCATGGGTCTCACGGCTGCGGTGCTGAAGAACTCGGGCCTCTTCTTCCTCCACATCCAGGAGCATTACGGCCTCCAGAGCAGCGCCACCTCCTGGATCACCGCCTGCACCGTCGCCATGTTCCACCTCGGAGGTAAACGACACAAGCCCGTTTCACACTGTCGACCTGGGACTAGAGAGGGAAAGGTGGGCGTGTTGTTTGGAACCGTGTCCGCTTTTCACCACGGGGAAGACTGTAAAGTGTTCAGACTTTAAAAATACGTTTTCTAAAGCCGGAAGACCAAAGAAAGTGACCAGAGAGAGAGACCAAAGAAAGTGACCAGAGAGAGAGACCAGGGAGAGAGACCAGAGAGAGACACCAGAGAGAGTGACCAGAGATCATTCCCACGGCAAGTGTTTCTACCATGTGGAGCAAACTAAGTTCTTTCAAACACACAACTGGTCTGGGTCTTGTTAACCAAAAAATGCAGTTTTGACTTTGCAGGTAAAAAGCAAATGGTGAATAGCTTGGAAAAAAAACAAAAAACAATCCAAGGCACTCGTGATCAGTGGTTTAGAATTTTTTTTTAAAAGCCTTTATTTACTCATGGCTGTGGATTAAAATACGCACCAACGGGTTTCAGCCCAGCTTGGCCTTCTTCAGGGTGCAGATGGTGGCACCAGTGACCATGTGAATCATATAGGGAGGGGCTTCATTAGGCCCTCCTCTAAACATGCACTGGTGTATTTACATCAGGAATACAATGCACACAGAAAAAAGTGAAAAGAACACATATTTACAATTATATTACAGTATATTATATACATTTGCTGGAAGTGTAGAGGTAATATCTGTAAAACAGGTAATAGAGCAGATAACCTAGAGGGCACAGGCTTCCTACTGTACACACTGTTCCACAAATAAAAATAAAAACAAAATCATCTCATAAATCACATTACACATACACGTACACATTCAAAGGAATGGTGAAAAGTCAGTTTCGTCATTGAGTCCGGGAAAGGATGTGGCGTTCAGATTGACAATCCAAAATGTCTCACGCTGCAGCAGGTGGGTAAGTCTATCTCCGCCTCTGAGTGATTTTGGTCTGGGTCTTGTGTTGGTCTTGGTCCTTATTTGTAACCTTGCCTGCAAGCTGAATTCTCGCGGTATTTGTGAGTTCACAAACACTCGAGAATACATCTTGTACCGCTCCCGCTTACACTTTTCGAGTCGAACCACTGGGTGTGCGAGCCAATCACGCGCCAGTCTGGGGGTGTGGGCGGGATATCCGGGTTTGACGAAAGCAAGAAGTGCCGGGCCGAAGCAAAACAAACATGGCTACGCAGGAAGACGGACGCGTAGCTGAGGCTATCAGGTCAGTTTTAGCAGAATCTCCAATTTCTTTTTTGAAAGATGAACAGCGAGAGGCGCTTTGTGCATTTCTGGACGGCAAAGATGTTTGTGCATTTTTATCTACGGGTTTTGTCAAACCTTGGTAGGCGGGCACACAGCGTCACTTCGCCCAATCAGCTTCAAGTATTCTGCTGCTTATCCCTCCTTTCCCCGAAAGGATTCTCCGGGAGAAATCCCAGATTGATATCGCGGAGAACGCGTTAGAGTTCTACACAATCATCAATCTGGCTCTTGCCAGGTTACCTTATTTGGTCCGAATCTTGGTTCAGGTCCTGGGTCTTGATAGTATCTTGTATTGATGTTTTGTGTCTCTCAGGTCCAGTGGCCAGTGCTCTGACCCTGAGGTTCTCCCAGAGACCGGTCATCATCTGTGGAGGCCTCCTCTGCTCCGCCGGGATGATCCTCTCTGCTTTAGACACCACTCTGCCCTGTCTCTACCTCAGCCTGGGAGTCCTGCAAGGTACTCACACACACAAATGTATATACACACATATATATACACACACACACAAATGTATACACACATACACACACTCACACACTGTGGCCCTCCTGACGGACCCTGCCATGAGCCAGTGCATCCAGACCCTGGATCTATAATAATATCTGGATAAAGTATTACAGTTTATAGCTGTACCAACAATGGCCCGGGCGGTGGATGGGCCATCGGGTCATGGGCCGTCTGCTCATGGGGCTCGGCGCGGGAACTTTCCCCCGTCTCAGGCTCCACTGCGGCCCAGTTGTCGCCCCCCCCCAGGCCCACTAAAGCCGGGGCCGGCGGTGGGACGGTTTACCCCGGGACAACTCGGTTACTGGAGGGCCAAATCTCCCGATGCATGGGTTGTGGCCACTTTGTCCGTGGGGTATCGTCTCCAGTTCCGCCGCCGGCCTCCTGTTCCCGGCCGGGTCCTTGTGACTGTCATTCACGTCCCGATTGCTCCTCAGCAATGCCGGTTCCTTCGTTTCGCCTTTAAGGGGAGGCACTTCCAGTTCAGGGTGCTTCCTTTCGGCCTCTCGCTCTCTCCTCGGGTCTTTATGAGATGCGTGGCGGCGGCTCTTTCCCCGTTGCAGGCCAGGGGGTTGAGGATCCTGCTCTATCTGGACGATTGGCTGATCTGTGCCCCCACTTGCGAGCAGTCTCTGCGGGATACGCAGGCTGTGATAGAGCACGTGACCAGGTTGGGTCTACGAGTGAACCTGGCGAAGAGCAATGTGGTGCCGTCTCAGCAGGCTTTGTTCCTGGGCATGGCTCTGGATTCCCTGTCCGCCCGCCCCTCGCTTCGACGTGTCGGGGACATTCGGGCGTTGCTCCCGGGCTTCCGTCGAGGACGGTCGCTCCCTTATCTGACGTTCCTCAGGCTCCTGGGCATGCTGATTGCAGCCTCATCTGTGGTCCCCCTGGGTCTTTTGTCCTTGCGCCCGCTGCAGATGTGGCTCGTTGGCCTGGGGCTGGACCCGGCCAATCCTGTTCACAGGCGTCGGCGGTTACTGGTGTCTCCTCAGTGTATGGAGTCACTGTCCCGGTGGCGCGACGAGGCGTTCGTGTTGACGGGCGTCGTGCTGGGTCCCCTGCCGTCCCGCCGGGAGGTGGTGCATACGGATGCGTCCCTGACAGGGTGGGGCGCAACGTGGCAGGGGCGTGTGGTTCAGGGTGTTTGGCCGGTGCGGCAGAGGGGGCTCCATATCAACGTCCTGGAGCTCCTGGCCGTTCAGCTTGCGCTGTGCCATTTCCTTCCGGTCCTGCGGGGGCGGCATGTGTTGGTGCGGTCGGACAACACCAGTGTGGTCTATTACATCAACCACCAGGGGGGAACTCGGTCAGAGTGCTTGCTGGTAGTGGCACGAGGGCTGTTAACTTGGGCCTATCCCCGTCTTGCGGGTTTGACTGCGATGCACATCCCAGGGATTCTGAATGTGTCGGCGGACTTCCTGTCGCGCCACGTTTCGCTGCCGGGCGAGTGGTGGCTACACCCGGAAGTAGTGGTCTGCATTTGGGGGTTGCTCAGGTGTGTCTCTGTGGCCGGATGTGTCCTTTGTCCCGAAGATGTCTTCTGGTCGATATGACGGGCCCCTTCAATTGGCCCGTTTTGGTTCTGGTGAGCCCCCTGACCCTCTGTGCCCTGTTCGTGCACTGGAGGTGTACATTCGCTCCACGGCCTCAATAAGGCGTTCAGATGCCCTGTTTGTCTGCTGTCACAACCCCGACGACCCAGTGACAGAGGCCTATGCCTTGCGGGGGCTGCCGTTACCGCCTGGGGTGAGGTGCCATTCTACGAGGGGCATGTCAACTTCGTGGGCTGCTGTGAGTGGTGTGTCGTTGGACGTCATCTGTGCGGCGGCGTCATGGTCGTCCCCAAGCACCTTCGCCAGGTTTTATCGGGTTAATGTTGCCGCCCCGCACCCCCTGCAGGGGGTTCTGCGGCACCGCTTATCTGTTTCACAGTATGCTGATATTCGTCATCCAGTGCTTAAGCACCGCCTCTGGCGGTCAGGTAGGATGAAATAGAACGAGAGTTACGACTGTAACTACGCTTCTATGAATCCTGGATGACCGCCAGAGCGCCCGGTCCCTCGGAATCCTTGCGCGAGAAAGGTTCTAGGGACTGTGCTTCCGGTGTCACGTGGCTTTATAGACTCTCGCGTGAGCTACCGGAGGTCACGGGTGACTTTGTTGTTATTTGACTCACGACCTGTGCATGCGCAAGGATGATCATCCAGTGCTTAAGCACCGCCTCTGGCGGTCATCCAGGATTCATAGAACCGTAGTTACAGTCGTAACTCTCGTTTCCCAGAAAGTGTTTTGAAAGTCAGGTACCTCAGCTTTAACTAACCCTGACTTCCTGTGCGTAGGCGTCGGCATCTCCTTCTCCTGGATCCCGGCCAACAGTGCGGTGAGCCACTACTTCTCGCGCTGGCGTCCCGTGGCGTACGCCGTGGCCTCTTCGGGCGAGTGCGTCTTCGCCATCGCCTTCGGCCCCTTCTTCCAGTGGCTCATCCAGACGTACGGCTGGAGAGGCGCGCTCCTCGTCATCGGAGGCCTCCAGCTCAACATCTGTGTTTGCGGAGCTCTGATGCGCCCGCTGCACCTCAGAAAGAGAGCACCGGGCAGCAGCGAGAGAGCACCGGATAGCATCGAGAGAGCATCGAGCAGCAGCGAGAGAGCACAAACCAGCAGAGACCTCGCCTGCCAGAGCTCTCCGTCCCTCATCACGCTTCTTAAAAAGCCCGAGCTCTTGCTGTACATTGCGTTCGCCGTGTTGGCCGCAGCCGGGATTTTTACGCCTCTGGTCTTCCTGGTCCCGTTCGCTCACAGCCTCGGCCTGCACCAGTTCTGGCCCGCGTCGGTGCTGTCGCTGGTGGCGCTGGCGGACCTCACCGGGAGGCTGGCGTGCGGCTGGACGGCGAACCTGGGACGGTGGAGGACCCTGCGGCTTCTGGCGGTCGCCGTGGTGATGCTGGGTGTGACGCTGATGCTGCTGCCCGTGGGCGCGGCCTCTCTGAGCGCCGTGTTGGTGCTCACCGCGCTCTACGGCTTCCTGTTCGGCTGCGTGGTCGCCGTGCATGTGACCGCCATCGTGGACGTGGTGGGGCTGCGGGGGTTTGACGGCGCCCTGGGGCTGTTCATGCTGTTCAGGAGTGTGGGGGGCTGCGCCGGACCGCCACTGGCAGGTGAACGCACAACTGTGAACGCACACAACTGGAAACGCACGACCGTGGACGCACGACTGTGGACGCACGACTTTGGACGCACGACTGTGGACGCACGACTGTGAACGCACACAACTGTGAACGCACGACTGTGAACGCACGACTGTGGACGCACGACTGTGAACGCACGACTGTGAACGCACGACTGTGGACGCACGACTGTGAACGCACGACTGTGGACGCACGACTGTGAACGCACGACTGTGGACGCACGACTGTAAATGCACGACTGTAAACGCACGACTGTGGACGCACGACTGTAAACGCACGACTGTGGACGCACGACTGTAAACGCATGACTGTGGACGCACGACTGTAAAAGTACGACTGTGAACGCACGACTGTAAAAGTACGACTGTGAACGCACGACTGTAAACGCACGACTGTGGACGCACGACTGTGGACGCACGACTGTGAACGCACACAACTGTGAACGCACGACTGTGGACGCACGACTGTGGACGCACAACTGTGGATGCACGACTGTGAACGCACGACTGTGGACGCACGACTGTGAACGCACGACTGTAAATGCACGACTGTAAACAAACGACTGTGGACGCACGACTGTAAACGCACGACTGTGGACGCACGACTGTAGATGCACGACTGTAAACGCACGACTGTGGACGCACGACTGTAAACGCACGACTGTAAACGCACGACTGTAAACGCACGACTGTAAACGCACAACTGTGGACGCACGACTGTAAACCCACGACTGTGGACGCACGACTGTAAAAGTACGACTGTGAACGCACGACTGTAAACGCACGACTGTGGACGCACGACTGTAAACGCACGACTGTGGACGCACGACTGTAAACGCACGACTGTGGACGCACGACTGTAAACGCACGACTGTGGACGCACGACTGTAAATGCACAACTGTAAACGCACGACTGTGGACGCACGACTGTGGACGCACGACTGTAAACGCACGACTGTGGACGCACGACTATAAATGCACGACTGTAAACGCACGACTGTGGACGCACGACTGTAAACGCACGACTGTGGACGCACGACTGTAAATGCACGACTGTAAACGCACGACTGTGAACGCACGACTGTAAAAGTACGACTGTGAACGCACGACTGTAAAAGTACGACTGTGAACGCACGACTGTAAAAGTACGACTGTGAACGCACGACTGTAAAAGTACGACTGTGAATGCACGACTGTGAACGCACGACTGTGAACGCACGACTGTGAACGCACGACTGTGAACGCACGACTGTAAAAGTACAACTGTGGACGCACGACTGTAAAAGTACGACTGTGAACGCACGACTGAGAACGCACGACTGTGAACGCACGACTGTAAAAGTACGACTGTGAACGCACGACTATAAATGCACGACTGTAAAACGCACGACTGTGGACGCACGACTGTAAACGCACGACTGTGGACGCACGACTGTAAATGCACGACTGTAAACGCACGACTGTGAACGCACGACTGTAAAAGTACGACTGTGAACGCACGACTGTAAAAGTACGACTGTGGACGCACGACTGTAAAAGTACGACTGTGAACGCACGACTGTGAACGCACGACTGTGAACGCACGACTGTGAACGCACGACTGTGAACGCACGACTGTAAAAGTACAACTGTGGACGCACGACTGTAAAAGTACGACTGTGAACGCACGACTGAGAACGCACGACTGTGAACGCACGACTGTGAACGCACGACTGTGAACGCACGACTGTAAACGCACAACTGTGAACGCACAAATGTGAACGCACGACTGTAAAAGTACGACTGTGGACGCACGACTGTGAACTGTAGGATTTAAGGTTGGTTGTTTGTAGGTAGGTTGGCAGGCAGGTAGATCGTCTAATGCTATCTGTCTGTTGTTGCAGGCCTCCTGGTGGACCACACGGGGAACTACAGCGCTGCCTTCTCTTTGGCCGGTCTCTGTCTGGTCTCGTCCTCGGTCTTCGTGGTCCTGGTCGACCGCAGGGTTCAGAGGAGGGACTCCATCCTCACGCAGACCACAGAGACCCACATATGAACAGACTCATCCTCTGCTGGTCCAGGAGGGAACCAGGACAGAACCAGCCCAGAAACAGCCCAGAACCAGCCCAGAACCAGGACAGGGGAGGTTCCAACTGTTTAGTCTGGACCAGATTTTCACAAAAGAATCTAGTCTGGACTTTTTAGAGCAGGGGTCTCCAGCCTTTTTCAATCGGAGAGCTACTTTTATACAAACGAACAGGCAGAGACTTTTTGCAGTCGGAACAAAATTGATCTAATAATTGCGACCAAACTATATTTATACTTATAATACATATGTAATGGGTCAAAAGGTATTGCTTGAAGTGTATTTGTAAAATTCTAATTCCTTTGGCGAGCTACCTGTAAGGGGCTGGAGAGCTACTGGTGGCTCCCGAGCTACAGGTTGGAGACCCCTTTTTTAGAGTTTTTTACCATGTTCATATTGTTTATTTTTCTTACTTCTCTGGCCTCTTTCTATCTCTGGTCTCTCTTCTCTCTCTGTCCTCTTTTTCTCTCTGGTCTCTCTCTCTCTGCTCTTTCTCTGTCTCCAGTGCCGCCATCGTGGATTTCTCCCCCTCTCTCTCTGGCTTCTTTCACTCTTTGGCCTCTCTTTCTGGCCTCTTTCTGGCCTTTTTCTCTCTCTGGTCTCTCAAACACATAGGACCCAGGCCGCAGAGACACTTCAGAGACCTCCGGGATCCTCACGGCTGCAGGAAAGACGAGCTCTCTCTCTGTAACCGGAGAAACCTCAGAACAGACCGTTGCTCTTTACGTAATCATAACTTACATTCCACAAGAGTCAAAGTTTCAAATCCTCACAAACAATTACCACTTCTTATTGATATTATTATAAATACATTTCAACAGTGTGAGTGTGTGTAATAAATCCTGTCTCATGCTCTTGGCTCCAAAACAGCTTCATGTGTCACTTTTTCAGATCAAACCTTTTCTTAATACAGAATTCACTCTCTCTGGTCCCTCTCCCCCTCTGGTCTCAACCCTCCCTCTGCTCCCTCTCTCTTTACCTCTAGTCTCTCTCCATCTCCCTCTGGTTTCCCTACAAACCAAACTAAAAGTATGAATGTAAATGTTCTGGTTCAGTGAGTGAGGGAAGCAGCGAGAGACCATCAATCTACCAGTCTGCTGTGGTGAAGAGGGAGCCGCGTCTGCTCTCAGAGCTCAGTCTCCACCCTCCCCTCTGCTCTGGAGGACAGACGCGTCCCACGTGAGTTTCCTCTGGCTCCAAAAACCCAAATGAACGTTTCACACAGAGATTAAAATGTCAAAAAGTTTAATAACAGACAAAAAACATCAACAATTAGAAACAGGTTTAAAAGACTTTAGATTAAAGTTCATCTACAGCAGATCAAGACTTTCCAGCGATCATGGTACAGTCCGAGGCAGGACCGGGCTCCGAGGACCGGGCTCCGAGGACCGGGCTCCGAGGACCGGGCTCCGAGGACCGGGCTCCGAGGACCGGGCTCCGAGGACCGGGCTCCGAGGACCGGGCTCCGAGGACCGGGCTCCGAGACCACAGTCTGAGGACCGGGCTCTGAGACCACAGTCTGAGGACCGGGCTCTGAGACCACAGTCTGAGGACCGGGCTCTGAGGACCTGGCTCTGAGACCACAGTCTGAGGACCTGGCTCTGAGAACCAGTGTGGACTCCAGGGGTTTTGGTCCAGTCCCCCACAGACCCTGGACCAGGTCTCAGTGTGTGTCTGCTGCGTCCCAACTCAGAAAACCTCCTCCTGACATTGATTCGAGGCATAAATAACTACAAATGTCTTAACTCTACGTCTGTTAGTTTGTCCCTACACATGATCCGTAGCATGTTTTAAAGCTGGGGTACGCAACTCTCAGACAACAACAAAATAAAACTGTATAATAAATTCCATTCTCTCTCTCTCTCTCTCTGCTCTCTTTATCTACTCTCTCTCTCTGCTCTCTCTTGAGACCAGAGAGAGAGAGAGACCAAAAAAAGTGAAAGCTCCTCCCTGGACAGAGGCACCAGTTTTAGTATTTTCCCAGAGTGAGAAACTTCTGGTATGAGCTAAACCAGACACACCAGGATAAAGGAGGTTTTTGTGCTGGTTTGGGATGCAGCCGACACCAGGAGGGGCTCAGGGTTTAGGAGGAGGCGCGCTTCTCCTCGTACGGAGACTCGTAGGCGTCCATGGGGGGGCAGGTGCACACCAGGTGCTGGTCGCCGTAGATGTCGTCGATCCGAGAGATCGACGGCCAGAATTTGGTTTCAGGTTTAATGTAGGGCTGAGGAGAGAGTAGAAACAACTTATATTATACACTACACAAGAAGGAGAGAGCAAAACCATTATACAGGAGAGACACGAGGAGAGAGCAACACTACATCATACAGGCAAGAGAGAAATGAGGAGAGATTTTTTTCAATGGAACAAGTCCCTCTGGTCTACCCTCTATCGCTCTCTGGTCTCTCCTTTCTTTCTCTGGTCTCTCCTCTATCTCTCTATGGGCTCTCCTTCTTTCTCTCTCTGGTCTCTCCTTCTTTCTCTCTCTGGTCTCTCCTTCTTTCTCTCTCTGGTCTCTCCTTCTTTCTCTCTATGGTCTCTCCTTCTTTCTCTCTATGGTCTCTCCCCCTCTCTGGTCTCTCCTTCTTTCTCTTTCTGGTCTCTCCTTTCTCTTTCTGGTCTCTCCTCCTTTCTCTCTATGGTCTCTCCTCCTTTCTCTCTATGGTCTCTCCTCCTTTCTCTCTATGGTCTCTCCTCCTTTCTCTCTATGGTCTCTCCTTCTTTCTCTCTATGGTCTCTCCTTCTTTCTCTCTATGGTCTCTCCTTCTTTCTCTCTATGGTCTCTCCTTCTTTCTCTCTATGGTCTCTCCTCCTTTCTCTATGGTCTCTCCTCCTTTCTCTATGGTCTCTCCTTTCTCTATGGTCTCTCCTTTCTCTATGGTCTCTCCTTTCTCTATGGTCTCTCCTTTCTCTATGGTCTCTCCCTTCTCTATGGTCTCTCCCTTCTCTATGGTCTCTCCCTTCTCTATGGTCTCTCCCTTCTCTATGGTCTCTCCCTTCTCAATGGTCTCTCCCTTCTCAATGGTCTCTCCCTTCTCAATGGTCTCTCCCCTCTTTCTGGTCTCCTTTCTCTATATGGTCTCTCCTTCTTTCTCTATATGGTCTCTCCTTTCTCTATATGGTCTCTCCTTTCTCTATATGGTCTCTCCTTTCTCTATATGGTCTCTCCTTCTTTCTCTATGGTCTCTCCTTCTTTCTCTATGGTCTCTCCTTCTTTCTCTATATGGTCTCTCCTTCTTTCTCTATATGGTCTCTCCTTCTTTCTCTATATGGTCTCTCCTTCTTTCTCTATATGGTCTCTCCTTCTTTCTCTATATGGTCTCTCCTTCTTTCTCTATATGGTCTCTCCTTCTTTCTCTATATGGTCTCTCCTTTCTCTATATGGTCTCTCTTCTTTCTCTATATGGTCTCTCCTTTCTCTATATGGTCTCTCCTTTCTCTATATGGTCTCTCCTTCTTTCTCTATATGGTCTCTCCTTCTTTCTCTATATGGTCTCTCCTTCTTTCTCTATATGGTCTCTCCTTCTTTCTCTATATGGTCTCTCCTTTCTCTATATGGTCTCTCCTTCTTTCTCTATATGGTCTCTCCTTCTTTCTCTATATGGTCTCTCCTTTCTCTATATGGTCTCTCCTTTCTCTATATGGTCTCTCCTTCTTTTCTATATGGTCTCTCCTTCTTTCTCTATATGGTCTCTCCTTCTTTCTCTATATGGTCTCTCCTTCTTTCTCTCTCTGGTCTCTCCTTCTTTCTCTCTCTGGTCTCTCCTTCTTTCTCTCTCTGGTCTCTCCTTCTTTCTCTCTCTGGTCTCTCCTTCTTTCTCTCTATGGTCTCTCCTTCTTTCTCTCTCTGGTCTCTCCTTCTTTCTCTCTCTGGTCTCTCCTTTCTCTGGTCTCTCCTTCTTTCTCTCTGGTCTCTCCTTCTTTCTCTCTCTGGTCTCTCCTTCTTTCTCTTTCTGGTCTCTCCTTCTATCGCTCTCTGGTCTCTCTTTCTTTCTCCCTCTGGTCTCCCCTTTCTCCCCCTTTCTCTCTCTGGTCTCTCCCACCCTCTCTCCCTCTGGTCTCTTCCTGGTCTAAAATAATTGCACTATAAGTTATAAATGTATTAAGGTAATTCTCTTGTAAAACATAGACTAGTCTTAGCATATTCTCACCACCAGAGGGAGACAGAGGACAAACACACACACACACACACACACACACAGAAGCAAGCATATTCTGACCACCAGAGGGAGACAGGACAAACACACACACACACACACACACACAGACTGTTGCATATTCTCACCACCAGAGGGAGACAAGACAAACACACACACAGACTGTTGCATATTCTCACCACCAGAGGGAGACAGAGGACACACACACACACACACACACACAGACTGTTGCATATTCTCACCACCAGAGGGAGACAGGACACACACACACACACACACAGACTGTTGCATATTCTCACCACCAGAGGGAGACAGACACACACACACACACACAGAAGCAAGCATATTTTCACCACCAGAGGGAGACAGAGGACTCACAGAGCGGCCCCAGTCTTAGATATTACCGGTAATGAAAGAAAACGTACCAAAGGGAAGGCTGCGAATTCTCTGGAGTAGGGCCTGTCCCAGGAGGAGGCCGTGATGCAGGCCAGAGAGTGAGGAGACATCTGAGACACACACACACAAACACACACACATTCAAAACATGTTAGACAATTATTTCTGCTGCAGATCAGAGGCAAAGGTCAGTTTTCTGTTTCACATTAACATAAATTAAAATGTCCAACGATGAAGCGGTGACAAAGCAGTTCTGCGGCAGTGAAGTGACTGATTCAACTTTTTTTTGGACGTTTAGAGGTAAAACATTGACAAACAAATGAGAGATGAGCTGTTTACGAGCAGTGAAGCTGGTCGGGAGATTTAGCCGAAATAAATAAAACTAAAAATAATAACAGTTTGGCCTCGTTTGGAACTTTAACGTCAGTAAAGAAGGATCAGTTTCTTGTTTCTATCAAAGGGAATATTGCAGTATAAAAAAAGTAATTTCTCCTCAAAACAAGATACAATGAGGCTGTAGACCCAGGACCGAGGCTGTAGACCCAGGACCGAGAATCAAACTCTCACAGTGAGCGAGTCTTAAACCTAACAGCTGTAAATCCACATGTTCGTACTTTTAAAGGGTTGACCCGTGAGTCCATGCGGCCCTCCTCGATGTCGCTGATCTCCTGCCTGATGGCCAGCAGCGCGTCACAGTACCGGTCCATCTCCGCTTTGTCCTCGGACTCTGTGGGTTCGATCATCAGGGTCCCAGCCACCGGCCATGACATGGTGGGAGCGTGGAAACCTGCATCAGAACACAGGTAGAACATGCAAACAAGATCACCTGCTACCAGAGAGACCAGACAGAGAGAGACCAGAGAGAGAACAGAGAGAGAGAGAACAGAGAGAGAGACCAGAGAGAGAGAGAGACAAGCAAGAGAGGGAGAGACCAGAGAGAGAGAGAGGACAGAGAGAGCAGAGAGAGAGGGAGAGAGCAGAGAGAGAACAGAGAGACCAGAGAGAGAGGACAGAGAGAGACCAGAGAGACCAGCGAGAGCGGAGAGAGACTAGAGAGAGAGAGAGACCAGCGAGAGCGGAGAGAGACTAGAGAGAGAGAGAACAGAGAGAGAGAGAGGACAGAGAGAACAGAGAGAGGGACCAGAGAGAGACCAGAGAGAGAGAGAGGACAGAGAGAGCAGAGAGAGAGGGAGAGAGCAGAGAGAGAACAGAGAGACCAGAGAGAGAGAGAGAGGACAGAGAGAACAGAGAGAGCGGAGAGAGACTAGAGAGAGAGAGAGAACATAGAGAGAGAGAGAGCAGAGAGATAGAATCAGTGAGGATTTACATGGAGACATTTCCTTCCTGACCCTAACAGCTCTGAGACTAATGTATTTCTCGCCTCAAATGTTTTTAAAAGTAACATTTATGTCCTGTTTATGCAATTATTGATCAGAACGATGTTGGACTGACTTCAGTTGATCCCAGAGTGACAAACTAGTATATAATCCTGATGCTAATGCTAATAATAATACGAATGTTCTACAACAGCAGCTTAATCCTCATTGTTGAAAATATTGAACTCAAAATAAGAGTTATACCGATCCACGATGTGTCTCCTCTGAAGTGAACTGTGCTAAACAGTTAAACTGGAGCTCACCGTAATCCTGTAACCGTTTGGCCACGTCCACCGCCTCGATGTTTGCCGTCTTCTTGAACGGCCTCACGTCCAGGATGAACTCGTGAGCCACGAACCCTGAGGCAGCAACATGTTTAGAATCAGAATCCTTTTATTGCCACGTGAGTAACAGGAAGTCCCAAACTGGGAAATGTCTTTGTCTCTCGGTGCAAACACGTTAAATCAAGTTAAATTCATATAAATCTACATACATTTTTTTCAACAGACCCTGAAGAGTGCGGTAAAGTGACGATCATGAGGTCAGAGGTCAGCGGAGCAGTCGATCTGACTGCTTTTACTTTGGAAGTGTAGTGACTGGTCCTGGACCAGGTTTATGTTGTTACCTGGTGTTTTTATACATTTAACATTGTTTTCACCATTTTTAGGTTAAGGTAAGAATGTATAGATAAAAGATAAACAAACATATAAAGATGGAGGAAAACTTAAAATTTTTGGGGAAATTCCCATGGTTTGAATGGAGCAGTCGAAATGACGGCTCTGGGAGGTTCTCACCGTGTGTCCCTTTGAACAGGATCTTGTACGGCCCCTCCAGTCTGCGAGCCATGTAGTTAGCATTCAGGATCGCTACCTCCGTGGAGTGGACCAGACCTCTGGAACCCATCATCTGAGGAGAGGGGGAGAGAGGGTGAGGGAGGAGGAAAGAGGAGGAGGGGAGAGAGAGGAGGGAGGAGGGGAAGAGAGGGTGAGGGAGGAGGAGAGAGGAGGAGAGAGAGAGAGGAGGGAGGAGGGGCAGAGAGGGTGAGGGAGGAGGAGAGAGGAGGAGAGAGAGAGGGGAGGGAGGAGGGGCAGAGAGGGTGAGGGAGGAGGAGAGGAGAGAGAGGGTGAGGGAGGAGGGGAGAGAGAGGAGGGAGGAGGGGAAGAGAGGGTGAGAGAGGAGGAGGGGAGAGAGAGGGTGAGGGAGGAGGAGAGAGGGAGGAGGGGAGGAGAGGCTGAGGGAAGAGGAGAGAGGGAGGAGGGGAAGAGAGGGTGAGGGAGGAGGAGAAGAAGGAGAAGGAGAGAGGAGGAGGGTGAGGGAGGAGAGGGGGAGAGCGGCGGAGGGTAGAGGAGAGAGGGAGGAGGAGAGTGCGAGAGGGGGTAGGAGGAGGAGGGGGGAAGAGGAGAGAGGCCTGAGGTCCCAGAGAGGAGGAGTCCCTCAGCAGAGCCTGACCTTGATGTAGGCCCAGGAGATGGGCAGGATGGCAGAGGAGCCCCAGGGAGCGGCGCTGATGGTGCCCAGAGACGACTCACTGCTCCCTGAGTGCATGGACACCACGGGATGGCAGGGCAGGAAGGGAGCCAGGTGGGACTTTCTGTGGAGAACCAGGGGCATGGGTCAAGACTCTGGCCTCAGTCCTGGGTCTGCGGCCTCAGTCCTGGGTCTGCGGCCTCAGTCCTGGGTCTGCGGCCTCAGTCCTGGGTCTGCGGCCTCAGTCCTGGGTCTGCGGCCTCAGTCCTGGGTCTGCGGCCTCAGTCCTGGGTCTGCGGCCTCAGTCCTGGGTCTGCGGCCTCAGTCCTGGATCAATCAGAGGCTGATCTGGTTTAAAGTGTTTAAAAATGTATTTGTGAATCTTTCTTGTTATTTTCTCCATACTATCTCTCTGATCTGTCTGTGTTTGGAATCTTTCTCTTATTTATGATCGTAAATTTAGTTTTTGAGTTATAAACTTTTAAAGTCCAGATATTGACACTTTACTGTGAACACACTCAAATAAATAAATATAAATGTAACTCTCATAAATATAAAGTGTCAGTCTCACACTCCGATGGGCCCCATGCCCGGGCCCCCGCCGCCGTGAGGGATGCAGAAGGTTTTGTGCAGATTGAGGTGAGACACATCAGAGCCATAGTCTCCAGGACGACACAGACCCACCTGAGACCAGAGAGACTGGTTAGAGACCAGGGAGGGACCAGAGAGACCAGAGAGAGACCAGAGAGAGACCAGAGGGATCAGAGAGAGACTAGAGAGAGACCAGAGAGAGACCAGAGAGAGACCAGAGAGAGACCAGAGAGAGACCAGAGAGAGACCAGAGAGAGATCAGAGAGAGACTAGAAAGATAATAGAAAGAGACTAGAAAGAGAGACCAGAGAGAAACAAGAGAGACCAGAGAGAGACCAGAGAGAGAGACCAGAGAGTAACATGTATCATTTCCTCAGTCCTGCGGTCTGACCTGGGCGTTCATGTTGGCTCCGTCGAGGTAGACCTGGCCTCCGTTCTGGTGGATGAGTTCGCACACGTCTCCAATCAGCTCCTCGAACACTCCGAACGTGGACGGGTACGTGATCATCATGGCAGCCAGCTTCGCCTTGTGCTTATCCACCTGAGACCACAACAACACCGAGAGCATGTATCAGGCTCAGAGATGCAGAGGAAGCCAAAAAAGACTGACTGTGTTGGTGCCAAACTGGTCGGACCACGGTGAGCTCCTGGAGCCTCGTGATGCTTTCAAGGGCCTCTCGTTACTTTTGGACAGTCGCTCTCATGTTTACTGTACAAGCATTGGACCAGAGAGAGAGACCAGGAGAGACTAGAGAGAGAGACCAGGAGAGACTAGAGAGACAGACCAGAGAGAGAGACCAGAGAGAGAGAGAGCAGGAGAGACCAGAGAGGGACCAGAGAGAGAGACCAGGAGAGACCAGAGAGACAGACCAGAGAGAGAGACCAGGAGAGACCAGGAGAGACTAGAGAGACAGACCAGCGAGAGAGAGAGCAGGAGAGACCAGAGAGGGACCAGAGAGAGAGACCAGAGAGACAGACCAGAGAGAGAGACCAGGAGAGACTAGAGAGACAGACCAGCGAGAGAGAGAGCAGGAGAGACCAGAGAGAGACCAGAGAGAGAGAGACCAGAGAGAGAGAGACCAGAGAGAGAGAGACCAGAGAGAGAGAGACCAGAGAGACAGACCAGAGCGAGCGACCAGAGCGAGCGACCAGAGCGAGCGACCAGAGCGAGCGACCAGAGCGAGCGACCAGAGCGAGCGACCAGAGCGAGCGACCAGAGCGACCAGAGCGAGCGACCAGAGCGAGCGACCAGAGAGAGAGACCAGAGAGAGACCAGAGCGAGCGACCAGAGCGAGCGACCACGAGCGAGCGACCAGAGAGAGCGACCAGAGCGAGCAACCAGAGCGAGCAACCAGAGCGACCAGAGAGAGCGACCAGAGCGACCAGAGCGACCAGAGCGAGCAACCAGAGCGAGCAACCAGAGCGACCAGAGCGAGCGACCAGAGCGAGCAACTAGAGCGACCAGAGCAACCAGAGCGACCAGAGCAACCAGAGCGACCAGAGCGACCAGAGCGACCAACCAGAGCGACCAGAGCGAGCAACTAGAGCGACCAGAGCAACCAGAGCGACCAACCAGAGCGACCAACCAGAGCGACCAGAGCAACCAGAGCGACCAGAGCGACCAACCAGAGCGACCAGAGCGACCAGAGAGAGCGACCAGAGAGAGCGACCAGAGCGACCAGAGCGAGCGACCAGAGCGAGCGACCAGAGCGACCAGAGCGAGCGACCAGAGAGAGCGACCAGAGCGAGCGACCAGAGCGAGCGACCAGAGCGAGCGACCAGAGCGAGCGACCAGAGCGAGCGACCAGAGCGAGCGACCAGAGCGACCAGAGCGAGCGACCAGAGCGAGCGACCAGAGCGAGCAACCAGAGCGAGCGACCAGAGCGAGCGACCAGAGCGACCAGAGAGAGCGACCAGAGCGACCAGAGCGACCAGAGCGAGCAACCAGAGCAACTAAAGAGAGACCAGAGAGGCCCAGGGCTCACCAGGGCCTTGAGGTGCACCATGTCGATGTTCCCGTCCTTGTCCACCTCCACCACCTGCACCTTCATCCCGGCCATCTGAGCACTCGCCGGGTTAGTGCCGTGTGCAGATTTGGGGATCAGACAAACCTGCAACACACATTACATTCAGACATGTTTCATTGTATAGCACGGTTCATACACACACTGACTCACAGGGCTGAAAACAAGATAGAAACATTCAGACAAGGCTTTAAAATATTAAATTATCACAGGTGTTGCAGCTTAACAACTTTTTAACTTGGATTTAAACATTGTCAGAGAAGAAGCCTGTCTCACATTTCCAGGAAGACTGTTCCAGATTGTTCCAGATTTTAGCTGCATGAATCTGAAATGCATGTTTAGTCCCGACTCTGGGACCAGCAGGAGGCCAGTCCCTGTGCTCAGAGTCCCAGCAGGAGGCCAGTCCCTGTGCTCCTCAGAGCCCCAGCAGGAGGCCAGTCCCTGTGCTCCTCAGAGTCCCAGCAGGAGGCCAGTCCCTGTGCTCCTCAGAGTCCCAGCAGGAGGTCAGTCCCTGTGCTCCTCAGCACGAGTCCCAGCAGGTTTGTCAGGACGACAGTTTTTGGTGTTTTTAGGGTGAGATTTAAAATATTTGAAAATGTTTTTTGCCTAGTTTCCCCCTAAGTGGCCAACATGACGATCCCTGTAGTTTTGCTCTGATGATCTGATCCCTGAGACCAAACAGGGCTGTGCAGGAATGGCCCAAGGCTTCAGCCCTGAACTAGAGTAGGGTTTTTCTCTGAATTCATGTGGTGAACTTGTGTGTCATTCCTCTCATAAATCTGGGACCTCAGAGCGAGCAGAGTTGGGCCAAAGGGATAAGATAACTAAATATACTGTAGTTAGGTCCTGGCCTGTGAGACCTTTTGTTTTGCTCCATCCTCAGTCCCTGTGCTGCAGATCCATGTCTCTGTCTCAACCTCAGACTGTGGACCTCTGCCCTGGTCATCTGCAGCTGAGCAGACCGGGACTAAAGTCTTAAAGCTCCTAATAAGGCACGTTCAGAGAGGGATCAGAGTCTAGTCTAGGTCTAGTCCTGGGTCAGAGTCTGCAGAGCTGTTTGCACAAACGTGTGGCACCTTGGACTTTCCACTATCTCTTCAGAG
This sequence comes from Knipowitschia caucasica, assembly GCA_964034765.1. NCBI lineage: Eukaryota > Metazoa > Chordata > Actinopteri > Gobiiformes > Gobiidae > Knipowitschia > Knipowitschia caucasica. The sequence goes on from OZ035831.1 coordinate 1,729,451, forward strand.
CTGAACCATCAAAGCAGCGGAAGAAGCTGCTGTCGGCACTTTGTAATCTCTGTGTTATCAGGAGCACGGTCAGCAAGAGACGAGAGAGTAGAGAGAGAGTAGAGAAAGAGGAGAGAGCACATTCCTCCTGGTCTTAGGTCTCCACTTCCTGTGGCTCAGAGATGCACTACGCTGCCCTGTGCCGGGCCCCGGGCAGCACAGAGCGGGACAGGAGTAGTCTGAGACCCCTGGACTCTGTGGAGGAGGTGAGGGACAGGAGGCCCCTGGACTCTGTGGAGGAGGTGAGGGACAGGAGGCCCCTGGACTCTGTGGAGGAGGTGAGGGACAGGAGGCCCCTGGACTCTGTGGAGGAGGTGAGGGACAGGAGGCCCCTGGACTCTGTGGAGGAGGTGAGGGACAGGAGGCCCCTGGACTCTGTGGAGGAGGTGAGGGACAGGAGGCCCCTGGACTCTGTGGAGGAGGTGAGGGACAGGAGGCCCCTGGACTCTGTGGAGGAGGTGAGGGACAGGAGGCCCCTGGACTCTGTGGAGGAGGTGAGGGACAGGAGGCCCCTGGACTCTGTGGAGGAGGTGAGGGACAGGAGGCCCCTGGACTCTGTGGAGGAGGTGAGGGACAGGAGGCCCCTGGACTCTGTGGAGGAGGTGAGGGACAGGAGGCCCCTGGACTCTGTGGAGGAGGTGAGGGACAGGAGGCCCCTGGACTCTGTGGAGGAGGTGAGGGACAGGAGGCCCCTGGACTCTGTGGAGGAGGTGAGGGACAGGAGGCCCCTGGACTCTGTGGAGGAGGTGAGGGACAGGAGGCCCCTGGACTCTGGAGGAGGTGAGGGACAGGAGGCCCCTGGACTCTGGAGGAGGTGAGGGACAGGAGGCCCCTGGACTCTGGAGGAGGTGAGGGACAGGAGGCCCCTGGACTCTGGAGGAGGTGAGGGACAGGAGGCCCCTGGACTCTGGAGGAGGTGAGGGACAGGAGGCCCCTGGACTCTGTGCTGGGACTCTGAGGAGCACAGGGACTGGCCTCCTGCTGGTCCCAGAGTCAGGACTAAACATGAGGAGGCAGCGTTTTCAGATCAATGCAGCTAAAATCCTGGAACAGTCTGTCAGAGAAGAAGCATGTCTCACATTTTCTGGAAATGTCCAAAACAAGTTTAAAACAGTTCAGTTTCAGCAACAACTGAAGGATTCTATCTTCAATGTGGAAGTGTGTGTGCTGCCCCCGCAACCTGGCAACAGATAAAGTGGAAGAAAATGGATGAACCCGGCCATGGTCTCTCTCACCGTCCTGGAGCTCTCTCCTCTGGAGTTCAGGTAAGCTTTGATGGCAGCGAGGCCGGCGTACTCTCCCTGAGCCCCACTGAAACACACACATACACCAACTGACCACAAGAGGGAGACAGAGTGTTGAGCTGCTCTATCTCTCTGGACACTCTCTCTCTCAGGCCTCTCCCGCTCTCTCTCAGGCCTCTCTCTCTCTCTCTCAGGCCTCTCTCTCTCTCTCTCTCAGGCCTCTCTCTCTCTCTCTCTCAGGCCTCTCTCTCTCTCTCTCAGGCCTCTCTCTCTCTCTCTCTCAGGCCTCTCTCTCTCTCTCTCTCAGGCCTCTCTCTCTCTCAGGCCTCTCTCTCTCTCTCTCAGGCCTCTCTCTCTCTCTCAGGCCTCTCTCTCTCTCTCTCAGGCCTCTCTCTCTCTCTCTCTCTCTCTCAGGCCTCTCTCTCTCAGGCCTCTCTCTCTCTCTCTCTCAGGCCTCTCCCTCTCTCTCTCAGGTCTCTCCCTCTCTCTCTTAGGCCTCTCCCTCTCTCTCTTAGGCCTCTCTCTCTCTCTCTCTCAGGCCTCTCTCTCTCAAGCCTCTCTCTCTCTCTCAAGCCTCTCTCTCTTTGTCTCTCTCAGGCCTCTGTCTCAGTGCATTCTGGGAAGTGTAGTCTTGTGGCACAGACCTGTTTGGTTGGAAGGAGATCTTGTCGTAGCCAGTGATTTCACACAGGTCTCTCTCCAGTTGTGTGAAGAGTTTCTGGTACCCGGCCGCCTGCTCCAGAGGCACAAAGGGGTGGATGTTGGCGAACTCCCTCCATGTGATCGGCTGCACGCACACAAAAACACACACAATTTTTTGTTTATGTTTTTGTTTCATATTTACTGAAGGGACAGTGAGACATTCAGCTCAGAGACAGTATGTTCTGTACCAGATTATAATTACACACTAACACACACAGTCACACCCACTGTGGTCCACTGGGTGTGATTGTGTGTGACTGTGAGGAACGGAATCTATTGAGTCATTCAATCCAATGTAGACAAGGGAAAAAGACCAGAGAGAGCAACCAAAGAGAGAGACCAGAGCGAGAGAGTGAATGAGTGAGTGAGAGAGAGACCAGAGAAAGAGCAGAGAACGAAAGCAAAGAGAGGCCAGAGAGAGAAACCAAAAAGAGAGAGTGCGTGAGTGACCAGAGAAAGAGCAGAGAAAGAGAGTGAGCAGAGAGAGAGACCAGAGAGAGAGGCAGAGGCGTCCCTTGCCAATAGGTAAGGCAGGCAGCTACCTGGGGCCCCCAAACCGGCAGGGGGCTGATTTGACACAAGCGGTCGACTTGTACAGGCTAAAACAGCTCCTGCAGTGGCGAGTTAGCGGATAAAAACCCAAGAAGTATAGTATGTCATAGTGGTGTAGTGGTTAAGTTCAACAATCAGAGTTAAACCTATTCTTTGGATTGAACTATTATATTCTATGATAGATTGCCAGAAAGATTAGATTTTGTAGGATTACAAAATATGGTTATGTGGTCGTATCGGGGCCCCCAAGGACTGTTGCCACCCTTGGAACGCCACTGAGAGAGAGACCAGAAAGAAACCATAACCAGGGACATGTTTAGTCCCATCTTGTTTTTAAGATAGAAAACCATCAATCCTCACTAACACCATGTGTCAGAGGAGGAGGAGACTCACCATGAGCTCCGTGGAACTGTTCAGCTTCATGGTGCAGGAGCCCTGGGGAGAGGAGAGACCAGGATGAGTAACGAGTGGTTGTGTAGTTTGTGTAGTTGTGCAGTTGTGCAGTTGTGTGTCCAGACCAGAGGGATCATGCTGTGGACCAGGGAGATGTCCTTGTTCTCCAGACGCTTCATGTAACGAACAATGTTGGTCTCAGAATGGTGACTGCAAAACACAGAGCAAGGTCAGGCTTTACTGCACTGGATCTACAGCCTCTGGCCCCTCTCTGGCCCCTCTCTGGCCCCTCTCTGGCCCCTCTCTGGCCCCTCTCTGGCCCCTCTCTGGCCCCTCTCTGGCCCCTCTCTGGCCCCTCTCTGGCCCCTCTCTGGCCCCTCTCTGGCCCCTCTCTGGCCCCTCTCCAGTCTCTACCTCTCTCTCCGGTCTCTCCCTCTCCAGTCTCTCTCCCCTTTGACCATGTTCTGTCCCTTTTCCTTATTTCTACATAAATAGTTTAATATCAGCAGTAAATGATTAGGAAAAGTTCACAACTGTCTCTGGACACGATAAGACTGATTTACAGCCTCAGTCCTGGGTCTCTACAGCCTCAGTCCTGGGTCTCTACAGCCTCAGTCCTGGGTATCCACAGCCTCAGTCCTGGGTATCCACAGCCTCAGTCCTGGGTATCCACAGCCTCAGTCCTGGGTATCCACAGCCTCAGTCCTGGGTCTCTACAGCCTCAGTCCTGGGTCTCTACAGCCTCAGTCCTGGGTCTCTACAGCCTCAGTCCTGGGTCTCTACAGCCTCAGTCCTGGGTCTCTACAGCCTCAGTCCTGGGTCTCTACAGCCTCAGTCCTGGGTCTCTACAGCCTCAGTCCTGGGTCTCTACAGCCTCAGTCCTGGGTCTCTACAGCCTCAGTCCTGGGTCTCTACAGCCTCAGTCCTGGGTCTCTACAGCCTCAGTCCTGGGTCTACTACAGCCTCAGGACCAAAGGCCACTTGAGTGCGTGCGTTCTTTGGGAAGTTGGATCTTCGTCACACAATTATCAAGAACCCAGAGACCCAGACTCAGCACTTCCTGGTGTGACTCAACAGGAAGTGCTGATACATTACATTTATTCTTGTAACGCCCTAAATTCCAACAGCATCATCTCAGAGACTAAACAAAACCATTGAAATCCCCTACACGGATCAGAGTGATGTCACATGACGCCTCTCACCTGTTGAAGACCTGATGTGACAGATATTTGCTGGTTCTTTTGAAGGGACTCCCCAGAAGACCTTTGACCCTCTCCATCTTCTCCGCGATCAGCTCCTGAAGAGAGAAGCTCGTGTGAGAACAGAGCCACAGTTTATTAACCCTCCAAGGTCTAGAGTCATTTTGGGGAACTTTCCTCGCCTGGTTTTATGTGTTTAAAAATTGCTCTTAAAACAATCATCTTTTGAGGCAGAAAATTTATTTCACAAAATTGTATTGAAAAAACACAATGAAATGCTATAAAACAACTTTTTAGACTCCATAGAAATGTTATTTATGGTCTTGGGGATAAGGGGGGAAAATATTGGACCAGTGACTATTATAATTTTTACAAAATTCCACTATAAGAGCCAAAAACGCTGTACTCCTGATGCCCTTCCTCGCGAGTAAATTTATCACTTGTAAAACATGTGCGCAACCATCGTCGGCGATGGCATCGTCTTTTAAGGGTTAACTTGTTAACTGGTCCATTCTCGGTTACCTGGCAACCAAATGTCCTGCCTTTCAAGTTTAATTCACAATTTTAGCTCTTAACAAACTTAAAAACATAAACATTACAAATAGTGATAAACAAAAAACGCTTTAGGGATTTTTTCAGAATTCCTTTGGCTTGATTGGGAGCCGTCAAAATGACTGCTGTGGGAGTCCTGGTGTGAATCTGAAAATGTTTGAATCACTCACCGCTGACGACTCGCAGCCGAAGACCCAGAGCAGGTCGTCCAGGTCCCGCTCCGTCACCGTCTCGTCCAGAGAGACCCCCAACTGTGGAGACCCAAATTAAAGAACACCTGCCATGCTCCTTCTCAGACTCTTCCAGTCTGGGTTTGAGACAACAGAGAAGGCCCTGTCCCCCAGAGCACAGGGCCTTCTCTGTGGTCTCAAACCCAGAGCACAGGGCCTTCTCTGTGGTCTTAAACCCAGAGCACAGGGCTTTCTCTGTGGTCTTAAACCCAGAGCACAGGGCCTTCTCTGTGGTCTTAAACCCAGAGCACAGGGCCTCCTATGTGGTCTTAAACCCAGAGCACAGGGCTTTCTCTGTGGTCTTAAACCCAGAGCACAGGGCCTTCTCTGTGGTCTGAAACCCAGAGCACAGGGCCTTCTCTGTGGTCTTAAACCCAGAGTACAGGGCCTTCTCTGTGGTCTTAAACCCAGAGCACAGGGCCTTCTCTGTGGTCTTAAACCCAGAGCACAGGGCCTTCTCTGTGGTCTTAAACCCAGAGCACAGGGCCTTCTCTGTGGTCTTAAACCCAGAGCACAGGGCCTTCTCTGTGGTCTGAAACCCAGAGTACAGGGCCTTCTCTGTGGTCTGAAACCCAGAGCAGAGGGCCTTCTCTGTGGTCTTAAACCCAGAGTCACGTTCCTGTTTTCTCTGTGGTGAAAAGTGGACACGGGTCCACACAACACGCCTCCACTGTCTCCCCTAGCCTCAGACTCGTCTGGGACTCACCGCTCCGTCGGCGTAGGGGCGCAGGTTGATCTCTCGCTGCTCGGCACGTTCCAGAATGTCTTTAGCCGCGACGCCGCAGTTGATCTTCAGAGTGTCGAAGAACATGTCGCTGTGCAGCCGGTGGCCCGCCCTCTTCAGGCCTGGAGGGGAATTACAACACATTTACTTTCACTTATGGCAGTTTTCTAGGATTTTTTACCTCAGAAATATTGTCACATGTACCTGTATTACTTTAATACTACTACACAAGAATATAGACAATGTCCAGGAAGTTTTGACATTTTTTTCCAAAGATCCCCCAAGCCACACTAAGAACACTATTTCCTTTTCTCTGGGAAGCGCCTGGAACAGCTGGTCCATACGACCCACGTCTGAAGAGAAGGCTGCCCACAAGGGTCTGGTCTGTGTTTTAGAACTCAGAACCTGCTCCAGACTTTATTAATACAGAAGTGTGTCCCCTCAAACTGCAATGTTGTCCATGCCCCAGTGATGCATGTGTGCTGCATGTGTGATGCATGTGTGCTGCATGTGTGATGCATGTGTGATGCATGTGTGATGCGTGTGTGATGCGTGTGTGATGCGTGTGTGATGCGTGTGTGCTACGTGTGTGATGCGTGTGTGCTACGTGTGTGCTGCGTGTGTGCTACGTGTGTGCTGCGTGTGTGCTGCGTGTGTGCTGCGTGTGTGCTGCGTGTGTGCTGCGTGTGTGCTGCGTGTGTGCTGCGTGTGTGCTGCGTGTGTGCTGCGTGTGTGCTGCGTGTGTGCTGCGTGTGTGCTGCGTGTGTGCTGCGTGTGTTCTGCGTGTGTTCTGCGTGTGTTCTGCGTGTGTTCTGCGTGTGTTCTGCGTGTGTTCTGCGTGTGTTCTGCGTGTGTGCTGCGTGTGTGCTGCGTGTGTGCTGCGTGTGTTCTGCGTGTGTTCTGCGTGTGTGCTGCGTGTGTGCTGCGTGTGTGCTGCATGTGTGCTGCATGTGTGCTGCATGTGTGCTGCATGTGTGCTGCATGTGTGCTGCGCGTGTGATACATGTGTGTTGTATTGTTGTCATGTGCTTCTTTTGTGTGCTATGTATGAGACAGTGTCTGTGGAATGAATTTTCCTCAGGGGACAATGAAGGTAAAAATGTCTATTCAGATCTATCTATATCTAATAAACCAGAAGGGACCGTTCAGAATCTCATTGGTCTTGTAGTACCTTCTGCCAGGATCAGGGTGGCGCTGTGGGTCCTCTCTGCGATGTGTCTGAGGCCCTGCGGTCCATGGTACAGCGCGTACATCGCCGCCATGTTGGCGAGCAGAGCCTGAGGAATGTAGGAACGGTACAATAGGATCAGTGTTGTTTTGGGTCCTGTCCTTTCAGCTCATTCTGTGATGTCACACTGCGGTGGTGTCACACTGCGGTGGTGTCACACTGCGGTGGTGTCACACTGCGGTGGTGTCACACTGCGGTGATGTCACACTGCGGTGATGTCACACTGCGGTGATGTCACACTCGTACCTGTGCGGTGCAGATGTTGCTAGTGGCCTTGTCTCTGCGGATGTGCTGCTCTCTCGTCTGAAGAGCGAGACGATAAACTTCTTTCCCCGTGGCGTCTCTGAGAACCACAGCACAGTCAGTGTCTCTCTCCCCTTCTCTCTGGTCTCTCCCCTTCTATCTTCCTCCCCTTCTATCTTCCTCCCCCTCTCTCTTCCTCCCCCTCTCTCTTCCTCCCTCTCTCTCTTCCTCCCCCGCTCTCTCTTCCTTCCTCCCTCTCTCTCTGGTCTCTCTTGCTTGCGAAGTAGCATTGTGAGTTTTTTTCTTCAAATAAACAGAATTAAAAAAAAAAAAACCATGAACAGTGATACCTGGTGACTCCCACCATCCTGCCGGGAATCATTCGGACCAGACTCTCTTTGACGGCGAAGAAGGCGGCGTGCGGCCCCCCGTAGCACAGCGGGACCCCGAAGCGCTGGGAGCTGCCCAGGGCCACGTCCACGCCTATCTCCCCCGGGGGTCTCAGCACACAGAGGGCCAGCAGGTCAGTGGCACAGCACGCCAGGGCCTGAGACCACAACAACACACATCACTCACTTCTACAGTGTCGTTCTGCTCCCTACGGACCTCTGGCTCCTGTGTATTTGTTATTATTGCTCAGCCCGTGTCTCTCTCTGTGTGTCTCTCTCTGTGTGTCTCTCTCTGTGTGTCTCTCTCTGTGTGTCTCTCTCTGTGTGTCTCTCTCTGTGTGTCTCTCTCTGTGTGTCTCTCTCTGTGTGTCTCTCTCTGTGTGTCTCTCTCTGTGGTCTCTCTCTGTGTGTCTCTCTGTGTGTCTCTCTC